>VZRF01005001.1:619377-655788 GCA_013396875.1 Vireo altiloquus
CTCACGGCACCGCCGATCCTTCACGGGCACCGCCGATCCTTTATGGGCACCGCCGCTCCCTCACGGCACCGCCGATCCTTTATGGGCACCGCCGCTCCCTCACGGCACCGCCGATCCTTTATGGGCACCGCTGCTCCCTCACGGCACCGCCGATCCTTTATGGGCACCGCTGCTCCCTCACGGCACCGCCGATCCTTTACGGGCACCGCCGCTCCATCGCGGGCACTTCTTGCCCGCCGGGCCCGGCAGCAGCTCCGCCACGACTGTTTCGGGCTTCTTTTGGCTTCTTACCGCGGGCAGGGAACAGTGGTGCCAGGCCGGAGCCTCCCCGACACATGGCACAGCTGAGGGAAGCTGGTACCCTCCAAAGCCTCACACAGCTGATTTAATAAATGCAGATTAAGCCCCCAAGTCGTTAGAAAGAGTTAAACCTCGCATGAAGCTATTTAAGAAATAACTAACCCTGTATAAAGCTACTTGGAATGCTTTCACCCTAACATTCACACATCTTTTCAGAAAAAAAAGGCAAAACAGCTGGGTTTTACCCAACCCAGAGCTGCTGCCCAAGGCGGACAGGTACAGGGACGCACTGGGAATGGGATGCACAAACCCCAGCAGGGCAGGGGCAAAGTGCCCACACCTGTGCTACGAGCAGGTACAAACAATCACAGCATCACTGAGCTTGGAAAAGACCTTTAATATCCCCAAATCCACCCATTAACCCCGCAGCCCATCTTGCTGTTTTCCCAGCTCTCGTGCAGTCCTGCAGGAATGGATCCGAGGGCACCTTGCAGTGATGCTCCCAGGCTGGAGCAGCTCCTCGGTGCCCCTCGGGGCTGTGCTGAACAGGCTTTAACCCTGCCCAAAGCCAGCAACACAGGCACCCGCAGCTCAGTCTGCAGAGAAACAAACCCTTCTAGTGTAGGCTTAGTGACTTCTATCAAGGCAAAAGATTACTTCTATTTGGAAAAATCTCCAAGTACTATCTAAATCAAGAATTTTCATTAAGTTGCATAGAACTTGTCCTATAATAAAAAAGTTCTTTGTTCTACTATCAGAAATTTCAATTAGAAAATGTTTCAACAAAGGAAAAAATGATCAATACCATGATCTGAGTTTTGACAATTAAAATGCAACCAACTTATTTTATAATTAGATCTGACTACTCATGCTTTGTACCTATTAGCCATTTCACTCCCACAGTGAAATAAAAATAAAGTCCAAAATGTTCAGGATCCCAGAGATGTGGTATTTCCTTACTTTCTGTGCAAGTCAAATATCAAGATTGATCTGTGCTGAAAAAGCCTCCCTGTTCCTCCTGAGGCAAGCCCAGGGCTGTCTACCTGGTCACCCCACACTTGAGATGGGGGAGAAGCCAAAGGTGAGAAACCAACCTCTGCCCTAGAGCCAAAGGTGAGAAACCAACCTGTTCACTGCCCTAGAGCAGCCAGTCAGGCCTCACGAGGTGACAGAATCTGGTCTGTACAAGCCAGGGAATTTGGGTATCCAAAGGAAAAATGTTCTTCCTCTTCCATCCTCCAACCCAACCACTTTTCCTGGCTGTACTCGAGTGTCTGCAGAGTAGAGCAGGAACCTGAAGAGCCCTGAGGTGAACACAGTGAACACCCCCCACTTACTCTCCTGTGTTCTGGAGCTCTCCCTTAGCCTGGTTACTCCACATTTATTCCATTGACTGTAGGACAGATGCTCTATCAAGAGCTAAGACATCTTTCTTTTTCTAAATAAAGCTAAAGCCTCAGTCTAAACCTCCTTGATTTCTCAGCCTGGCTAACATATGCTGGATGGCAGATCATGTCAGAAGAAGCCTGGAGCCCATCTGTTGCCAGAGAGCTGTCTTTACATTCTGCCAACGCAGCTTCAGCTGACAGGGTGCTTCATGATGTGTTTTCCTTTTGTATGGAGAGTAGGACTGTCCAGCACAGTGTGATTCTTAAACTAGGCTTACTAACGTAATGTCTGAGTAAGAACCACCCCATTAGTAAAGACTTGCTAGGAGAGGTATCATCAGTTGAAAGATGATTGCCCACTGATGAATACATGGTGTAACACATACCCAGTATTCACCTAAATATTGGAATTTGATTAGGAAGCTAACTATGGACAGAGCTTTAATATCAATATAAAGGTATCTGAAGAGGGATGAACGTCCAGCCGGTCGGCATTCACATACATACACTCTAATAAAACATTTTTTGCAAAATAAATTATCATTAGGTGTGAAAAACGCACATTTTAAAAGAGCTCTGCATTTTACTTGGGCTGTATCATGCATTGTAACAGGAGAAAGCACAGCACTATGGACCCCAGTGAGAAGGGGACTTCGGTGTTACCATCAGGACTCACTTAAATTCTTCTGATTCTGCAGAATTAGGAAGAGGAGACATTTTAAAGAAAAGAAATGCTATGTCCAGGTAAACCTTATTTATTACACATTGACACTACCAGCTCAGAAGAATTAATCAGCTGAATCAGTCATGCTGAGACTGGGAAATTTCCAAGGAAGGAGAAGGCATTGATGACATTTCACTTTCTAAGCAAAAACTCCTCCGAGTCAGTTGTGACTAAGGCACTGATTCAGTAAAGCAAACAATTCTTTAGTCTGTATTTTAGGATCAATTCGATGTCTTTGTTTCCGTGGATGACTGAGATGTTTGAACTGGCAGTTGAGGCTGATACAGACAGGATGGGCCCTGCACACGGCGTGGGGCAGCCAAATGAAATCCTGATCCCTGTCACCACGGATGCTCCACTGGCACTTACTCTGCAAGTGCAGCAAACACAACATCCTCTCATTTTGTGTCACAGAACTCAATTTGATTTCAATCACTCAGTGTGAGACCTGCTGTGCACCAGTCCTGTTTGCTGTTAGGCAAGAGCACTGTCTGTCCTGTCCTGTTCCTGTCTGCCAGAGGAAACTGCATTTCCCACACTGACAGATTCTCACTCTATCCCAAATGCTACATGCCATTATTTCAGAGAAACTCAGGGAACTAACTTCAGCACCTTCATGTTACCACTTATCTCCCTCCTACTCTCCGACCTGCTTCTCAGGTTCCAAAAAACCATTGATTTTTATTTTATTGGTAAGCAACAAAAGTGGAACAAATGGCTCCTGGCAGAACATGTTTTCTGTTTCAGCTGAAAACCTATCGGCCTGATGTCCTTGAAATGCAGTGTGACTAATGCCCGGCTTGCAAGGACCCAGGAGGACACATTTATTGTGCTTGTCAGAGTGCAGCTGAGCAGCCAGAACAGAAAAGATAGGGTGGTAGGGAAAGATGAATGCATTTGCCTGCTCCTGAAAGGCAGGCAGTGCACACTGTGAATACAGGGAGCAGCAGGACGTGCTCGGGAACATCAGCAGCAGATCTGGATCTGCTTGTTAGAACACAGGACCATAAAGGATTTTGAATACATGCAGAATATGCACTGTTACTTCTAAATATTGAACTCTTGTTTAAAGGGGGACGCCTAGGGAAAGGGCCCAAACTTCAAATAGTCTAGAACTGCAAAATGTCTTTAAATAAAGAGGCCAGAACTGAGTGTGGGCTTGTTTTTCATCTCAGTGCAAGTAATGTCTGCATAGTACTGTGTTTGCAGATGATGATTTCTTTTAAAGGGAAGTTAAAACCAAGCTTTATCTCCTCCACTGGTTTATCACAGTTGCCCTGAAACCACTTCTGAGAAGAGACCAATTGCCATAGAGACTATGCAGTAATTAAGCTCATGAGAGAGCTGCATGCACACCCAAGCAAAATATTAGATGAGGGCAACAAAAGAGCAGCTTCTGAGAAGGGTAACACAGCATCACTCTAGCTGCTCCCATCCCCACTGGAAAAGGCAACAGAACAATCCCAAAGTATCTGGGGAATTTGAATTTTGGTGTTTTCTGGTTCTGACATGGCTTTATCAGTCTAAGGCAAGCAGGAAGAACAAACAATAATGAGACTAAGAAAAAGATAATTCAGGGTGAATATAAAGGATTAATTCTGCACAACGAGGTCTATGAAGCCCCAGAAGACTCTTGTACGGCAACAGGCAGTGGAGGCATCTTTTGGGTCATTCAAAAGAAATCTCCACAACACAATGCCAGAGCAATCCTCCTGCCAGCTGGAAGACAAAACACATACGGATGACCTGTTAGATCCTTTCCAGCCTTGCTGCCCCCAATATACACACTCTGAACATAGAAAGGCATAAAACTCACGTGGTTTTAGATTCAGTAGATTAAGGTTTTGTTATTATTTTTTAATGCTTTGGAACCTGACAGTATATTTTAGAGGAGAAAAAATTAGAGGACTGATTTTCCCCACATTTGAAAATTTCCAGAACTGCTTTGATCATGTATGAGAATTGATTTAGGGGATGCAAATGAAGGCCTTGGCAATCTGAAGAAGAAAATCTTCTCCCCTGACATTTCTGAACGTTCAGAGAATTCTCAACAAGCCATTGAAGTAGGGGTTCATCAGAGAGACAAAAAGAAAATTCAATAAGCAAAGAAGTACACGAAACCAAGCAGCTCCCTCACAAGAAAACCAGCAGCATTAGCAATCCTTCCACCTTGTTCAATCTTCTTCTTACTCACACTTACCTTCTATAGCAAAATATGCAACCAGAAACATGAAAGCAATGAAGGGGAGATGCAAGTCTTTCCTTACAAAGGGAGACTGAATATTCTGCATCATCATTATAATATTTTACAACTCATTAGCACTTTCCATCCCAGGATCTCTGAGCATTTACAAGCGTTAATTAATGCACTCTCCCAATACTTGTGTGAAGCAAAAGGCAGGTGTCTGGGTACTGTGGTGACAGGTGCATCACAATTGAATAAGACAGAATTTCTAGGCTTTCCATTTACATATTTAGGAAAGAAGGGAACAAAGAGGGAAGGAAAAATTAACAAGTGCTGCAATGCCTTGAAATACCTCGAATCAAGATATACTGTAAATCCCTTGAAATACCTTGAACAGACTGGCTTTCAGGTCTTTACCTAAAAAGCAATATTTGTAAAGTATCTCAATAATATTTAGGCTTTATTAACATAAGTCTTTGCAGAGTGAAGAACTATGGGGTTTTTTTTCCAGGTCCATCACAGATGTCCCTCTGGGACAGTGTCTTGCCCCTGCCCTTGTCTGACAGCTCAGTCCTGTGACACACCAGCTGTAGAAGGATGGCTGGATAAACCAACTCCTACATTTGCACCAGGTACCAGTGACAATATCTCAGTTTACACATGTTTTGTATCCTTTAGGCTCATGGTATTCTGCAAACATCTGGTCACACAATGAGGTTTTCCTCTCTGCCTTCCCCCTGCATTCTCTGCCCCCCTGCTCCTCAAGGGAGAAGAGCCACGTGCAGGAGTATTCCCCTCCCCAGAGCCATATGGGAATGTAAAGGCATTCTCTGAATTCATCAGCCAGCCCCACAATATGATTCTGTCTTTGTACGGGCAAGAAAATGGATGTTAATTTATTCCTTACTGCTAATTTGAAAAGGAGCACAAACACAACAGTTCCATTGCAGAGACTTCTACCAAGGGTGTAGTTTAAGTCCAATTATGTGCTATTAGTACATTTGCTCTTTATTCCTGTGGCATATTAATTACATGTCTAGTATTCTGATAATTAACACAATTACACTCTTTATTTTCCCCTTTTGTAGCCAATATTCTTGTATTTTATTTCGATAAGTAATTTTCTGTAGGTAAAAGGAGCCAAATCATCACATATTAATAAAATCAAGCAACGAGTTTTCGAATGAGCTTATACAGAGAAGTTCCAGCAGTGTTCTTCAGCAAAAAGAAAAGCAGATGCTCTCCTATTGGGCTGCAGCCTATCTCAGAGATTCCAAAATGAACCAAATTACCATCCCCTAGTTGTGTATCCAGCATGACAATCAGCCTGAAGCAGCAGGGTCATAAGGACTGTACTGGCACTGCCACACACAGCTCTTCCAGCAATGCCATCACATGTTCAAAGGCCCCCTGGTACCAAAACCTCTGATCTCCCACTGGCATCTGTGAAACTCAGCAGCATTTAGCAAAAACAAGAGTGACAAAGGGTCAACCAAGATGATTTACAACTGCACAGGTCATCCACAAATCAACACTTGACAGATATTGCAAAGGAATATTAAGGAACAAAACAAAACAAGCACTCTTACTGCTGTAAAACATCAAGGTGGGCATATTTCACTAAATAAGTACATACAGACACCTCAAAGATTTGGGTTTTTACCTTCAGGACAAATTATTCCTCTAAAAACAAGTTACTGCTCTGTAGTTTTCTCTAAAAGCACATCTTGAACCTCCAGTTGGTCTCATATGCTATGGCTAAAAAAGCCCCACAATGGAAAGAAAGATTCCAGCAGTTTCCTTCTCTAAGTGTATTTTTGGGAAAGGACGAAAAGAAGGAGCAAAATGTTACATCATTCTGCAACAGCACAGGGACTCGGTGGAAGGTTCTCAGCACCCTGTCCTTACAAACAGGCCACTGTTTGTCTTGCAATTGGTCTCACACACTGTTCTTCCTCTGCTTGTGCAGATCCCTCTGCACTCCTGGCCTTCCCAAAGGCATCACATCTGGCAGGGAGGCTGCAGCTCCAAGAGACATCTTCCACACATTGCTAAGTTCAAAGCTTCCCAAAGCTCAGCAAAGCCAATACTGCGCTGCCTGTACTGTCGGGCTGATGAAGGAAAGGATGAAGATCATTCCTGTAAATCACTCACAAAAACTGTCTGGGACAAAATTTAGAATTGATGCAGATATTCTGATTTCTGAGGCCATGTTTTACCTATATAACCTATCTCTGGTGTTTTAAAAAGTCCCTTTTGAAATTACCTGGTCAGGAGGAAAACCCCGTTTTACTTTTCTTTTTTCCTCTCTTTTTTTCCCCCCTTCTTTCTCTAAAATTCCCTTGCTCCCAGCTTCTTCCTGGCAGTGCCCTGGCTGTTAAGTTGCAACCTCCTCAGACACGAGTGGAGCTAAATCCTTTGCCATCTCCCATATTTATTTCTGTTCCGACAGATACCAGTTGTGACCCTTCCTGCAGTAAGCCACTGCCCTCCTGGCCTCCACTCTAATTGCAGCTTTGCTAATCATGTTTTGATCACCGCCCATCTAATCGCTGCTGCGCACGCCAGAGCAGCCCCGTGAGCAGGGCAGAGGCACACACGCAAACACTGCCTGTGCTCGTCCGGCCGGGAAGGATCAGGGATTACAGCGAGCAGCCAGCCCCGACCAGCACTGCCGGCAGCTCCTGGCCAGCGGCACCGCCCCATGGCCTTCCCGTGGGAGGCACACACCTCCCTGCTGCACACACCTCCCTGCTGCACACATCTGGGTGCCTGTGACACAGCTGGGTGCTGCTCTCCGAGGCACACACCTCCCTGCAGCACACATCTGGGTGCCCGGGGCACACACCTCCCTGCAGCACACATCTGGGTGCCCGGGGCACAGCTGGGTGCTGCTCTCCGAGGCACACACCTCCCTGCAGCACACATCTCCCTGCAGCACACATCTGTGTGCCCGGGGCACAGCTGGGCACTGCTCTCCGAGGTACACACCTCCCTGCAGCACACATCTGTGTGCCCGGGGCACAGCTGGGCGCTGCTCTCCAAGGTACACACCTGTGTGCCTGTGGCACAGCTGGGTGCTGCTCTCCCTCGCTGTTCCATGCCAGCAGTGACCCTCTGGGTGCAGAGGTTGTGGAAAGCAGTGGGACACTGTCCTGGGAACGTACAGAGGTTGCTGCTATCACTGACTCAGCCACTGAGCCACCACCAGCAGGAAAACAGCCCAGTTCTAGCCAGTGGCTTCTGAAGAGGTGTTATGAACACATTAACCCTAAAAGGGAGCCAGCAAAGAGCTGTTCTGCTCAGTGAGGGAAGATAAAACATTTCCATGAGTTCTTTTGGAAAGGTTATACCTCTTTCGCGGGATCTCCTCCTGCTGGATCGCACAGGATCTCAGGGACCATCCCACTACTCAGACAAACGTTCAACAGCCATGAATTTCCACTTCACCTGGACCTTTTAACATTCCAGGCTTTCTCTTATTTTCAGTCTGGACAAAGAGCCTCCCAACTGAGACTTTTTACTTTTTCTCCTTCTGCTCTATCCTCTGTTCTGTGTCTGTCACAAGTGGAATGACACTGTCTCCTGCAAAAGGAAGTGGGGGGGCTTTAAATCCCATGTTGTGTTAAATGACTGCAGCACAGTGCTTTGTAGTGCATGCTAACAGCACACACTGCTCCCTGTTTACTGCTGCTTCAATGAGACATTGTCCATTGAGTGGAAGTAAAAAGCTTATGAGATGAGACAGGCATATCATCCTGTCTGAAGCCCAGCTTACACAGGCAGCTTCGTGCAGCGTGAGGAAGAGCCTCTGGGAACGACAGGTGTCTGTGCAACATTAAAATATGACCCAGGATAGGTCAAGTATTTATTGACCTGATCTAAATCTGAGTCTGAGTGCCCAGGTTTCACTGATTTGAATGAGGGGTATATGATGACAGCTGAAACTCCAGAGGCTCTGCATTGGCTCAGGAGTCCTCAAACCGAGCAGGACACAGAGGGGCAAGTCTGTCTGCAGCAGAGTAAACAGGATAAACCTCTTCCATTTGTTAAAGCCATGATTTATGTACAAGATTATCATATGCCATTCTACAGTCCTAATCCTAGACCTTGAAGTAGCAGCAGAGATTAGAGCCTCTGACCATTTTCTAATGTCACTAGTAACCAGTGACACATCTCAGACAGAAAAGATGCTAAAGCAACAAAGGAGAAAAATACCCTAAATGTCTGTAGAATATCCTATTTTTTCCCAGTGAAAGGCACACAAAGCCACACATCACACAGTAGATATGCACAAGAGAATTCAGCACTAGAACATCTTCATACCCTTTTCCCTCGAGCATCTCTGCTGCCTTTGCTGCCCAGCTCTCATTCTGCCTAACAGCTCCTTAATCACAGTATCTTTCACACACATAAAATATTATTTAACCTCCAGCACAGAGGAAAATGCATTTATAACCTACTGGGTTTTCCCCTTTAATCTCTCTTTCTTCACTAACTTCCCCCTCCCCCCTTTTTAGTAGCTCTAAGCAAGACTTGTGCTAACAGCCTTCACAAAGACTTATTCAGGTCCAGACAGAAACCAACTCTTGTCAAGACAGGAGACTAAAAAAACAACCCACATGATCTCTTCTTTCTACCCAGGTGACAGAACACACTCAAACACATCACAAAAGCAGTGTGGCCTCTCCTGCAAAGATGTCAGTGTCATTTCAGAATTACAGAACCAATTTAATTGTCACTGGGACTTAACTCAGCCACAATCCAATCCTGCAGATAGAATGTTATGATCCCTCAGTGATATTTAATAGTTCTTGTGTTTCCAAAGTATTTTTGTGTCTTTGCTGTGCAGCAGCCTGACACAGCTGAATTTAATGTTCCTTCTGTCTGGGCAGAATTTGAGGTGTTGACTTTCAGCTTTAAGCATCACCAGGTCTAGGATCTGGCTATGCCAAAGGTCTTGTTTTCTGTGATCCATCTCACCAGCACTTAAGCCAAGGTGCCGTTCCTGACAAATTCTCTACTTAAAGCCCCAAGGAGCTTCTCTGCAGAAGGAGATGAGCTGGCAATCTTTGCATACACAGTGGTACCAGGCTAGTCTACTACTTACTAGAGCAGCTACACTCAGCTCTGCTGGTTTTGGTGTCTGCAAAACCCTTAGCAAGCCTCTCCTCATTGTCACTGGGACCTAGTTTATCTGAACAGTTCTCAGTTATCCAAGTCTCCCCTTCTCCTTTTGACAATGGCACTGAAAGTGAAAAGATTTAATTTAATTCCTTGCACTGCTCCAATCCTCTGACATCTAGACTTATTTACATTTAGAGAGAAAAAAAATCAGGTAAAAAAGATCATGTAGCTACAACAGCCAGGGTAAGTCCATGTCCCATATAGTTTCAGGTCAAGGTCAGACTAAAACAAAGGCACCTCTGCACACCCATATGGTGTGAGAGCAGCTAAGCATGCACAGAAGCAGCACGAGGCACAGCTCCTTGTAGTGGGAGACTCTGAAGTCTGGTGCTGCTGGCGAGGCAAGGCAGAAGCTTAAGATTCTGTCTAGTTTAATTATCATCTTTCTGCAGGCTCAAAGAAGCTTATGAGAACACAACAGCGAAGCAGAACTCTCCTCCTGTGCTTCCACCTACAGAAACTCATCCCTTCCTGACCTGCCCCTACTTCCCTCCCCATACACCCCAGAGATTTAGCAGAATCAAGCCATTAAAAAATTCACCACTGAGCAGAGACTCCACTGTGAGCTCCTCTCCTGGCCAGAGGCAGCACCACTCACTCACCCTCGTCCACATCTGGGTTGGAGTCATTGGAGTCATGTAAAACAAAGGCTGAAAGGTTATTTTCAGAGTTTCACAAGCCTCTGGTCACAGAGCACCATTTAGTACCAAGGAGAGTCAACCTGGAAAACGTCAAGGCAGCAAAAAGTTCTGTGCACAAACCATTTCATGCTGATACATGAGGCAGCTTGTGAGCAGCCCAGGTTATAAAGCTTCATAAATTTTTTTTTCTCTTTTCCAAAATAAACAATCTCCAAATTGAAGGGCTTCAGGCTACAAAGGAAACCAGCCAGGTTGTTTACAACATACAGCAGGAATCCTGCTCAGGGCAAATCAGCTGCAGAGCAAATAAAAGCAGAGCTCAGAAGCCAGTAGGTGATTTTTGTCTTTGGATGGGAACCTACCTCAGTCTGGCAGGGAACAGATCCAAGCTCCTACCTTGGTAAGTAACAACAGTGGTCCTCCCTGTCATACAGCACTTTTGGATCTGTAAAACTCTGGAAAACATCAGTAGCAAGGAGGTTTAAGGGAAACTGCAGTGCCAAGTGCCTGCAAATGCAGCTCTAAGGCAGATCTGGAAGAACCTCCACAGCAATCCAGTGACCCATTTCCTGACTGCTCCAGAATTCAGATGCACAGGGTACAGATTTTGCAGGATGCAAGTCACTGATCACCTGAGGCTGCAAGAAAAGTCTGCCCACCAGTTCCCTCAGTGGTGCTGTGCCTGCTCCTGATTACTGAAATTTGACATTTTAACACCCTTTTGAGCTAATTTTGTGTGAGGCCATTCACACTGCCTAACTTTATTGAAATTATTAATCCAGGCCTAACTGTCAGGATCTTTAAGGATGAAATAAGAACATTTCACCTCAAAGAAATTGAAGAACAGATGTTACATCCTGTGGCTGCTGCCCTGCACACAACACACACCTCTGACTAGTAACAAGTGGGTCCATCCCACACAGGAGGGGCTGGTGCCCAGGCTGGATTTACCACATCTGCCAGGTGGCTTAAAAATCAACCTCCAGCAAATATCCCACCAAGGCAGCAGCCCTGCAGCACTTCACTGCTCCTGCCACTCTCACACCCACAACAACTGTTCTGCAGCTTCAATGGAGCTTCCTGAACACCCTTTATTAACCCCCAAGCTTTGGAACACTTTGTTTCTGGTGGGTAAACAGTGAGGAAAAGATGCTACTCACTAAGGACTTTCTTTTGTGCAGACTGAATAGAACTCAAGATTCCTTTCACTTCCAGACACTGTCCTTCCTGCACTCTTGGCTCCTGCTGGTCCCAGTGCCCTGCAGCCTTTTTTGCTGTCAGCTCTGCCACAGTCCTTGAGGAGGCAAGAGACCAAAAAAGAAAGATGAAGAACTGATCTTAAATGAATCCAAATCATCCATCCCTCTGAATACAATTCAAAGAGAATATTGGAAAGCCCTCTTTGCCACTACTTTCTCCTCAATTTATATATGAATTCTTTGACTATAAATCCTCCAGCCCTGGTTGAGAGTAAAGAAATCACCAGTGAGGAGGGGCAGAGCACACAGGCAACAACCAAGCACAAATATTGCCAAGAGACTACAACTCCTCCAATGTCTGAAGCCCATATCACGTTGTTTATACAACACACTTTTCAGTATATCCTTCTCAACAAATTACCCAAGACCCCAAGTTTGGAGGGTATGTGGAAGTCTTTCTCAAAGGTGAAGCCAAGTGTTTTCCATTTGGAAGCTGAGCAGTGTAATAAATCAATATGAAACAAGAGTAGCTATTAAAAACTGTATTTCCCCCCTCCCCAACAGTTACATTTTTTGTGAAAAAATTAAACCACATAAACACTTCACTTTTCTTCTTGAAAAGATTTAGCAGCGAGGAGTGCCATGAATAAATACCAGGGATGATAAATGCCAGCACTGCAGTGCCAGCACAGAGCAGCCTCTTCCTTGAGCCAGAGTCACACGAACCCCCTCAATCAACACCGTGAGGGCTGCCCTCCTCAGCACCAAATCCACATTAAAGTGCTTCTTAGGCAACCAAGTCAAAATCTAGAGAATCTTTTGGGCTCATTCCTGGTTTATTTTAATAAAGAAATTTCTTATCTGGCCCCAACAAAAAGGGGTAAAAGATTTACTTTCACATAGAACTTTACAAAGCTGCAACTGAATCAAAAGGAGCATTTTCATAAATAGATGTACAGTTGCTCTCATTACACAGTATTTATTTGCTCAAGATAATTTCTTCCTTGTGCTCACAAGTCCATTCTTCCTTTTGCAGACAGTCCATGGTTTCTCTCCAGCTTTTCCCCCATTTTGAGACCACAACAGCATCCAGTCAGCAGAATTTCTTGCCATGAAAATGGTCATGTTGTCACAGTCAGATTCTAGAATTGTTACTGCAAATAATTAACAACCATTGGAAAAGAACCAGGAACAGGTGAATTGAGTTCAGCTTTAATAGATTCTGAAACATCTCAAAGTCAGTGCAACCCACAGCAAAATCCAGAAGTTTTGTAAAAACCACCTGCACACATGGGAGAAAATGAAGTGCTTGGTTTTAGGCAGCAGTGCTGGAGACTGTGTGCAGATTCCTGAACAGTCAGTGCACCTCGGGAGTTTCACTGCAGGATTTTCAGTCTGTAAATGTCTGTGAGTGTTTTAAGGCCCTGCAGCTACACAGAGAGTAAACCTGAGAGTGTCACCTGTACACTCAGTGTTGGACAGCCTAGTGCAGCAGTGCTGCCTCTTGGAACAGTGCCTCAAGAACCTGCTACTATCCCAGGATCCAGAGAATTTCCCTATCACCAAACAGCTGCAAGGAGGGAAACCATGTACGATTTTTCAAGTGGCTGGAAACTTCAGTTTATCAAAGCCCAGTGCAAGCTGGATTTAAGTTAATGGTCATTAATTGTTCCTAATGTGAGAGCTAGTCTTGTGCAGCAATTAAAGGGTTAAAGTGGAACTCTGTAGTATTTTAAACAAGTTCACATATTCTCTATACAAATTTGGCAAATTCATGTCACAGCCATAGACCTCATTCTTGCAATTCCTGCAAAATCCCCACAGCTCCTCTGTGGAAGCAAAGGGCAGCCCCTGAGCAGCTGAGTGTGCCAGGGCACAGCCCCACGGGGCCAGGGAGCTTCCAGCCTGGCCAGGTGGACTTCTTGAACCAAATCTGCTTTGACACATGCTCCCAAAAGAGCTCCAGGCCACAGAGCAGCTGAGTATGGAAAAACTGATTGCATCAGAAACACTGCAGCCAAAAGGAAATCAAAACCATGACTTCAAAGCCAATCGAAAACCAAAACAAACCCCCAAAAGCAAGCGTTTATATGTGTGTAGATGTAATAAATATTGCAAAGCGCATTTGTCTTCCCCCCCAAGTCAATAAGTATAAAGAAATAACCAATGCACCAAAACATCAGCTTCCTGCAATGAAAATGTTGAAGTCAGCAAAATACCTGCAAGCCAACTGAAGGGAAAGCTTTTGCATTGTCACCCAACCACAAGTTGCTTCCAGTTCTATGCAGCCAAATCAAACCCTCTTCAAATTCACAAGTTTGACCTAAATAAGCACCACAGCATGAAAAGCTTCTTTAGAAGTAGGATGTCAAGAGACTTTCTTTAAAATATAAAATAAAATGTGAGATAAAAGGTTGCCATTGGTCAAGTTTGAAAAATTGCCTTCCTTTAGCCAACCACAGCCTGTCCCTGTGAGCCAACCAAAACCACACCTTTGGGTTTGTCCTTAATGAACACAGCCCGGCTGAGTTGCAAAATCTGACAGCAATAGATGGCTGTGAGATGCATTCTGAGGGTTGGGCAAAGGGAAACAACATTACAAAGGAGAAGGAATACCAAGGAACAATTAGGGTGGGCAGAGGAACTTATTAATGCTCAGCCATCCTCCTCTATCTTCAGGAATCTCACTGTCCTCTCCAGTTCTGTGTCGTTCAGGTGTCCTGTAGTTACTGTCTTCTGTCTTCTGTCTCTGATCTGGAAAATGCCATCACAACATCCTCAGCACCTGCAACAACAATGGATACAGGAAAACTGTGCCATAATTACTTCCTTTAAAGAACAGTGGAGAGATGACGTACCCAGAGTGTCCTTCCACACATCCATCCAACCAACAGGAAAGCAAATGACCAACCAGGGAATGCAAAAAACAACAGCACTGCCTGCTCCAGTCAGGTAACAGCTCCACAGAATTCTCTACTGAGGTTTGCAAAGATCAAATTCAACTCAGAAGGAGCATCAGCATGTGAAATTCCTCCAGCCTTTTACCTGAAGCATATCAAGAAGCAAATCTCAGTTTTGTGCCCCAAGCAACTTGTGCCTATACACCTGCACACAAGGTAAAAGAGGACTAATAAAGATTCCTCATCTGTTCTCATTAGATAACTGAGAAATGGAATGCATATAATCTGCTCTTCACTTGCAATATAACAGGAAAAGTGGTCAAAAATTGTTGTAAATTCCCCTTGCTAATGTCCTTAAAAGCTAAATCAGTGCTCATAAAATGCAACTACATTTACTTTTATACACTTCACAGTTTATTTGTTATATGTACACAAAGGAGGAAATATTAAGGACCAAGCAGTAGTTTGTTTTTCATATGGAGGGCCCTTATCTTATATAAAACTACATCAAAAACTGCTCAGATGCACCCCCTTGCCAGCATTCAGAAGCCCTGCAGTCATCTCCCTTTTCATCTCCTGCACAAACTGTTTCTTCCTCGATCAAAACATAAATGATATATAGCACCAGGATCCAGCTCAGAATTAACAAGCTGCCTTGTTGATTTTAAACCACGCTAGAACTATCAGCCTCTAAAGGAAAACAAGGACTGCACTGGCAAGGATTGTGACCAACCCTCAGTGCTGGAGAGGGAGGACTCTGTGCTGCAGCATTAGGGAGGTGAGGGCAGCTCCAGCAGCACCTCTGGCACTGAGTGTTCCCTGCATCCTTCAAGGTGCAGGAGCAGCTGGAGCTGCCTGGGAACCACAAAACCACAGCCAGGTCACAGGGCAGGGGATGAGCTGCATTACTGAACAGATGTTGATTGTTCTCCCGGGGTCACCCTTCCCAGTGCCTAAACAGGAACAAAATCCTCACCAGTTTCCTTGCAATGCCACGCAGGAAAGGAGGCTGGGTCCCAGAAAGCCCCAGAAGCCCCAAACACAGCTCTGTGCTCCTGCCTGCCCCCAGCTTCCAACCTCCCCCAGCCACTGAGGGAACGTGGCCACGGCTAGAGGTGTCCCTCATCAAACAAACCTGGGTGACATTTGTCCAGAAAAAGGTCACCCACACTTCTCAGCACAAAAGCAGGTTTTGTTCCAGCCCTGTCCTATAACCCAAACTGCCCAGAGCTAAAGGAAACCCAGCTAACGAGGCTGCTCATTAAGCAATCCTCCAGTGCCCGTGCACAGACACAAACAGTGCCAGAGAACAGAGCTGGGCCTCCTGTGAGCTGGAAGGACAGCAGGGACTCGAGTACCAGTGACCAAAGCTGCCCCTGCAGGCCCACTTGGCTCCCACAACGGATGTTTTCTTACTAATCAAGTAAAATAATGTAAAAAGCAGAGCACAGGTTACAAAGTTAAGCTGCACATGGCCAAGAGCCTGTGGTTGAGACAATGGGATGGTGAACCAGGTTTGCTTTGAGCACATCCTTCACTGAGCTCTGCACTTCCAGCAATTAATGCACAGAACAATGACCAAGGCACACTTTCACCTAACCTGCATCTATACATACAGCTTCCCTCTCCACAGCTGTCCCTTCTCTGGGCACACATTTCCACCCCAAAACAGAGACTTACAACATACCCAGTGAAATATTCCCCATCTTTTCTGAGCAAAGCATTAACTGCCACAAACTTTTAGACATTCAAACACTTCTCCCACTGCTTCTGCATTACGCTTTCTCACCCTCACCCTTCCTAGAAATTAACAATAATTAACCATTGGGCTTATGTCCTACCTTAGAAAGCAAGTGACAATCTTACCCCACTAACTTCCAAAAAAATTCTGCTGAGATTATGTTCCAACTGCAGTTGTTTGAATTGCTGAATTCAGAGTTCTTTTACACCACTTATTCTTCAGTCTTAGCAAGCCAAGATGAGCTGAAGGTCAAATGCCTTTACTGCAGGACAGGGAGGGCTGCAGACACACACTGAGCTCAGTGTCCCTGGCTGCTCCCCCTCACCTGCGTGGCAGAAAGCTTCCCCAGGGGCCTGATGCCAGTGCTGCCCAGCAAGGACCTGGGTACAGAGACATGAACCCAGCAGGGTACAGGCTGGATTAAAACCACACTACCTTAACACAAGAGAAGATGCTGACACCTCTAACAGCTGCTGCTTCCAAGTGCTCTTTGGATGATAAATAGATATGTACACCTGATTTGCTTGTAGTCACCTGCAGAATTAATTAAACCCCGAAAGCATTTAGAGATCAGAAGGTTTAGCCTGTTGTGAATTTCTAAAGGCTGCCAATTTAAAAAAAGAAATTCTTCACACAAGATCTTTGCATACATACGTTTCTACAACCACCTTCCAGCAACAATCTTCTAAACATTAACTCTTCCCTGAAATTCCCAGTATTAGCATCCCAGTCTGGCATTCTAAAAATATGAGAGGAGCAGCACATTAAAACAAGCCTCATGTTGAGTAAAGCCACACTGAGCAGAGCTCCATCTCCATTCTCCATCACCATGTGCCAAGCCAGGAGCACGGTGCCCTGGAGCCCCACCAGCTGCCTGGGGTGCTTTTGGTGCCCCACCACCAGAGAAGGCATCTCCCCCAGCCAGGCACGTGTCTGCATCTCAGCCCTGCCCTCCCCCGGGAGCAGCTTCCTCCAGGAACCAGCACCAGGCTCCTGTTGCTATAGGAACACCAGAGCTGCAAGCACCAAGGTCTCAGCACAATTCCCATCTCTGCTTCCTCCCTGCACTGCTTCCATCTCCAGACCTGCCCAGCAGCGAGCCCAGAGCCTGCCCACATCTCCTTTGGAAATGGAAGGAGCTGGGGAACAGGGAATGTGGGGAACAGGGAATGTCCTCACGCAGGACATGCTTCTGTGCATAAAACTTCCTGAGAGGCATTGTGCTTGTACTCAAAAATATGTGAGCAAGCCTAGATTTCATCCTTTCAGTCTGGAGAGCCCTAACAAGTGTGAGCTGTGTTAGCTCTTGCTGCAATGCAGGCAGGAGCAGTGTGTGAATATCCCAGAACAGCTCAGGGTTACATCCCTGCTCCAGCACACACACTGGCTGAACTGACATGCCTTGGGGTTCCTCAGTTATTCTTGGAGCCATAAAAACAAACAACAAACATGCCACAGATGTCAGCTAAAGAGCTCCCTAAGTAAAGAAAAACACCCTGGATTTTGCACTTGCATAACAGACGTTAACAATGATTGAAAAATAAAATGGTTATAAAAAAATGTAAGCATGACATTAATAATACACTCAATTATCATATCTCCTCTTCCAATAAAAACAAGCATAAACTGAAGGGGAGTCTTAGCCTTCAGGCTTGATCAAAAATTACACAGATATTCAAGGATGCTTCTTGATCCAAATTAGCCATTAACTTCCATTGCTGGATCCTTAGAGAGCAAATAGAGTATCACAGAGGAACTTTAAATGTCAGAGATATTGGTGTTAACAGTGGCTCATGGAGGGTTTGTGGCACAAGCCTGAATTCAGCAGGGACAGTAAGAACTTCTTCCTTCAGTGGCTGTCACAGGGGACGCAGAGGCTGCAGTGACTCCCTGTGGCCAAAGCTCACACCCAGGAGTCCCCAGGGACACCACAGGTAACTGCTATGGGCCACCAGCCCCACACAGCACATCACACATGCACAAAAAAGAAATACACCAAAAATGCAATAGAGACTACTAACTAACAAAATTCTACACCATCCATCCCCTAGACTCCTGTTAAAAAAACCTCAACAAACTGAAACAACTTTCCTGGAACTGGAGCCAGACTGCAGCATTGTCAAGGTACACACAGAAACCTGCAGGTCCTTCACAAAGCTCTGAGTGCTCAGGCCAACAGTGTCACTCTTGTTTTTGGAACAAAATGGGGATGGGAAGTCAGCTTTGTGTCTTTTGTGCCTGCTGGAGGAAAATGGCTCTAAGGATCCAAGTCAGGCTGAGAGCAACCTGTCCTACTATGGAACAAAAGATTGTGAAATCCACTGAAGGGCTAACTTGGTGTAAGTTACTGCCTAAATAACAGTCCTTGTTGTTGTGTAAGACAAGTTGCATAAAGGGAAAAAAATCCTCCAGAGATTCAATGAAAACAGAAAACTAGGGAAGAAAATTGCTTTAAGCGATGTTGGAGCAGCACCACGGTGAGTGAGTGGATTTGCAGGGTTTCAGCACAAGGTAATGCCATCTAGTGGAGATGGGATCTCCCTCAAGGTGGGAAATCAGGCACACATGCCTTGGTATTCCCAGCTTCCAGGAATTTCATACCCAGCCTTCCCTTTTCACCCACCCCAGCACTCAGCAGAGGGGACAGGCAGCAGTGAGCAAAGAGCATCCTCATTACTGACTGTTGGAAACCTGGAGAGATTTCTAAGAAAATCAAAGTCCTGAGCAATAAATTGTAGCTGCTTCTGTCTGTACAGCACACTCCAGCTTCATCTTTCTCCAAGGGAAAAGGTATTTGGCTACACTTCCTCAATTCCACTTGTACTTCTCGCTATTCACTACTTAATTTGCATCTCTGAACACAAAAAGAGCCAACATCCTTTCCCACTCTTCTAAATATTTAACTGTTTTCCTTCTTTGTTCTTTTCTGCCCTACCAAGAAAAATCTTAATGGTCAGACCACCAGATGAATTATAATTGTGGACAAGTGAAGGCAGATGTGGAGCCAAATCTCCCACAAGAGACAGCAGAGCCTCAGATTCTGTCAGAGTAAGCACCCCCAGGGGGAACTTCACTTCACAAAGGTCTAAGAATCTTCATGGTCTTTTATGAAAATGGTGACAGAGAAATCAGCTACCAAGTGTTCAAATATGGGACAAGGACAACTTTCTGAACAATGTGTGAAGCTCTTACATTTCCTGTATTGCCTGATCAGTGAATTTAGGAGCAAACAAAGAAGCTCTTGGTCTCTCTTTTGATAACATTTAAAAGTGACATCAAAACTCAATTTTTTGAGTCTCCAAAGCCGTCTGCAAGGTGAGAAAATGTAATTTCACAGATAGTAAAATCAGACAGTTTAGACAATGAAGTTGAATGGAGCTGTGCAGGAGCACTGCTGTAGGAAGTACCTGTGTCCCCTGGTTGGACTTCTGATTTTATCACCTTTTTGCCAAAGTGCAGGTAATTGAGAATGGATTTCACTGTGAAAAATGTAACATTTAAGGACAATGCTAAAAAATCCCAACTGTAACCAAATCCCTCTTAACTGAATGTGACTCCTTCACTTTTTGACAAGAAACAAGCAAAGTCTCACTTTAGACTGGCAGAAAAGCTGTATATTTTGGCTCAGAATTCTTCAAGTCTCCACCTCCATCAACCCCCAGCTATGTGAAGAATAAACACACAGGCTTAAAACACAGCAGCAAGTTTGTGCAGGTTGTGTTTTAATGGATTTCTAGATGTCTCAGATCTGTACTAAGTTTCTGCTCAACTCAGTTCTTTCTGGCATGAGTCTCCCAATGTTCCTTCAATTCCAAGCTGCACATTATGAACGTGATCTGGCACGAGGGCTGTGCAGGGGAGGGAGAGGAATCTGCTAAGAAACATTCAGGTTCAGAAGAGATTAGTGGGCTCAGAGCAGCTCCACCAATTGTTCACCAAGACTTCTGCAAAGAATTAACAAAACCAGCACGTAGTTCATCCCCTTAATGGGAATCTAAACAAACCAAAGCAGATTTGCAAACTTATTATGTGTCTGCTACCCCTGTCTGTGAATTCATTACATTGTGCAATTAAAGAAATGCAGTGGGAAACAAATTCCTCCTATTGCTAATCCTGCCCTCTCACTCTGCTGGAATTGCAATGTTGCATTTCACCTCCACGCTCATGGAAAGGGGAAAAACAAAAGGCATTTTTGGATGACTCCATTTTATTTGGTGACAAAAGTGTTAGCAAGAATGCATCCTAAGAATAGCAGACTGACTTTACCTGTCAAAATAAAACCACCTGTTGGAAAGTTCACTCTAGTTCTCTTCCAGAGCCTACTGCAAGCCAGGACTTGCACATGCCAGGCTGCAGGATGGGTTTCAGCAGGCAGCACACAATTCTGTCAGCACAGGAAGCTAAAGGCTGTGTTTCCTGAGACTGCTGTCCCAGGGGGAGCGGGCCCAGGGCAGGGGAAGGCAAGGGAAGGCAGAGGGGGCAGAACTCACCCTGGTCGATGGAGTGCTGGGGCAGCTGGCTCAGCTGGCTGTTCACCACCCCCGCGTACGTGCGCAGGAACTCCTCCTCGCTGGCCGTCAGCTGCGGGCACAGAGGCACTCAGCAAAGGCAGAACCACACTGCACACAGCAGCTCCCAGTGAGAGGCACACAGCAGCCTCTGCTCTGCTCCTCTCCGGCTCAGTCACCCCCTGAGCAGCTCAACCACCAGCAAGGACACAGCAGCAGAGTGGTTCATAACTCATGGGCACCTGCAGTGTCACCTTACAACAGCTGCTTTACTTGGCTGTTTTTCCAATAATGAAGAACTTTAAATCATTTATCTATATATGGTAGTTTCAGACATCACTAGTCTCATAACATTTAAGCAAAAAATCAATTGTGCTTAACTAATAATGGTTAAATCCATGATGGCTAAAACAATTCAGCATTAAAACCAGACCATCACCTGCCCATCTCAACAAGCACTACCCCAGTTAGTCCAAAGTTGTCTGAAAACCCCCAAAAGATAGGCTATCAGGTGCATCTTACGTTTGATCCCATCTTCCTGAGCATGAGCAGCACTCTCACTTTCTGCTGGATGTACATCTCCTCCGGACTCTTCCCGGGGACGCCCTCACGGTTCATTCCCCTCCTGCCAGCTCCTGGATTTCCTGGAGATACAAAATCAGGAGCAGACAAAATAAAATAGGCAATGGCATCTAACAGGAAATAGAGGGAAAGTTTTGTTTCCAAAATGCCTGTTTTTCACCAGTGCCAGACCACTGAATGTCCTGGGCAGTAAGGAACCACATCCTTCCCCAGAGAAACCCTGAACACTGTGAGCAACTGAACTGGGCCTTACACATGCAACTGAAACACTCACAGAGGCTCGAGAACATCCCCACAGCTCATTATCTGTGGTTACCTCACTGCACGAGCAGAAAAGGAATTCTAAGAACTAGATGAAAGAATCACCCTGACAGGAGAGTCTGTGGTTTAGGGTTTTTTCCATAAATAAGCACAAGCAGAATGAAAACAGGATGCAGAAGGCACAGCCATCAAGCCTGCAACAGCTAAACAAAAGCTGTGTGAAATCTCAACTCCTAAGTCTCCCTCCTCTCTCTTTTTTCTTTTTTCCTTTATATATCATATAAAAAAGGCCATTGCGTCACTGTAAAAGTTATTAAAATTTATGAAATGGTTTTGGAGAGAAAGCAGAGCTAAGAGGAGCAGGGAAAGAGTATCATTTCAAAGCTGAGCTTTTGCTTCTTATTTTAATAAAAATAATTATGTTATGGAATAAACAGACTGTGCTACCCAAATTCTATAGCACAAAGCGTGATTATACTTTATTATGTGAGTATCTGGCAATTATTTAAGTTCCACAACAGGGTGTTTACCAAGACAAAAAAAACCATTCAGGCATTCTCTTCAGTGGCTCTTAAAAACCATCTTGAACCACATTTGTTAAGTCAATAGTAGTAAAAACCTTGACCTGAAATGTAAAAAATAATGGTGCTTCAAGCAACACAGAGTGTCACAAACTCAACCAACCCCTTCCCAGTGCTGTGTGGTGGAGAAATGTAACCCCTGACTGCCCCTGAAGGGACCCCAAGAAAGACGGAGAGAGACTCTTTACAGGAGCCTGGAGTGACAGGACAAGGGGGAATGGCTTCACAGTTTTCCCTGTAATGTTTTCCTGCAGTCATTACCAACCTCTCCTCTCACTTCATTTTCATTATTACTCTTAAGGGAAAGTAATCTGGGTGTGGAAACTGTTTAAAATTACATGTAGGCCCTCATGAGTGAGTCAGAAGTAATGCAAACTTCAGCAGCAGCTGCTGGGACAGGCTTTGCCACCCACATTACTGAGCATGGAGATAACAGCAGTAAAAAGTGAGAAAGAGCCATCACCAGTCCTTCTTGAACAGCTTTCAGTGGGAAGATCTGCATGAAGCTGATTTGCTATAGATGGTTCTGCTTGGAAACCTGCATGTGCAAGGTGATGATTCTTGGGGCTTTCATACAACCAGCAAACTGCTCTCTGAAGGGGGAATTAAATAATCCCATGTTTTTGTGTAGTGTCAACTCAAGTAGGTAAATTGGATTATTCTACTATTCTACTTCCACAGTGCAATTTCCTGAGTGCTAACAAGTGATGCCAATAGTGAGACAACGAACAAAATAAGATAGTGAGCAAGGGACATTAAGTTATACATCCAGAGACTGGTAAAACAATAAACACTGATCAAGATACCAAGTCAGTCTGAAAGGTTGTGACTGGTTCTCAATATTATAAATACTTTTAAAAAAATGTTGTACTTGAAAAGGGAAGCTGCTGTACTAGTAATCAATCAATTTAGAAAAGAAAAACCATGACAGCAAAAGCTGAAATGCAGTAACACCTCTATTGTCTAAAAATGAAACAAAATGCATGAGATATCAATAGGTGGCACCATCCACAAGCACCAAGAAACTGCCACGGCTGCCCCCATGCCAAGGAGGAAGGCCTCACTTCAGCATTCCTCAGCACACCAGGAATTACAGGACCTGGAGCTATTCCCTGTCCCCCACCATAACTATCTTCTAGTTGTTTATTCATTTCCAAACTTTCCAAAGGGGTGATGGGGATTCCTGTGTAAGCCTGGCTCTTCTGAAGCAACCTTCAGCCAAGATGGGTTTGACATGAAGCTGTTTACAGGAAGGATAAAAATCCTAAAGCCTGCTCATTCAGTGAATGCTTCACACAATTAGTAAGCAGCATGGGGGGAAAAAAAGCACTCAATATGGCTCAAAAGATATGTATAAAGAGGTAAAACTAAGCTGCTCAACACTTTGCTCTCCCTACACCACCCAATTATCCTGAGCAAGAGCCACCACATCTCTTCCTACTCGATGACACCAGCAGGGAAAGACAAAGGTCTTAAAGCAGCACGGAGACCCCAGCAGGAGAAATGTGAACAGATCTCTGTTTTCTTGTTACATAAAGCATATAGAAGAAGTTTAGGATGACAACATTACCCAGCATATGCTACATGAGAAAATTTCCAAACCCACATACAAAGCTGGTCCATGCCAGAAGACAGCATGAGCCACCTTTGCAAATGAAGGACTGAAAAATCTTACCAAAGTACTTAGCATCTTTGTTCTCTCCAGAAAGCTACATTCATATGCTACACATTATGAAATGTGCCTTAAGCAGCATTTCCCTGCCCCCACAAACCTTTCTGGCACATGGATCAGTGGCCACTGCCCCAACCCCAACCAACAAAACACCAGAGCTCCGTGCCAGCATACCTGCTCCTAAAAACCACAGCAGATCAGATCCACGTGTTCAGTCCTGATCAGTGACTGGAGCTGGGAAAAATGTCTGAGGGAACTGCCCTGTGAAAACAAATGAGCAAAGAATTACAGAACAGACACAGCTGAACCCCAGAAAGATCCTTCATTCAATGCACCTTCATTCCCAGTCTGCTTGAGAACATGGCCTAGGTAAAATTCACACAACTGCACACTTGTCTGGAGCTGTTAAACATAAAATCTTTTTATGTTAAAGAGTAAGTTTTTTAAAATCAAGCCATTCTTCAGCTGCAAGATTTCCACCCTGACCATACCAATGACATTCCCAACCACTTGAGAATGAATTGCATTCAAGCTTTGCATTCTTTAGGAAGCTTTCAGCATAAAACCCCACAAACACTGTGATATGCAATTTCTTCTTGTAAAAAAACCAAAAATAGGTGTAAGTTACCAAGGGTTTGAGAAGAACTAGGGAGAAATGTAAACCATGCTGATTTTGACCAAAATTACTGTTTTCAACTGTGCCTATGTTATCTGAATATAGCAATTACAAAGACTGGCACTGCAAAGCTGGGCTGGAAAATTCCTTGCACAGAATTTTTCAGACCAACCTCACATTCAATCACCAATAGACAGAAGAGACTTTTATTTTTCAGATTTGTGACGTATTTCTGAACATCTTTTACAACTGGGTATCAGGGCATGGTAAGAATAGATAACTTCCTATCCATCACATCAGACTTTAAGACAAGCTCAATGTCACAAATGAAGTGACAGTTCAAGCCCTGCTGCTACTCAGGACAACATTGCTGCCAGAATCATGTAAAAAATAGCATAAATTGCTGTACGTAATGAAGAGTTTCTGATTAGGGTAGATATGCACACCTGCACCATTTGTTAATAAAGTCCAGATTAAATGTACCAAATGTACTTTCCCTTTTTTATCCTTTTTTTTTCTCTTTTTGTGGTAAAAAATCAAAAGTTGATCTAGATTAATTCCACTTTTTCATGGCTGTTCACCACTTCGTGCAGATGTCCTCACCAAGAGGGAAACAACACTGGAGTAGCCAGAGCTGCTCAGATGTTCTGTACTCAGAGAAAAGCTGAATCAAGGTCAAAGTGTCAGCATCAGGTCCTCTCACTTAAAGATCAGGCTGCTTCCCCAAACATGGTGAGGCTAAATGAGTTTTTAAGCTAAAATGTAAGGCACACTCACTGAAAAGAAACATATTTTTAAAGTACACGTCACTGAATTACAACAGCATAAGAAAACTGAGCCAGCATCAGGATGCAACACGCCAAGGGCAGGATGCTGGCAGCTGAGTGTCATCTGATCAGCAAAGATAAGAACTGATTCTGCACAGCCTATGCAACACCAACAAACTTACCAATGAATCCCAGTGTTTATACTCAAACCACAGAATTAACGTATTTACCTTTTCTTGCCAATACTATATTGCATATGAGGAACATTCCCTGGAAAATAGTATTTCAATTTGTATTCTCAGCACAAAAAGCCAGACAGGGTGACAGAAACACAAGAACTGCTGTGCACTGGACTGAAGGAATCCCCACAGCACCAAGAGAACTCCATCCAAGGGAATGAACAGCCAAAGCCATTCCAAAGCCCAGAGACAGTCACTGATACATCCTGGCCTAGGCAAAGGAGTAATGGGATCTCCCAGGGGATCTCTGGGAATCATGTCCTGATGGCACTGCAGGAAGAGAGGCCAGAGGCTGCTGCAGCCACAGAGAGTGCACTGGCTCAGATTTGGGACTGGCCCCTCCAGGTAAGGTGAGGCAGAAGTGCAGAGCCAACAGGAGAGTTTGTGCTGCCTGTGCTCACCTCCGGCACCAGAACAGGGATCTGCTCCCCAGTGCCAGTTTTCCATTCCTTTCTCACAAAAAAGACTGACCCGTGCACTTCAAAAGCTGCAGGGTTAGTCAGAAATGATTGCATCCTTCACTAAACTGTGTTAAAAGACCAAATGCTTCAAGCTTGTCCTGCTGCATCCAACACACTGCAAATGGACATAATTGGGTCACCTAATTCTCCCTTGTTTGCCAGGCACAGGCAATGAAATTTAGTTCTCATTTATTTTCAAGATGATTCACATGACAGAATAATAAACAACAAAGATCTGTATATTACAGCCAACCCCGCCAGCCCAGCTTTGCCAAAGCAATAAATCTGAGTTTGAAAGCACTCCCTCCCTCTCCCAAGCAGGAGGTCAGCCAGTAACAGATGGGCAAGCTGCCCTGCAGTCCAGCACTTCCCTCCCCACGCTGCCTGCAGTGGGCTGGGTGAGGATCTCAGGAATTCCCTCAGCTCAGCAAGGCCCAACATGTGGAGTGGGCAGAGCCAGGATCGCCTGACATGCCCATCTGCCTCGTACCAAACCCCTCCTGGGCTGGGGGAAGGCTGAGTGCAGCCCTGGCCCTCAGCAGCACCTTCACCCGAGCACTGAGGGCTGAGCTGCAGGTCCTGGCAGGGCAGGGAGGACAGAGGAAACCACGCTCAGCTCTGGGAGGAGAAGCTGTAGGAACTTCTACACCTACAAACACCTGGGCTACTTCACAAGGGTATTACCCAAGGAACATAAAAGCCAAGTACTTCCAATTTTCCCAATAGCACTAAGGGATACCTCCTCACCTCTCCTCATTGTTACTTGTTCTGAAAAATCTTTAATGAAAATACATTTCTTCCCCAAAATGAACTAAAAGACCGCAGTGGCTTTCTCCTCAATTACTGACCCCAGACACAACAGTACATAATGAAAATAACTGCAGTTAGCCTCCCCTTTATTCTTTCTGCCTCTTTCTGTTCTGTCCTAGGTTTAGAACATCAGCTATTGGGGTTTCACTTCAAAAAAATGTAGACAGGAGAAATCTGTGCTCAATCTCAGTTTAACTTGTCTGTTTTACCAACAGATGGAAACAGCTCCTAAGGAAACTCAAGCCTCACCAGCAAGAACTGTTTTGACTGAACGCCTTCAGAAGAAGATTCCAACACGCAGCAACTGAAAATTACAGATTTTTAACTGTATTTCCTTCACTTCCATCTACACTGGTATGAATTTGAAGGGACTCTCTGCTGGACAATGCCACAGACCTGTTCATAATTAAAAACTCCCAAATTCCTCTGACTCCCCTCTTGTCATCTTTTTAAATAAACAAAAATTACACATCTCAACAGAAAAAGAGACACATTGAAAAATGCATTTTTATAAACTTTGCATAAAGGAAGCTACTTAAGCATCCCATTCCGTTTTAAAGCCATTTTATTTAATGCAATGAGAAAGCAACTTGAACTTCTGTTCCTTCAAATTACATATTCCCCCAACACTGCAGTCCCCTGTAATGCTGAAATTCCTACCAACCATATTTTACTGGTATGGGAAAACACAAATGCAACTGAGGAATCTGCACAGCCTAAATAAGGGGGAAGAAAATAAAAAGGCAGTAAGCTGTTAGAAAATGTAGTATTTTACATATTCAGTCTTAATAATTTAGGGTACTTAGAGCAGCCATCTGGCAAGTGCTTTAAAATGTAAGTCACAGCTAACCACCTCTTTAATTTCTTGTAGCATTTCCAGTTATAGCCAAAAGAAACCCAACAGGAATTAGTTCAGATACAATTTTTTTCTTTTTTTTTTTTTTGTTGAATCTGACTGGTTCTGTTCAAGGCAGTTAAAACCCTCAATTAATGGGATAGGATTATAAAAGCTCAGATAAGGAGTTGTGGTGAATAAACCCCAGCACCACAGGCTCCCTTTGCTCTGCACGAGGGGAGTTAGGAGCAGCAGGAAGGAGTTCCTTTGACTCTCTGATATCATTATCCAAGGTTAAGCCATTACCCTCCACACTTCCACCACAGAACACTTCAGTGCTTAAACGTGGTCACACTGGGAAGCTTGGAAGTGCAAGGGGATGCTGCCCCTAATTTAAGCCTTGTTAATTTTCAAATGAAATTTTTCAGAGAACAGCTAGAGCCCGAAAAACCTTCCAAGCTGGAGCGTGAAACCTGAAGTCAGGAACCAGAGTCTGCAAAAACCCTGCTACAAATTTTCCTCTAATTCATTTTGACTCATGACCTTCAGTCACAGGCAGCTGGAGACTGGATTAATTCCCATCTCCAGAGGGATACAATGAAGAATTCATAACAGCTACCTATTTATAGGTGAACAGTAAGAGCTGAAATATTTAATACAGGGGTTTTCGTCTTCATTTCTGTGTTCAGTGCCACCTTTTAGCTGACTTCAGAATCTGAACCCCAGTGTCAGATTTAGGTCAATTTACTGCTGGATCTCCTGTGGTAGGTTCATCTCTTAAATGTTAGATTTAAATTTTTAACAAAACACTACAGTTCTCCTTCTTGAAGAAGGACAGGAAACAGCCCAAAACGCTGCCATTTAGTCATGAAACATTTATGAACACAAGCAGGGGTTTTTCTCCCCAGTGCTGGATCACCCTTCAGAGCTTCAAAACCAACTTCAAAAGTAGCAGTGGAGTGCATTCCACAGAGCTTCCCAATATACCAAAACACTTCTTACATCACTGCTCAAGCTGACTTAAAAAATAAATTTAAAAAACTCATACCACCACAATCACCACTTTCATGAAATTAAAACTTGCCTCCTGACCTTCAGGCACACACAAAGCAGATGATTTTTCCCCCTTCTCTCCAGAAGACACCTCTCATATCTCATACAGCTAAAAGAGGCAGCACAGGGTTTTAGGTAGTTCACATCAGTCAACTTGAAGCCTCTGAAATTAAATGTAGTAACAGCAACAAAACCTGAAAAAAAGCCTTTCATTTCACAAAGGTATTCACACTTCAAAGATGAATGTGTCAAAAATTCTTTTAAAAGTGACAACACTTCGCTACAGCAGTTTATACACAAATTCCATCCCAGCCCAAGAAACAATTCTGGAAGAATGCTCCAACACTTTACTCACAGAGGTGCCCAACAGCTGCATGGATGAGTGCTGCTCTCGTCCTCATCACCAGCACCTTTCACAGAGGCTTGGGCACCTCTTCTCCTATTTATAACAAAGCTACCAATCTCCTAGGCAGGAAATTAGGCACTAATGACAGATAGCCAAGGATTTAACTACCAGGTATCCCACACTGAAGAACTACTGCTGTAAAAAGAGTGTTCAGCATCCATCATTAAAACAGAGCAGTACAGCAAAGCTTTGTGTGGATCTATCTGTAAATATTTTATTTCAGAAACAGAGAATGAAGCTGCCAGCACATAGACCTAAACTTGAGATGCCTTTTCTTGACTCTGAGAAATTAGCTCTATTTTCATAGTTTGATTTTAACTTGGATCATAAACTAGTGAATAAATGGAACAATAATAGGTAAAAATTATCAACTACTTATAGGAATCAACAAATGATTTTTAACATACCCACCCCACTTTATATGGCTGGCACGCCATGCACCCACCATAGGAACACCTATGAGTGAGGTATTTTTTGAATATTAATTATTGACACCAGTGACAGTCCCCAGGTCTGTTCTGTGGTCATGGCAGAACCTGAGCCAAGGCCAATTCCCAAAAATGCACGAGGAACAGGGAGACCATTAACTGTGGCCAGGTCAATCAGTCTCACAACCAAAGCCACGTTCTCAAAGTAGTTCTGCACAAAGTGGCAACACTGGACTCAGGATCCCCTGAGGATTTACAGACCCTTGGTATTAAATCTGGGGTTTGCTGAAGAGGGACATTTATAATAGAGAAACTAAAGTCAGCAGGGTAAAAAATAACAATATACAGGACATAAACACCCTGTGCTCATGAAATATAACCACTGATAAAGAGTTACTTGACTGTAGAAGCAAGAAATTAGTTCACTCTTCATAATGAACCTAAAATAAGCCTCCACAACCCAGTACAATGTCAAAATTGATGCAGGTATGCATATGTGCCAAGGTGGCACAGAAAGGCTTCTCCCCACTGTCTGTGTACACACATCCATATATTTTATATGTATATATTTACAGGAATTTTCCTGGTACTCATCAACACAGGACCTACAGATACCCAGGTACCAGAGAGAGCTTTGAGTGTAAATGTGACCTGTGCTGCCCTGTAATCCTCACTGACATCCAAACATCATTATTGCCAGGTCACAGACACTTCACACTGCAAATGCTTATAAATCTTTTATAGTAGAGAGATTAGGGCTAACTAGATTTTTAAGAAACAATTAAAATGTGAGCTGTTATTAGGTTGGTGACTATTTAGCATTTTAGTATTTTGCAACACTGTCTCAAAGTACATTGTTAGGACCAGAGACTTTCAGATTAATAGTTCCTTACTACCAAAATTGTGTAACCATTGGACAACAACATGAAATAGTGTTCTGGCCTCACACATCAATAAAATTTGCTGTAAAATGTGTCAAACACAGCCTTTATGTCACCTAGTTATCTTGCCTCGAGGAAAAAAAAAAATCTTTTGTGCTGCTTTCTCCATGGATGCTCTGAATAACCAAAAAAAGCAAAGAAGAGGTTTCTGTTCTGAATCAAGGTTTAATTTCTAAAGCCATTTAAAGAGATCTGTTATTAACAGCTCTTGCTGTTAATTCTGAACTAAGAATGAATGGCTATTTGTCTAATGTGCCTACGTGCCTTGATCATCTCTTTGGTGCTAACCAGAACATGAACTCTGCCTCCTCAGAGACCCCTGAGCATCAGAAATGTTACTGGATAATATGGGCAAGAGACTTTTGCTCCTAAGACCCTCATAAAACAATAATCCATGAGACTTTTCCTGGGTAGTGTTCCATAGACAGGTCTCAGTAGCCCTTGTAATATGTGTGAAAGTATGCCAGCTTCCCTCTTCTCTGAAGGACTTACTAGAAACAAAAAGCACAAGAAAAGGATTTTTGTTCCCTTCTAAGGTCACCAAATAAGACTGCTGCAAAGACATCTGATGGAGAGAGGAGGGAGGAAAAAAAAATCCTTGCTAGTTTTAAGAAAGGACTTTTAACATTCACTAGTTTAAAATAAATTCCTAATTACACACCAATTTCACCATGGACATTTTGCTTTCCCTATGTTTTGGCCAAATGGATTGCAAGGAAGGAAATCTTGCCTTCAAGAGACTTCCTATTTCTCAGGAAAACGGATGCAATTTCCTTCCTCCCTAGCCACAATTCTGCATGCTACCTTAATTCTATTAGCCATGAACTGTGACATAAACCTGCATGAGGTCAGTGGTGTGGCAGCTGGAGTCCCTTTAGCACTGTACAGACACACGTGGGCTGGACAGAAATCACCCACAGACTGCAGGGCCTGAAGGGTTTAGCAAGTCCCCAGTGGTTCTGGGACTGATTAATTCCTGAGCACAATGGAACTGGAAGAATCACAGGCAAGACATAACACACACATGCTAAAGGCAACCATATGTAAAAATATTTATTTAGATTAATCAAACTCCAATACATAACAATAGTAACAACAGCAGTTAGCCCAGAGACCATTGGCAACAATGCCCAAGACTGAGCTGATTCTCACTCAAATTAAAACCACTGTAATTTCCCAGATCACTTCAGAAGTCTCCAAGAGCAGGACTGCACCCAGCCACTACCAATTTAAGGCAGAATGGGCAAAGAGAATGACTGGAAGTGCAGCCAGATTTCTGCAGCTCCCAAACCATAAGCTCAGTCAGAGCACACCTTTATTATGGTTAGTTGCTCAACAAAAGGCTGGAGCTGGCAGCAGTTACATCCAGAACTGCAGCTACCAAGAGCAATGAAATGAATAGATAAAAAACAGGGGGCCAAAACTGTAGTGCCTCACGTCCTATTTCACATACAGTACTTTATTTAAAGATTAAAACATATTTTGTATAAGTTAGTGAACTAAGAATCTTGACAGTGAAACAGTAAGAGAATGGTTGCAAACAGTTTGATGTGAATTGTGAAAGGCTTATTTTATCAAGATCCTTGTAGCTGCTGACCAAGATTTCAGCAATAAAAGTTCTGTTTAACAAAACCTGATGTTTCTGACCTCTGAAGTTAAGCAAAACCTTTCACAAATTCCACACAAACCAATGAGTATTATTTGGCATCTACAGACATTCCTGAAAAAAGGCAGCTAAGAAGACCTGAATGCTCCTATTTTTCTATATTTGGCATCAACCCCTGAAGTTAATTATATTGTAAGTGTTATTGCTGATCGGTTTTGTATAAACATTCAGTTAACTATGTTTATCTTGAAGTCTGATATTGCCTCCCCTGACCACCTGAGCAAGCTGCCAAGGCACAAAGAAATTTCCAGTTTTCCACATAAGATCCAGCAGTCAAAGTTAGGAAATTCCATTAAAAGTACATTAATATGGCAACAGGCACCAGAGCTCCCTGCAGCTGCACTATCCTCTCCTCAAAAAGCCTTCCTTCTGTAGTTTACCTTAAGCTGTTTCAGGATTTATATTCCTCCTTTACAGCAACTGTGCTTCAGAAATTTAGGTCACATTTCCTTTAAGGGTTCACGTCCATGTGTACTTATTTAAAGCTCAAGGAAATTAATTAAAAGCTCCTCACTGACTTCAATGTGCTCTGAATCAGGACCTGGATGAGTTCAGAGGCAAAACAATTACACTTAATTAAACATCTCCACCTTCGTGTGAAGTAGTCAACTAATTTTATGGAAGGATAAACTGAGTCAGAAGGTTTCTGAGCTTGGTCATGGCCATAAACAGAGTTGATTACTTAAGTTGTTTCCATATTTTTTAGCTGCCCTCCTAACACAGAGAAGATGGACTTGCTGAAAATCAAATAAATTCTTGATCTGTGTATTTGTATGGAATAAAACAACATCCTGAGACAAGTGGAATGGCTGGACAAATCTACTGACTCCACCTCTGTTCCCCAATCAGTAGCTCATTTAGTCAGTCACAGGAATTCCAATAATGCAAGAAGTCGAAATTATTAGGGTGGGGTTTTTTTTCAGATTTTTAGACTACTTTGTTTGTTTTTAAATAGCATAAATAATTATATCTGTGTTATTTTTGAAAACAGAAATAGGCTTGGTAGATTTGATACTTGTAAAACCTTGGATGCATTTACTGAAAAGTGAGAAGTATGACTACACTTTCTGAATTCAGACTGACATTTAAACCATCCATAAGCTCTGTAACATTCTGTCAGATCACCAGCAGTGAGCAGAAACAAGAATGAGCTTTCCTCACTTTTTTGAGCATTTGCTATATAATGGTTCCTCAACACTAAGGCTGAAAATAAATCTGAGAGTATTCTCCTTATTCAAGTACTAACTAACGGGTTTTGGTTAATTTGCTGATCTTTGATTTCTTCTCCCCTCTGGTTTTGCTCACTCTGCTCTATCTGCACTCTCGTGCCAATGGAAGCTCATGGACAGGGCACAGCTCTTAAAGGGAAAAGAACTGTAAGAGTTCTCCATTCTCACAGATACAACACTGAAAAAAGCGGTTAGGGTTTTTTCCCCTTAAATAAAATTAAGTTGCTTGGTAAAAAGTTTTTAGCTTTTTCAAACATTTCAAACCTACTTATATATCACATCTCCCTTATACTTAGAAGCAAGACCATTAAATTACCAACGCTGCACATGGAATAGGCAGTGCAGAAGTGATTTCAGATGGCACATTTGTTAGGATTCCCATTTCCCCAATCACTTCTGCACTACACACCCGATGGCATGGTGCAGCTCTAACAGCTGCCTTTGCCTTGCTGCATTTCAGCAGGAAATCCAATCTGATGACAGCTTGCAGTAAAAAGGAATACAGTTTTTCCTGTGAATGTATAGAAATATTTCTGATACCCAATCCTCCTTTTTGGAAAAAATTCTCCTGGAATTTCTCCCAGCATATCCAACAGCAGCCTCCAAAAGCTTATTGCCTGTCTGTGCACAGCACTTGGGTGGACGTTTGATGCTTCAAACTAGGTCAGATGCTCAGGAGGCTGCTTTGCAGTCAACAATCAACTTAGGAACTGAAATACTTAGTAAAAAACATAAATGTTTGTATTGGTTACAGATGACAAACATTTCGGAGAGGAAAAACTTATATTTAACACATATAAAGAGATCTATTTGTGACAAGCTCTTTCCTAGGCAAAGCATCGACCTTTAACAGCTTCACCCCATCAGGCACTTTCAGGCGTTATTTGCCCAATTGCAGCTGCAGGATGATTTTTAATTTTTGGCAGCAGATATGTATCACAGACATTGTTAGTAATTAACTGTTAGTAAAACAAAATCTAGGTTCTGTTTCCATACACTTTTGGTTTAGTTTAGAAGAAAACACAAATTGTTTTGGAAAAGTCTCCTCTTGCAAAGTGAAGTACCCTCAAACCCTGGATGGGGGAAGGGATGGAACGGAGCAGAAACTGATGCAGCTACAGACTTTCCATAAAACTGGGATTGAGAACTTGCAACTCAAGGGGATGTTCTGCCCAGTGCCACTCAGGAGCATTCACAAGTTTTTGTTCAGACAGGGACAGAAGCTCCTGTCCCACTGAGAGCCCTCCCTGAGCACACAGCTCCCGCCAGGGCAGCCCCAGCTCTGGTGACCGTAAGGGGATTTATCACCGTGACTCCTGCCAACACAGGGGATGATTTTCCTGCTCAAGATTTCACTATCTTCCCACCTGGATGTCAAAAAGAGTCCTGAAAGCACTTTTCTGTCCTATGTAACTTTTCCATAACTTGTTGCAATGCTTACAATGAACTAAAAGACAAAACTGCTGTAAAGCAGATTTGGGTCCAACCCATTACCAATTAAGTTTTCCAAAAGGGCCTTTTCCTCTGCATTTGTTCAGTCCTACACACTTTTTCAGAGGTTTGTTATTTCCATGTACCACATCAACTAAGACAGCACACAAACCCCCTTACCAACAACTCTGGGTTATACTGAAGGAGCTGTCAGTTTTCACCAAGACACCACAGACACAATAACTGATTATGCTTTTTCAGCTAAGGGCAAAGTGAAGCAACAGAAATGTATCTGAACTACACCTGTCACCATTTTCCAGATGAATCTGTTTGTCAAGGCAAAAGTAGCTTTTAGCTTGGCAAAAAAAACAAGCCTGTATTTTTAAAAAGTAGTAATATGTAGCTTTCTGTATGCTCCCTCACCTTGAAAAGCTGTACTTTCAAAATACACCCAACTGAAGTACATGTTCAGCCTCATTCTTCACCATGTACATAGAGGTTTTCCTTCAGCAGGATATTTCACATCACACATGAGCTCCAAAAATAACCGAGGCCAAGAGAAATTGAAAGCCAGCAAGTTTAGCAGCCAAAAAAACCTAAATATCATAGGATTTTGTAAATGTATTTAAAAATATGTTCTTAAATACTCTCTAAACATGCCTCTCACCATGCTGGAGCCAGCTTAGACCAGGACTGTGAACTAGCACACCTAACTTGCCTCCAAAGTGTGCTGGAGTTTGGTGTTTTGCTTCTTTTTTTAAATCCTCACATCTGCAGAATGTCTCATGCTCATCTCACGGAGCATCAAAGCTCATCCTGCTCAACATGCCAGGATGAGGAATGGACAAATAAAAGATGATATACAACAGAGCAAAATATTCTCTTCTTGAAGAGAAAGCAAACCCGAATCCGAAAGGCAAACGTGCCCTGATGAAGCACATCTGGATGCTGAGCAGAAACGAGGATCATGTCTCATGTGTCCCTGGAGCACTAACACATTCTGAGCCGGAGGGTGATGCTGTCCCTCTCTCACCTATCTTCCCAACAGGTAAAAAACTAACGTGTGCCAACAGATACTGTCCATCTACACTGAAAGTTACCGAGTGCTGCCTCAGAGGCTCTAGAACCCCAATTTTTAGCCAAGGTAGGAACTACCCCTGAGGGAGGCCCTTAAGTAAACCCTGTCCGAGAGGCGTTTTCGCAGGGCCGGGATGCCGAGAGCATCGCGGGCAGCCTGGGCGTTCGATGGCCGCGACACCTGCCCTGCGTCCCCGCCGGGAATGACTTCACCTGCCGCGGCAACGCAGCCATGCCTGGGGTGGGACCCCGCGGAACAGGGAGCCTCGTGACGCAAGGGGTGATGCCACAAAATTAAAAAGGCACCTCCCGTACCTGCGCCGGGGGCCACGGCCTGCCAGGGGCCGCAGCCCCGAGCCGGGGACGGGGAGCGGGAACGGGGAGTGGCGCCGGCGGGGCGGCAGCGGGGAGCGGGGACAGGGAGCGGCGGGCCGGCAGCAGGAGCGAGGAGCGGGGACGGGGAGCGGGGAGGCCCCGCCGGCGGAGCGGAGCCGGCCCGGGCGAGCGCCTTTGTTCGCGGCGGCGCACAAAGGGCACCGCGCTCACCTGGTGCGGGGCCGGCGGCCCCGGCGCTCCGGCGGCT
>VZRF01005001.1:655812-679600 GCA_013396875.1 Vireo altiloquus
GGGGAGGGGGCGGGCGGGGCCGGGCAAGGGGCGCGCCCGAGGGGGCAGAGCGGCCGGGCCCTGTGCGCTCCCCGGCTGCGGCACCCCGCCGGGACGGAGCCTCTCCGCCGGGACGTTTCTCACCCTGAGGCACATCCTGTGCAGGGACGCGGTGCCGACTGTCCCGGGGCTGTCCCTCCCGGCCCGGGGCAGCGGGGCCCGCCCGGGATCCATCGCAGCGGCGTCACAACAGCGTGCGGGGCCGCTCGGGAACCCTGCGCTGAGAAAGTTAAACATACTGCAACACTGAGTGCCGCTTAACTCAAGCTAATTCGGCCAATACAGAAAATGCCAACCTCCAACTACAATAAATGGTCATTTAGTCATTGAAGCACTCAAAAATAAAGTCACAGTCTTCACCTACGTAGACTGAAGGAGAGTAAAACCCCAGTGAACGCAGAGAGGAATTAGTTAAACTAAAAAATGAAGAAGACGGAAGCCACCAAAGGCTCTTCACCCTGCTCCATCACTCATCTGCATTACGGTTTCCCACTAGGTTAACAGTAACCCTGCTTCCTCACAGTGTGCGTTGGTGAGGCCAGCAAGGTAAGTACAAAATTCCTGGAGATAAAAATGCTTTGTGCACCAAGTGTTATTCAGTAAAATGCATCTGTTTTCTACTCGGTATTTATCTTAATTGCATAAAAATAGTCACAGTAATGAAATAGGTGGCACTTCCTTTAACAGCTTGCCACTTAATGACATCAAAGCCTGATGCCACTGAAATCCAAACCCCACTGCCAGCTAATGAAGGGCTTAACATGAAAGCCTCTGCAAAGAGCAAACCCAAGCCGCTGACAGGAACAGGAATGGTGCAAATGTGCTGGGATCTGAGATCACTGGCACATACCCACAGCACAGCAGGCAGTAATGACTATTAATTATTTAAGAAAAGAACATAAGAGCTCCTGCATAAGCTGAAAAAAATATGCAGAAGCATTGCTCTGGGATCCTCCAGTTGGATTACTGTTAATTAGCACAGTACATGAGTCTGAGGGAAAGATCTAAAAGCATCTTATGCTAGTAGGAGCATATAATTAAGCCATCATTTGCATCCTTGCAATAGTATGAATTTCCTTACTGATAACATCATGGGCACACCACCATTTTATGACTAAGTACTGTCTAGCTCTCCTAATTCAGCTGGCTGACTGTACAGCAATGCAGTGCAATCCTACAGATCACCAGTTTCACATCCTGCATTTATTTGGAAAGGGTTTTAGCAGGGAGAGATACCACCAGGCTCCCTCTAGCCTACGAGAGCCTTCCTGCCCCACCTCAGTTTATTCCCTTCAAGCTTACTGAGATGTTTAGCTATCAAGCAAGGTGACATCTTGCCATCCGTCACCTGTATCATCATAAGACGTGATGGATGCTCAAGAGGCCTCTCAACTAGGCTAGTTCTGCAAGGGATGGAGTGAAATACTGCTCATGTTTCACGGGAATGAGACCCTCACAGACCCTCCCTAAGCAAACCAAAGGTAGAACTGCACTTGATCAAATCTGTTACCTTCTCAGTCATCACCCTGCCTGACCTAACCCTCAGTGAGGAACGGCAGCAAGTTTAATTATCTAAAGGTCAAGTCTAACATTTTTACAAGTATTGTATAAAGACTTGATATTATTTTACAGAGATCAGATTAAATGGATTTTTCTTTTCAATTGCTTCTAATCTCTTGTTTAATGAGGCTGCTGTTTATTCTAGTAAGCCAAAACTTCATTAAACCTTTTCCTCTGAATCCCTACTTGACTTAAAAAAATTCTCTCAATTCACCCTGTCCTTCCTGATGTCCAATTCTTTCTTAATCAGCTCTGAAATTCATTTAGGATTCCTTCACAGCACAGCTGCTCCCACCAAGTCCCTCTGTACTTGTTGGCAAACCCCTCTCATTAAGGGCTTCCAGCAGCATCTGCACACACAATCCCTGCTTTCATGATCCATGATTCAACCACACACAACAATAATGAAAACTCTTTCTCTCCCAGATGTGTGTGGTACCCAATGAAGGACTTGTTTTTAGTTTGGAATCTCTTTTTCTTTTGTTAATATTTATGTCAGACTTAGTCTGAAAATTCAAATCATCAAAACCATGCTCTGATGCAGAAACTGTGCAGTGTTTCCTCCAGATTAAAGGCAGTTCAACCAGTCAGCTCTTTGCATACTTGGGACACTGCAGTAAACGAGGGAGGGCTACAGGAGTCAGCTGAACTTTCCATGACTGCAGCAAGCACTGCTTGTGTAGATTCGAGAGACTAGCAAATGAAACTGTTCAGCTGCCTTAGTTACAATAATTAATGTTCCTACTGTGCAGTGAGGAGGAATGCAGAGCTATTTTCAAGGAATGAACAAAAAAGCCCTTTAATGTAAGAAAGGCTATGACAATCTCTTTTTGTTAATCCAGGCTTAGTTTGTGTGGCAAGAAATGGTCTCAGCTGTTTATTTTATTCAAAACCAGAAGTGTTCCCAGATTGAATTTGGTTTTACGAAGTTGCAAAAGACACTCTTTTAGAATAACAGTACAGAACTTAATTTCCATCTCCACCTTACAAGGATATTAACTGGAAAATCTACAGAAAAGCTATTTACCCAGATATTACCATCTCTGTCCACAGGGTCTGTGGGTGCCTTTGCCTGATGGATTCCAGCACAACTGTGACCATTACTGACCCATTTCTGGAGGCATGTTGAAAACATTACCAAGCAGCAAACTATTGTGATAGCAAGATAAAAAGAGATGTTCCATCACTAGTACTCATTTAAAAGAGAAATCTGCTGTTAGAAAGATCATTAACACATTATTGTGTTAAATTACAGCAGATATTTCAGTGCATCATACAGCAATGCCTTACATATAGTTATATCCACCAACCTTATGTCTGTATTTCCTTTTTAAGGCCTTATTTTAGAGAGTATTTATTTTGAAACATTTTTATTTGTCCTGCCAGATAGTGTCAGGTACTTTAGGCCACCTTTGCAGATGCCCCTAACATCAGCAGCTCCCCTTTCACTGAGCTGGGTGGCTTGGGTGTTTAGAAGTTATGGGAGAAAAATCTTGAGCTACATGAACTCCAGTAATTTTCACCTCACCCACATGTAAAACCCTATTAAGGTAGAGATAAAAAACCTGTAAGCTTGTAGCAAGACAAGGTCATATTTTCCACAACTCCTGAAGAAAAACTCCAACACAAGCACGCCCTGCCTCTCCTGTGGGTAGCTAAGCAGACAGAATTCAAATAAGAGTTTACTTCCCAAGAGAAAAACCTTCCCCAGAACTCAGTGAGGATAATTTCAAAATTATCTAAGTGGGGAAAGATGCCTATTCTATTTCTTTACAACGTAAAAATTGTATTTATCCTTACATAGGAAAGGAATTGCCCTACTGGAAACAAAACCAAATGGTTCTATGTTAATTTGCCTCCCATTTCAGCCACTAATGATACAGCCTGAACTGCCTGGTCAGTAGGGTGTCACTAACACAGAGTTCTCTATCAAAATGAATTTGACTTTTACAGGCAAAGTAGCATGAGAATCTAAGGGATCTCTTAAGAAATCTTGTATTTTTTCTTCAAGACAAAGATAAATTGCTACTTTTCCATTCAAGATCAAAGAAGAGAAATAACACAAGGAAACAAAGACAGAAGAAAGAGAGACAGAACATTTGAAGCTTCAATTTCCTAACACTTTCTTTCAGATCAGTACAATCACTGAATTCACTCTATAAAGAAAGAAGATTAAAAAAGGAGGTTACATACGGCCAGAAAAGGACTCCAGGAACTTTGCAGATGTGTTTAAAGCTACTGTACTTTAGAGTTCTTATTTCAGAAGTAAAATGATAAACAAAAAACAAAGCACTTCTAATCTTCAAAGCAATGTATGATCAATAACAACTTCACAGCACTCGATATTTAAGGATCATAATCTGTATTTTACTCCAGGAAAGAAAGATGTGTACAGCATGAGTGATCTGCCCAGGTCCAACACTGAACTGGGCATGGAACTCACACATCACAAGCTTGTTTGTTAAACACAAACCCATGCTTTCATTTAGCAGTTGTTCTTTTGTTATCAGTTTTTATTTGAGGAAATCATCATTATAATAAATAGATTATGGACTTTTTTTTCCAGTCCCTGCAGAAACATTTGAGATCATGGTGGAGGTACATCCCAGGATTATTTAGCACAACACCAATTAACTTACTGTGCCTGAAATCAATCTAACTGTTTCAAGAGGTTAACCATCTGCGAATAGCTTCACATCAGCAGCAGCTTCCTGCTGGCACTCCTGGGCACTCTGTGGGACACAGCCAGCCCCTGGGCACAGCTCTGATTTCTGACCCTTCAGACACCCTGGACCTTGCAATATTGGTCACTGATCTCAGTCTCATCTTTGTCCACTGAAATCACCAGAGATCCTTCCAAGAGCAGAAGTGCACAACGTTGGGAAGGTGTTCAGACAAGGAGCAGTTTAATAGGAGTGTTACAACTGCCTGCAGTACAGAAACTTGCAAAAATCCTGAAATATTTACAAACTAATTAAAAAAAGTTTCTCCTGGAAACTTACACCTCTCAAACTACAAGAGAAAAGATTTCCATGTCATTGTACTGTAAACATTTTTCGAGTGCTGAGAGATTTAATTTACATAATAATGCTGCAAGCAGGCTGGGGGTGTATGGGGAGAGAGTTCCTTAGCACCAGTAATGAGCAAAAAGGAAAAGAAGGCAGCTCCAGTCCCCACGGACTGTTTTGTTTCCCATAATTTCAGAGTCTAATAATGCCTTTTAATAAGCTGCTCTCAGCTATGAAGCTGCAATCAGCCTTTGTCAGAGAACACAATGCTGCCCCAGACAGGAAAATAGTTCTGCTGGAATGGACAAAAGACCCCACCTCAATAAAGGCTTTTTAAAAACAGGGAGAAGAAAGTTCTATCAGTGAAAAACAAATTATGCTGTCTATACCATGTATCCTTTCAATTCTTAAATGTTAGACTTCAAAAGTATACCTATTAAAGCAAAATACAGTCTAGAGATATTTTTCTAGTCTACTCCAGTCCTAGTTTGCAATTAGACAAACTTGCTAATTTATGGGATATTTGTGCCTTGTAAGTGCACTCTAAATGATGACTGATCATGTTAATTTTCTGTTTATAGTCTATGCTACCCACTTAGTCTCTGAGCTAAAAATTCAACTATTTGAGATTTAAAATCCTCCTATGCCAAGTTTATTCAGGATCCAGTGGAGACACAGACCCCTCCTCTCCCCAGCACCACCACTTAGACTGAGCAACACTTGCACGGATCACAGACCAGAGCTTTCCCCCCTTTTACAACTTGTTTCTCCTGGCAAGCTATTTCATGCCACCTCTGCAATAACAGCAGCGTGCAGTTAAACACCAGTGCTGAAGGAAGAGCCACAGAAAGAGCATCTCATTGCCATGTCCTATCAATTCTCTGTCCTTTCAATCCACAAGGTTAAATGACTCCAGAAGGCTCCCCACAGGGCTGCCATTGTCCTCACTCAGGGCTGGGACACAAAGTGCTCATTCATGTGCACAGCAAACAAGCAGCCAAGGGCCACTGATCAGCATCCAGGCTCGTTTTGGGTCTTCTGCAAACAGTTTGTAGAAAGATGGCATTTCAATAAACTACATCCATTTCCCAAAGCTTTGATGCTTTCCTAGCACATACTACTTACCAGGGAGTCCAGACAGAAATTAAGACAATGTGAAGAATCACCCCAAAAAAATCATCATGACCACTTCTTAAAAAGATCTACTTGCTACAACCACATGCAAAAAGACTAAGTTTTAATAGTTAGAGAAGTGCACATTCAGAAAAGTTCAAAACAGCTGACTCTTTCCAAAGACAGTCATACCATGCTTTTGTTTTAGAGTTCTACTTAGTGTTCAGCCTCAGAGCTTGTATTACTTAAAGGGTACAGACACCAAGGTTCCAAAGTGCACTTAAGGCTGTTTACTTTGTATCTTCTGGTTAAGGACCCAAGAGGTTTAGGGCTTGGGTCTTTTGTTTTGCTTTGCTTTTTTTCAACATGTTAGAAATAGAAAAACCAAATGCAGTATGACCAGAATCCAGTGCTGCTGATAACTGGAGACACAAGCCTCACGAACCTCTTCATTGTTTTGCCTTTTCTACTTCAACACTTGCAAGAGCAAAGACTTTGTCTCCTGATCCTGAGGGGGAAGAAACATTTTCAGTAAGTATTAGTAGAAATTGTCAATTACCTTAGATACAACTTAAATCAAGCAAAACATTTGCGATCAAAAGAAACCAAACCTACATTGTGAAAACGACACTTGAGCTAATTTAAAAAAAAAAACCAACCCCACACTGGCTTGCCAGGTCCAGAGCAGCCATGTCCTACTGGACCTGACTGGGATGGAGTTCCTTTTCCCCCAGCTTCTCTTGGAGAGCTGTGCTTTGTGTTTGTACCTGGAATGGTGTTGGTAACACAAACACACACACAGAGCTCCTACCAAACCCTTTTGAAGCAGAGGTTCCCACCTTGCTGACACTGGCAGGGAGAGCAGAGCTGACAGGCAGGGCACACAGAGAGTTTATCTGTACCCTGACCTAGTCTGGCGTGTTCCTGCCATTCACAGCTCTTTCATCCCAGTTCTAGCTGCTGCTACTGTGAACTGCTGTGCTTATTTAATGCCTTTTATAACTGAACTCTTGATCTTGTCGATACAATCATGGCAGGAAGAGAGCTTTAAAGCTGTATTTTGACAATGTGTCACTAACTGCCAAATTCTCTGCGTCAAGCAGAGGAAAAGGCTCTCCTGAAGAGTCATTAATGCAAAAAAGATCTGTTTAATTGTAAGAGCAGCATCTCTGCTTGAGACAGACCATCCAAGCCTTCAGTATGATGGGCACCCTTGGCATTTCGTGGATGCTTGGCATTGCATTTATTTGCTGTGTTACGTTTTCCTTGTGGATAGTGTATTAGAGTTTCATTGTTAATAAAACATATATTAACATTTAAAGGCATGAATCTCTTGTTCATATTTTCTCTTTCACAGGGGAACCAGATGTACTTTTATTAATCGGTGTTCAATGAGGCAAAGGAATCAGAAGTTATGAGAATGAAAACTTACCAAGGTCAGTGGAGACTCTCTCAAATTGGCTTAGGGCTGTACCAGCATTTGTTGACAAGAACATCTCATCATCCCCAGTGAGCTAAATCAAAAAATGCCACAACTGTGAAGTTGATACCTTAACTGTGCACATTCCCACCACCTACCTGTGCATCTCCATGAGCTATGACAGGTTACAGCAATGGTCCATTTGCAGTTTTCAAGTGGCAGTGTTATCTACCACACTGAAACCTAAAACCAAAAAGCAAACTATCCCCTAGCACTGAATTTTCCCTCCCTGGCTCCTGTCAGGACAGGATAGCATGTGCAGCGTCAGACATGCCTCCACACGCAAGTTTCAAGTTGATTTCCAGTGATCACTTTTAATGAAAAGGTCACACTGTATCTGTGTACCAAAACTATGCCAAGGTGTCAGGAACTTTTTTGACACATGGTCAGTACAGTAATGGATTAAGATCTAAGCTTACTTCCCATCATCTACAGAGGAAAGCAAAAAAAAGCAGTCACTGCCAGCTTTGACCATGGTAAGAGCCAATGACCTAGAAATGGTTCTCTTCCTTTAAAGTGACATTTCCCCATGTATATTTTACTTTTATGTATGTGCTCTGATGCCTTGTGACAGATGCCCATAAAATATTTACAGTAATGAAGCAGTAACCTACATTTGGAAGGTTCAGATAGTCTAAGTTAAAAGTCACTCATTTAATTAGCCTCAGATACACATCTTTATTACAGCAAAGCATGTGTGTCAAACTGTTCACAGTGTATGCATCAGTTTAATTATTAGAAATATAAAAATCAGGTACAGACATTCAGAATGATGCTGGAATGAAGGAAAACATATTATTTACCTGCCTCTGCTGGCTTTGTAAGCAAGCATACAGCTACTTAACACTTTGCAATATTGTGCAGACAAACAGGCAATGTTTGCTGTCATTGTTCACATCCAGAGCGATGTCAAACTACTGTCCTAGCAAGGCCTCTGTGCAGCAGGCTGGTGATCATTTTAAAAGATTAAGAGGATAGGTCAGAGTGTGGTGAAGTGGCTTGATGTTGTGATCCAAGGAGCTCATTGCAAGAGGATTAGATACCTTCATGCGTTCAGTTCACAATCTTAACTAGCCTTTACATATTTTCAGAACATTTTTCTCCTCTGACAGTCAAACAATAAAATATTCTGAGGGGAAGCCTTTGCCTTGGAATCTACTTGGATTGCAGCTCCTTTAAGTACTGCGTTTGATCTTTTCCTTTACATTCCTTTATTTCCTAAAAAGCCTTAAGTACAGAGATACACAGCAACCCATTTTCTTCATATACCATCCACAAAGAGAAGTTACTTCTCTTCCTCCCTCTGGTGGCAAACCCAGGACTTTTTCTGCCACATATGGATCTCTGGGGCAACAATCAATTTGTCACTGATGTCTCCAGTTTCTTTCTCTCACACCTGCAGGTAGCTATCATCCACACTACAAAAGCGAAGCTGGATACACATCAGAAGTCTTGAATAGTTCCTGATGCATTTGTGGTAGTTGGCCAGTAAAAGACTTGTTTTGTAGCTTTTATAACTATGATCACCTTGTACCAGCTGGTGTGTTTCATACATACAGCCCACCAAAGGAAGCATTTAAAAGTACAAACAGCCTTACAGAAAGGGTTCATGTTCAGCTTCAGAAAGCTTGGCATTAAAATGGAAGGATGTTTATGTAATGTAAAGGCAAGCTGCATTTTATTGTTTGCTAATAAAACTGTAATTTCTTATTTCAATTATTTCTAATTCCTCCTAAATATGCAGAAAACTCTCTTCACCTGACTATCATATCAACCCCTTACCTTCTCACCAAGCTTTCTGAGGGCAGTCAGGATTTCCAGTTTCTGTTGGGTGTACAGGTCTCGTGGCAACTTCCCAACCATTAAGTCTCTGTCCATCTGCACGCCAAGGGAAAAAAAAAGACAAAATATATAAGCTTCCCATTATTTCACCCAACACAACAGCATAAGAAATGCAACAGCCAAAATATATCATCAGTAATCCTGGACCTGCAGCAGTAAGGGACAGAGCTATCTACAATTTAAAAGATGCCTGTAAAGTTTTTCTGAACGTTCAGCAAATACTCTTTACCTCTAACCATAACTCACTTGATTTCTCCAAACTTGAATCTTTTTTTATCAAAGAATGATAATCATTTAAAATTATGTATTCACACATCATTGGTACATGGAGGAATCACATTTGATTTCACTTTATCCGGATCTTCATTTTAGATCTCTGAAACATCAAGTGCACTCTCCAGCCCTCAGTACAATCATAGACTTTCTATTTGCAGTTTCCTCAGTTCACCCTGCTAATCCCATTTTTGCTTTAGAAGATAACTCAAGAAATACACATGGTTGTCCCCATTACCTCAATAAACATTTGAAACAGAACAAATTCTGAAAGAGAACTTCTCCATCTCTTTCAGACTTTACCACCAAGTTTTCCAGCACGCTCAGTGCTTTCCTTGCTATCATTACATACTTGAATCAGTCTGGCGCAAATAAACAGTTTTTGCAGTAAAACAGAATTCTTCACCTCTGCCAGCCTCGTCCTCAGTTGCCTTGGCTGCTTCTTTGCAAACATTCTAATCACTTCTGGGGTTTTAAACGCTTGGCTGATGGCTGCTTGTATTGCCTGCAAGGAAAAGAGCAAGAATGATCAGGACCTACAGGAATCACAAACAACAGCTGTAGGACGAGATTATGAAGGCTGGAGAGCATCAGCAGTATCCTCTGCATCCTTTGATACACAGAGCTCATCTTTTTTTTCATAACCATGGAAGTGAAATAATTTAAAAAAGACCTTTATGGAGGGGTTAAATAATCCTCTAATTAGTGTAACTACACTGAGAAACAACTGTGAAACTTTTTATTACTGTCCAGGTCTTAATTTCTACTAATTTCCAACACCTTCCCGATCAGCACATCACAGTTTTAATGCCCACTCGGATGACTACAGCTCTTCTAAGGGTAACCAGAATGTAAATGATGAGGCAAACATCCTTCTGTTATTCAAAATCCTCTATGGATTATCAAAATTATCACTATAGTTATCTTTGGAGAAATCCTGATCTCTCTGGAAACAAGACTCTAAAACATAAAGCTCAGAAGGAACAAACCATTCTCTAATTAAGCATTTGAAAAGAGAGAAGATATATAAGAAGTCTGGAAGTCAACATAAAATGAGACCAATAATATAAATAAATATAAAATATATAATAATATAATAAAAGAACTTCAAGTCAGAGTCATTCCTAAAGCCTTTGCATGTGGACTAGTATGAATCTGAAACAAATCAGCAGTAACAGCTACCTTATGCCTTCTAACAAACAGGCATGAACTCTATTTCTCATTGTACATATTATCCTGGATTGTCCCCCACAGCTTTTACATTAATTTGCATTATTCTACGTTATTTTCTAATACAAAGGATCAGATATATTTAGTTTCTGAAATGTCCTACAGTGTTACGGTTGTAATTCATCAATTTTTTTTCTCTTTTAAAATGAAGTTTTACATTCATACAAATACATACACACAAAGTTTTTTACATGTACGGGTGTATTAAATTATAAATACCATTAGTTACGTAGATCTAGATTTCACATAAAAATTATAGTGAAATGTATCTATTTGCTCTTTCATCGACTCTCATCAGGCAGAACATGAACTTTTTTAGCAACACATCATCCTTACCAGCTGCATCCCACTGAGCTCATCCACCAAAGTCATATCTCCAGACATAATCTTCTTCAAGGAGTCATTGAACTCATTCAGCTGCTCTAGAGTTTCTTTTTTGGTCTCTTCGTACTCATCTGTATCCAGTTCCTCTCTAAAGAGGACCCAAGAAGACACATTAATTCACAGGCTTTAACCTGGGACATGGCAGGGAGCAAAAAAATCCCATTGAAAAATTGTGATTTTTGTGAACAGCTATTAAAAGTTTAAAAATCACACTGAAATATGACATTTCAAAGAAAATACTGAGTATTTCTGCTTGCATTTTTCTCAGATATATAAAACAATAAGGTTTTTTGAATTAATTTTTACTGACACCAATACCCTACGTAATTTACAAATAGAAAGCCACAGCAAAACACAAAAATAGATAGGTACCCCCACCCCAAGATTTTTGAAAGGTACCACTTCCTTCTGCCAACCACTTCAAAAAATACTACCACATAAGAGGAAAGCAACTATTTTTATTACCTGCATTCTTCTAGATCTTGAAGTTGCTGCATTAATCTGTCCAACTGCTCCTCCAAGTTTTGTTTTAGTTTACTTGTCTCTGTTGTTCCTCTTGAAGCCATTTTCTGTTTTCACATGAAAATGTTGTTTTTACATGACACTCCTAAGAGAAAGTACATTTTATTGTTTGTTTCAACAACTTAAAACATATTTAAAATGCTCTAAATAGGAAAATTATGCATTATCTTGCTGATGGAATGTTTGATCACAACAGCCGGAGCTCCTTGCAGTGGAAGTACAGAAATGCCAGGCTGGGCGTACAGGATTATCTCCATAGCTAGAGGCGGCTCACCGGGGAAGTGACTCCAGCGGCCACAGCACGTTAGTACCAATTACCGAAACACAGAGGCCCCGCTATATGAAACAACAGATTCGACTGTTCAGCGGCCCCTCGGAACATCTCTCGGGAGACAAGCCGTGTGCAGGTGTCTGAGGCGTGCCAGTAGCTCCGGCAGCACCGCGGGCTGCAGAGAACAGCGCACCCGAGAGCAGCCCCGCGCTGCCCGGGGACACCCCAGCCTCGCAGCGGCTCTGAGGGGCCGCGCCACCGCCGGCGGGCGGCAGGGAAACGCGGCCCTCCCTCCGGAACGGGCGAGCGCGGAACGCCGAGCGGCCCGCGGGGAGGAGAAGGCGGAACTCGGGGTTCCGTTCCCAGGCCAGCCTCCGGCCCCGCTCGTCCCTCCCCGCGGCGGAGGGAGCGGGGAGAGCGCCGGGGGTGAGCGGGGCCAGCGTGAGCGGGGACAGCGTGAGCGGGGCCCGCCGGGGAGCGGGGAGAGCGGGGCCCGCCGGGGAGGGGCGGCGGCGGCGGCGGGGNGCTGCGGGAGGGTGTTACTGAAGCGTCCAGCGACGCCCACATCATGCTTGTATTCTATATATATACCGATATATAAACGTATTTGACAGATATTTGCCTCAAACATAAATGCGATTGAGCAAAGCATGCTTACGTGCTCACCCGCGGAAGCTGACTGGCAGGTTGGGCTCCAGAGCCATCCCAAGACCTGTTGTAGGCATATTTTGATGTCTTTTAGCGCAAGTACATGTCCAATCCAGCTAAACAGTAGCAGGACTGTGATCGGTACACACTAAATACTAGCTGGATTATGTAAAAGCATGATGAGATTACACGTAAGCAGGTATGTAAGGAGTACATCAGAGGGCACTTCATTTTTCTTTCAGAAGAAGTGAAAATTATCCAGGATGTATGTCCTACACTCACATGAAACTTCAGTGAAGGCCGTTTTATTTTTATTATACAATAAGAATAGGCCTAGTTCCATATACAGCTCAGACAGTGTCTGGGCTTTGATCATCCCTGGACTTTGTCTTTTTTACCTCTCCTGGGATGTGCTAATTGCATCGCTTTTCCCAAAAATTTAGAGCTGTGTGAAGGTGGTTCCATAGAAAGCAGATCCCAGCTCTGATGGTGCTGTGGTGGTTATGAGATGAGGTAAGAGTGAAGGCAATCATGTCACTGATTACCTCTGATGTCACATACCTCTTTTCCTTTGTTCCCTACATCAACCATGTAGCTTTTTTCTGTGCAAACAGTGCTACACAGAGGGTGTCAGTGCAAATTAGGAGACTGAGGGGATGTGGAAACTATGAAATTCTAGGTATGCTCTCGATATGGAATGCTGCAAGGTGAGTTTATGAGGCAATGATTGCCTGTTTCTGTAAACTGTAAAGTTAGCAGCATGGAAAGTGACATTTGACTAACTCCTGAAAAGGCACTCTATATTTTCATCTTAAAATTTTCTACTTTTTTTGTACTATTTAAGGAAAAATTCCACCTTTTTTCAGTTTGGCAGCATGAAAGTAGGATTTGTGCACTACAAAGGCAGTCTAATTCCTCTCCTCCCTGTTCCCATAGTAACTCTCCTAGCCATGCCCCTGTGAAGCTGCATTTCAAGTACCACCAGCCCTTCCACTGCTGAGCTACTCTGCAGTAATAAAGAATATTTTAAAAGTTTGTGAAACTCTTGAAAGCACAGAAAAGTACTAAGAGTTACAAAATATGAAGCCTTGCAAGAGTTCCTTTTATCTGTGGGCTGTTTGATGTTAGGACACAGTCACTGTTCCAGGGTTTGGCTGTGATGGTGTCTCAGCGCTGTGGCTGCTGTGAACATCACTCAGCCCCTCTGTAAGGGAGGCACAATGTGAGGGTGACCTTGTGGGGTTTTTCCGGGTGCTGATGTTGCCGTAGAAACAATGGCAGACAATTCCCTGCTCCTCTGGATGTCTCAGACATCTTGCAAACAGCAGCAGCAGGAGAATGGCTGATTGCAGTTCTCCTTTGTTAGGCCAGCCTGTGTGAAAACATCTTGGCAAGCCAGAATGTTCTCAGCAAAGAAGAAAAAATGTGTGTGAGGTGTGAGGAGGAAGTGAAGTGTGAGGAGAAATTAAATGTTAAATAGTGAAATTTCCTTATTTTCAGCAATTGTTCAGCAGCTTTCTGAAGCTGAAGCTCAGAGTTGGAACAGAGCTGTGGTATTTTAGAAAAGGGGGAAAACCCCAGTATTTAATTGCAGCTTTTACTAAACTTCTGTTAATTTGCTGTTCTTCTCTCACCTTTTCCACTGGTACACCTAACACTTGCTGCAACACAAAGCAGACTGACTTTTCTCACATTTAGTCCATGGAACTCTTCCCACATACCATGCTGAATTATATAAATTACCCCCCTTTAGATTTTATATTTCAGAAAATGTAAATAAATCCTGAATGAAGAAATGCTGACACTGTTCTCCTACAAAACTTAATGCAATGTAATACGTGACACAATATTGATTTTATAGATCATGCTGGAAGGCTCGCTGCAATTTAGAGAAGCAAGACTAGGAACGGTCAAAGGATGTTCTATTTCTCCCTATAAGCACTAGAAGGAAGTTACTTAACAAGGAAGTTCTCTGCCCACATGTCTCTTGGCAGTTGATTGGCACTGGCATCTTAAAGAAGGTGCAAAGTTCTTATAAAGTTTGACCTGCAATCAGGACAGATTATCTCTCTACATGAAGTTTAAAACTCTGCTTTTCTTCAGAGTGGGCCATCCTCTCTGGGCAAGCAGCCTCTTTGCAGTGATTTAGTATTTTAGTCACTTAAAATTTGGACAATAAAGTGTCACATAAACATAAATCACAGGTCAGGTGTTGAGGGAAGGAAAATACAGCGTTCAATTTGATCTTGAAATTTTATCTTCTGCTTATTGGCAGCACAAGTAAGTGACTATAACTCTTTCTTAATCCCATTTCTTGTAGTGGCTGGTACCTGGCACCATAATTGCCCACTTGGCTCCGTGGCTGTGAGGAATGGCTATGGAAGATCCTGACGGGAAGACTGAAGTGGTCCTGCTGGCCTGTGGCTCCTTCAACCCCATCACCAACATGCACCTGAGGCTGTTTGAGCTGGCTAGAGACCACCTCCATGAAACAGGTAGGATGGAATTTATAGCATTCAGAATAGCTTTGATAACCAGACATTTATATTTTAAGGTGAATATTTTGTGTCTATGAATGCCTGTTTGACAGTGACAGATAATTTTGCAAATGCTAGTTAGATATTGAAGCTGGTATGTGTTTATGTCATATACAAAACCATGTAGGCCATTATGAGAGAACTCATGTATGAGTTGCTCATTACTGATTTTAATGAACTAAAGCACAGGGTTTAGAGTTCATAGAAATATATCTTTCTAATATATCTTACTAACTCTTTGATTGTGCTGCCCTGACCGTGCAGAAGCGTCCTGTATTTTTCCACAGGGCTGGCTGTCAGCTGCCATTGCAGGATAATGGTTATGTCTCAGGTTAAATACAATGCAGGGGAAGTAACATCTGCTCAACCACTTCTCATGTTCTTGTGTGATGTGTTTTTTTCCACAGGAAAGTACAAAGTAATCAAAGGCATCATTTCACCAGTGGGTGATGCATATAAGAAGAAAGGTCTGATCAGTGCAAATCACCGAGTGACTATGGCAAAACTGGCTACAAAAAACTCAGATTGGGTGGAAGTTGATGATTGGGAAAGCTGCCAGAGCGAGTGGTTGGAAACACTAAAAGTTTTAAGGTATTCTTCAGCCAACCTCTAAAAAGTCTCATGAACCTGTAGAAGGATTAGGAATGGTGTTAATTCTAACAAGTTGAGATAATTGCCTACGTCTCTAAAATACCTAAAATACATCTGTTTTGCAGGTATCATCATCAAAAGCTTTTATCTGCTGACGTCAATAATAGTCTGCAGGATGCTGTACCCATAACAAAGCTGGGACGGAAGAGAAAACAGGAACCAAATAGGCATGAGCCTGTTAAAAAGAAAAATCAGAGTCCAGTTGTAAAAAGTTAAGTCTGTTTGCAAATGAAATGGTTAATGATCCTTGTTACTTCAAAAGAATTGCACTGATGAGTGACTTTATGGTAGCTCGTGGTTCTGATGTCACTCAGTAACTTTATTCCCTTAGATTCCACTACATAAGGCATAAGATCCCTTTAATGAAGGGAGTCCCATAATCTTTATTCAGAAAAGTCCTATATTGAGGCTCTTAATTATAAATTATATACTCTGAATCTTTTTCTTAAATTTCATTCCGTTGTCTCATCCTAACCAAAGATACAGAGAGAGAGCCAAGAAATTAAATGTCCCTGTCAAGTTTGCGAACATCTGGTGGCCTAAACCAAGCCCTATTTCTCACTTAATTTTCTCCTTAAGGTGTCCCACAGGTTAAACTGCTTTGTGGAAGTGACGTTCTGGAATCTTTTGGGATCCCCAATCTGTGGAAGTCGGAGGACATCACTGAAATTGTGGAGAAACACGGCCTTGTGTGTATCAGTAGGGTTGGAAATAATGTTCAGAAATTCATCTACGAATCTGATATTTTGTGGAGACATAAGAATAACATTCACCTTGTGGAAGAATGGATCACAAATGATATTTCCTCCACCAAGATCCGGAGAGCCCTGCGGAGGGGGCAGAGCATTCGCTACCTGGTGCCTGACGTGGTTCGGGCGTACATCGAGAGGCACCAGCTGTACAGCCCCGAGAGCGAGGACAGGAATGCTGGGCTGCTCCTGGCTCCCCTGCAGAAACATGCAAGTGACTCCAACAACTCATAGCCACTAAACAGCTAACTTACAGTCTGCTGGGAAAACACCTGCATTTCCGTACAGGAAGGTGTGGTTTGGGGTTTTCCTTAGGTAAATAGAGGGCTAATTCTGTACATCTGTAGTTGCTGATGAGGTTTGGTGCACTCAGTGATTGGACCTACACAACCTTTTTCAAGTCCAATGATTTCCAAGATTTTCACATTTAAACATTTTGTCCCAGTGCACTGAAGTGAGTATAAGAATTCACATCCGTGTATGAAAACTGCAAATGTATAAGCAAAACAAATGAAAATGTTCTGATTAGTTTTAACTCAAACTGCTCTGCTGTTTATAAAACAATAACACTAATAACTTTAATAAGTTACGAGTGTCTTACAAAATTATCTGGTTTCAAGATGTACCATTTACTTAGAGTAAATCTGTGTAACTTTTTTTTTTTTAATTGTCAACATGTGGTTCACCTCAGAAAAATTATTTAGCTCTATCTGGGAAGGGAAGAATTTCATCCTGGCTGAAGGGGTGCTAGGTACAGCATGCTTTGAGCTGCTTGCCTTTGAGATATGCAGCTGCTTGTTTGCTGTCATGCAATTTGCTTCCAGAAATGTCATGTGCTTTACTTTTCCATTCATGTTTCCAGAGCTGTATTGTTCAGCTCAGTATTGTTTCTGATGGGAGGATAAACATACCTCAGAAACTGGTTTAAAGCCATTGATTTAATAGATAGAAATTAATAATAGTGTCATTGCACTGATTCTCAGACACTTGTCCCTTTATTACAAATAATACATTTATTTCAAATAATAAAGTATCTTTTACTTTTCAGCCATAAGTAGAATAGAATTATATACAGCCAGAATTGTTTTCTGTTCCTAAAGTTGAGAGAAGATGGTAAGACATCAATACTGATCATAAGTGAAATATATTTCTTTGCTAGAAATCTGGTTTTGAATCAGAGTATATTGTCTGTATTATGTGAACATAAGCTAGAGAGGCACTGTGACTGTTGTGATAGAATTCTACCTCCCTTTATTTGCTGCTATCCCATTTTTGTTTGGATTATGTGCCTTATTAAGAATGCCAGGGTGTGCAAGGCACATTCTCATGGTCAACAGCTCTCTCATGGATCTCCACAAGATGACTCTGGTCACGTTTTTCAGATCAACAAATCCAGCTGAATGTGAGACTCTCCAGGCAGGTGTCCAAGGTGCCATTGGGCAAGTACAGAACCAGGGACAGGTTCTGCAGTCATGACTGACTGCTTGCTATGGATGCTTTGTTGTACTGCTGGGGTCCAGGAACCTGTTACAGCACTGAAGTAACTGCACAGTGGCCATCTCCTGTTCCAGTCACAAACACCACCCCCACAGTCAGTACCGGGGCAGATCAAGGATGTCAGACAGGTAAGACTCTCAGGAGTGGACTCTTGTCAGGCCTTACAGAGAACACAAAGCCTTTTCACCACACACTCTGTCATTTAGACTCAAAATACTTTATTAAGGACCCACTTGATCTGCTTCTGTCATGAGGCCACATCCCTGAGGGAATATGTTAGATGCTCAGTGCTTCACAGCAACTAGGATGGAAATGGAAAAAATATTTCCACAAAAATAAAATAAGAAATCTGAAGGGAGAAAGAAATGAACTTTCTCACATCTGAACTTTCAGATGTGGCCAGGGCAATAGGCAGTTCTTAGACACTCCATAAGCAGTTCTGTGGCTGAAGCTTGGAAGAGTAACCCTAGTGGCTTTAGACATCTTTGTGTGAGATTTGAGTACTGATTTACAGAAAGAAGGACCACACCCCAGATTATCTACATCATTTAAATTAAAATGTTATATCTGGGCTTTGACCCAGGACTTAGCAAGTACTGACTTCTCTTTGCTTGCAAGAGTCAGTAGTATTGCAACAATACTTTACTACCATAACCTCATAACACCAAATTGTGGGTGAAATGTTACTATTTGAGTCCAGAGGAAACAGTAATTTTCATTTTTTGGTGCCATTCCTGGTTTAGGTTAGAGAACAATATTCAGCTGCAAACAGGAAACAAGCTTTGACATCCTGAGTTCCTACTCGCATGATTCTGTGAGTCATGGGTCAAACTGCCAGCTCCAAAAACAGCTAAAGTTTGGGGAAACTTCTTTGCAAAATATTATCCTTCTAATTCAACCTAACACAAGTCAGTAAAGAAATAAATGTAGTAGGTATAGTTGTGTTTCCTCACCTCTAAATCCCTTATTTCCTCACTTCCAAATTCCCTATGTCCTTTCTCTTCAAAGTCAGGCATTTTTTATTTGCTTTTCAAAACACATTGCTGGGTCATCAGGGATTTCTACCACTTCTTTGCTGAAGGTGAATTCCAACATTGAAGCTTATCTGCTGCATCATGTGCTCTACTGCCTGTGTGCTCTGCCACGATGTGTAACATCTAATAAAGCATCAGTGGAACAGCTCCTGTATCTCTCTCCTCTATGTGTCAAGAACAGAAGGCAAAGGTAGGAGCTACATCTCCTATACACACAAGATTACTTTTTGAATTCTGCTTACTACTCATTCCAGACATAAACCAACATGGTATCATTCTTATCTCTGTGTCATAGGTATTGCTTTAAAATTGGTTGGTATAATACAATGCACAGTTTAAGTCAGTCCCTGTCTGTTCAAGTACAGCATGTCTTTACAGGGGTACATCACCTTTTCAACAAATATCTGCATTTCAGATCATAAAGCCCCAGATTGAATAAACGTGCAGGAAATCTTAGTAACAACAAAATCAGTCTCTTTAAAGTATACAAAACGGACATAAATGGTTTAAACCAGTTTTTGGCTTGCTTTGTGGCTCTTGAGCTATTAACATTTGCTCCACACAAAGATTTCAGACACAGTGAACTTTTCCCTCCAGCACAGCTGAAGCCATTCTACAAATGCCCTCTCACCCAGTGGCTCAGCAGCAGCACCCTTCCTCTCCAGCAGAAAGGTCCTGGGATGTAATCCCACCCACAGGCTGCCTTATAAAAGGCCTGGCTAGGAAACTGCATTTGCATTTTTGACTGGATCTTCCTTCTACTGTCTGGCAATGCCTGTGGATTTCAGTGGAACCTGGAACCTTGTCAGCAATGACAACTTTGAAGGTTATATGGTGGCCTTAGGTAGGTGAAAATACCTGATTCTGTCCTTCCCTTCTTTCACAAGACTCTTCTTGAATTTTAAGGACTGCTCTTCATTTCACCCTATTTAAGGTATAGAGTGCAGATAGTTCTTGTTAATTCTTTCATTGCCTTTCCTCTGACAGAGGATGAGAATAGGGATTAACCTCTTGCTTGCTGACACCAAGCTTGTGTGTCTCTGTGGGGGAATCCAACTCTCTCCAGGAGTCTTCTGACTCAAAGTCCTGGAAATCTTGCATAGGAATTGTGCAACAATTGAGTGAACTGATTTTCAAGGACAACTTAATCTGTGTAACATGCAGCTTTAAACAGAACAGAAAATGCTGTATAGCAGTAAGGTCAAACTAAGAAATGCTTCTGGTAGTAATAAAGGCTAAGTCCTGGCTGCCAGAAGGGCTGGTGATAAACACAACTCTGACATTTTTGCCTCCTGTCCAAGGTATTGACTTCGCAACACGCAAAATAGCAAAAATGCTGAAGCCTCAGAAAGTGATCAAACAAGATGGTGATTTATTCTATATCCACACCACTAGCACATTCAGAGATTATTTGCTTGAATTCAAAGTTGGAGAAGAGTTTGAGGAAGATAATAAAGGCTTGGATAACAGAAAATGCAAGGTAAGAGGGAATATATAAGAGGCAGTGATAAAATTAAGATGCCATGATCAATCCAGATACTTGAGCAGAAATAATTTCAAGAATAATATTTGTAGTGCAAGTCAGCAGTAGGAGTCTGAGTTACAGACAACTACAAGACAAGGAGCGTGTTACAGACAAGGAGCATCCCTTTCACTCAGGAGTAACATCTAGGTCCTCTTTTGTCCAGGAAAGTGCACATTTTCTACAAGTATTTTGCAGAACTGAGACAGACATACAGAAACACTTTTTTGTTCCCTGTTCTACAGAGCCTTGTTACCTGGGAAAATGACAAACTTGTCTGTGTCCAGACTGGTGAGAAGAAGAACAGGGGCTGGACTCACTGGCTTGAAGGGGATGACCTCCACCTGGTATTGATAGATTTCTACTAATTATATCTCTGTATGGCTAAAAATAGGTCTATAATGTGGTCAGGGTGTGCACAAGTCTCCTAGCTCTGCAGGATGTGTAACAGACAGTACACAGTGAGCACATTCTGCTCTGAAACAGCTTCATTGTTTCAGTGTAACGTGCAGGTAAATTTGGAATGTTAAGCTAAGTTAATTAGCCTGGCCAGAGCGGTGGCAGAGGATCTATATTCAGTTTTGGAAGCAGTTCCTTTGATTACTATATATATCTATACCCTTGTTGGGTTTTTTTTGTTTTGTTTTGTTTTTGGGGTTTTTTTGTTGTTGTTTTGTCTTGTTTTTTGTCTTTTGTTTTGGTTTTTTTTTTTTAGGAGCTTCGTTGTGAGAATCAAGTATGTAGACAGGTCTTCAAGAGAGCTTGAATCTGTGTAGAGTGCTGGGTCCTGCCTGCAGGGACAGTTCTGCACAGGAGCCTCATGTCCAGTGAGGGCTCTATGGGCAAGAGCTGACTCCTGTACCTGTCAACCTGAACGGTCTGAAGTTTCTGGCTCAGGAAATAAGTCTGCTGTTGCCAGTGTTAAAGGTCTGATTTTTGCTAATAAATGCCCAAACCAAACTAATCTTAAAAACCTTGGTTTTGGATGTGTTTTTTTGGAGGAAAAAACCCCAACCCAAAACATAAGTGATGAGTCCTGGGTCTCTAGGTAATCAAAAGTCAATTAAAACAAGAAAAGCGACCAATTCTAGGAGACATGTCAACATCAAACAAAACAGGGGGAGTGGGGTGCTGATAGAGAAGGGAAGATAACAAATAATGAAGCAAACATCAAAAGGTATGGATTAAATTTTCAAAATGCTTTTCTTTAAGATGTAGACTACTTTACTGCTTGTGCCTTACACATTGTAGTGTTTGGCCCCATATTGTGCCATAGCTGCTTTGTTCTCAAAAATAATTAAGTTGACCTTACCAGAGGAAACCAGCCTGTGATCAAATCCCAGAACCATGAAGGTGGGTCCAAGTGATCCACAGAGATTCCAGTCTGCCAAATAATTGAACTCTGTAAACATATATACAGAGGGAAAACAATGCTGCTTTAGTTAAGCTTTATTTGCATGCAACTGTTCAATTAAATTAAATGTTTTTCTTTATGACCGTGTGCAATACTGCATAGAAAATTAGGGTTTTTTCTTGTGTGAACATGTCAGTTGTCAGATAAACTAGGCAGTTACAAATGACATGAGTTGTTGCATATTCTTGAAGAGCGGTAGTTTAAGCTTAGTACCTTAATTACTTCCTTCACATCAGAAAAATAATCCCTGACATTTTGAAACGAGTAGCACCACCTTTCTGAACTTATTACTTCTTATCAGTTCAAAATGCTTAAAGCCACCGCCAGAGTCAGACAAAATCTGTTGAAGCAGGGAGAGCTTTTGGTTAGATTGACTAAAATCAAGCGGGCCTCTAATTACTAGACCTGTATAAATGTAAGCTGGTTTCCAAACTGAAAAGAACTAATAGTCTTTATACAGTTAGGGAAATGTGGGGTCTAGCAGTAAAAGTGTTTATGGCATGGATGCTGGCAGCCTCTTCCTTCTGGAGCGGAGTGGTTTCACTTGCTCCGGAACAGAGCTGCTGCTGGAGCGTTGTGTCAGCAGTGAGAGCAGCTCTGCCCGCAGAGCTCTGTGCGCCTCCGGAGGGCTCCTCGGGCCCCAGCGCCAAGGGCTCCGCGGTAACAGCGCGGCTGCTCCCCAGCCACTGCGCTCCCGGGAAAGGCACCTTGAAGGACACGAACAGGACTCCCCAGAGAACGGACTTCCCCCAGAAAACTTGAAGGGTTTTATTCAAATTCACTTCAATTATCTTAAAAAATCGTGAGGAGATAAACGCAAAATGAAGTGCGATCTAAAAATCAAAGGTAGCAGTATACATCTATTCTATAAAAAGACTGGCAATATATATTATGATCCAATTATTGGTTTCCTTTCTGAGCATCCTGGTGAAGTCATCAAAATATTTTGTTCAAAAAAATTTAGATCAATAAAGTACATTAAAGATGTCTATAAAAACACAAGACCAAATATCCTACCTGCCTCATCAATGCATTTTAAAAAGCGGATCAATTCAATTGCTACAGAATTATTTGCACTGTGCAGGAAAATATGCCCTAATTGCAGGTCAGTTGAGTTCCAATTTAAGAACACCTCATTGTCCAGCTTTTACAGGATCCTTTCCCTTTGACTCAAATCACACTGCCCCGTGCACAGCTCACACATTATTAGTGACTGTTCATACTGGGCTAAAACTTGCTGATGCGACTCTCAATTCGTTTATCCTTTGCCAAAAGAGTGACTTTTAAAAATTCTTTTGTCTTTCATCTACGTGTATTGTAACTCAAACAAGCTGAGCTGGGAGTGAGCCTCCAATGTACTTACATTAACCTGGCCAGCTTGTTCTATGGTTGAGCTGCATTTTGAGTGTGAGGGAAAAGATTAGTATCTTCCAGAAACATACTATTTAGTGGTATAATGAGGGAATTAGGTGCAGAAAAGTTCGTAATGAAGAAAAAAAAAAAAATCTTAATGTTCAAACTACATTTAGAAAAGGCCGAGGCCAAGTGCTCAATGGGGTCTTAGCATCTTGTTTTTTCCTTGATATGTTATTCAGCTCGCAATAATTATATTTAGATCCTGTGTATTCTCAATCACTCGTCATTGAGAAGGGGTTAACATTTACTGACCCATTGGAGATGGAAGGCTTCAGCAGCTTGACCCTTCCTGTGAGAGTGGCGTCCCTGAGCGGCAGCTGCCCCTTCCCGCCCTTGTTCCCTACGCGGGCACCGGAGCCGCTCGCCCCGGGCCCCTCACTCGCCCCGGGCCCCCTCACGAGCGGCGGACTCTCTCACTCGTCCCGGGCCCCTGGCTCGCCCCGGGCCCCCTCACTCGTCCCGGGTCCCCTCGCTCGTCCCGGTTCCCCTCACTCGCCCCGGGCCCCCTCGCTCGCCCCGGACCCCCTCACTTTTCCCCGGACCCCCTCACTCGTCCCGGTTCCCCTCACTCGCCCCGGGCCCCCTCGCTCGCCCCGGA
>VZRF01005001.1:680265-718295 GCA_013396875.1 Vireo altiloquus
GACGAGGCGAGTGCGCGGGGCCGGGGCCTGAGGGGGCGGGCGGGCCGCGGGGAGGGGGCACCGTGCTCGGCCCTGCTCGGACCCGCGGGTGCCGTTCGGCTCTGCAAGAAGCGATCCTGAGAAGCTCTGCCTTTGCCCCGTGTCTGTGCTCGGTGTTTTTCTCGTTCTTCCTGTCTCCGGGCTGTCCCTGACCCGCGACCCTCCGGCTCGGCCATGGGCTTGGGTTGCTGCTCTCCTGGTTAATTCTTTATTCTCTGTTTCCATCTGCCAGGTAGCCTTTGTCTGCAGCGTGTTCCCTCCCGGTGTCCAGCACTAGGCGCTTCTGTGTTCTTTGTGTGTGATTTGAAAATTTTGCTTCTCTAGACTCTTAGCTGAGATGCAAGATGGGTGTGTTTGTGCTCTTATATTTAGTATCATTTGTTCTTGAAGCAGCTTGAAACGGGCTTGTCAGTTTTCCAGGGTTTCCTTTGATTTTCTTTATTTATTCAAGCTCTTCGTCTTTCACTGAAGAATTCTAGTGTTATTGGCAAACATGTATCTATAATGTATATATTCTGTTCACATAGAATAAGGTGAACAGTTCCTTGCTTCTTTCTTTTAAAGGATGCTGCTTTCCTTTGTTTTTTAATATAGACTAAGGTCTTAAGTTTTGCCCATATATTAGAGGACTTCCAAATGAATTATGTCCTGGATATAATATGTCAGGATCTAGGGAGTTTCCCACTGTCCCAGTGTAATCCTGAAATCATGTAAGTTTGGAATCTCTCATATCTTTAAAATAATGATTTCATATTAATGTGTATTTCATACGTACCAAATGTATTGTATTGGACTTACTGCAATACACGCTCAGTGCTGTAGTTATATTCCAGGGTGGATCAAAGGAAATTATTTTTGTTCTGTCCATATCTCATAGTGGGATGGTAGAGCAGGGCTGCTGTTGGCACTCAGATTTGTATTCCAAAATGTTGGGATGTTTTTGGTGATGATGTCTGTCACGATTTATCAATTCTACCATGTTTCAGCATGATCTAGGAGAAAATGCTTTGTGCTGTTTACTTGGTGAAGGTCCTCATACTCCATGGAAGCACTGAGAAAAGGAGTACAGTTCCCATACTGGGAGCAGTGGGATGGGACACTGGTGTTGCAAGTGTGCTGTAAAAAAGGATCTCCAGTCTTACAGGTGTATTTCATGAGTAGTTTGTTTACATGCAGTTCTCATTGTTGAACTGCCCTGATCCTGAGGTGTTTCATGATTAATTTCAGAAGTATTTAACCTATGTAAGCTTATTTGTGTCACTACCTCAGCACATTACTGACATCATCAAAACCACTGCGTCATGGATCTGAGGATGCAGGAAAGGAGTTCTCCAGTGAGGACTCATCCACCTTTTTTGGCAAAATATTTGTCTCCAGTGACTTTTCTGCGTCCTTATTGTCCAGTTTAGCGGGGACCAAACTGAATGGTCTTTTAGATGATTGCTTGTGAAAATCTTGTATCATTTTAACAGAGTCATGGTGTCACTTCTTGTTATTAAGGATTCCTCATTGAAAAGTCAGAGCCAAGTCGATTTTAATATTCCTCCACATCTCCACTTAGCTGTTATTTGGCACGGTGGGCTCTGGATCAGCCTATATTGAAAAATAACCTTCTGAAATATGCTATATGTGACTTGGTCAGATTCAGACTTTTTTTTCAGGCAGTGACTGAAGGTGAAGAAACACTTAACGGAAATTTAAGTTAATTGCAAGGCTCTTTCAGATAAGGCTATCTTCTATTATCAGACTATAATTAAATATAATACTGATGGGTTGCAGGTTAAAAAGAAGAGATACACAATTGACTGTACATGCATTTTAGTTTCGAGAAGATATTTTCACTTATCAGCAGTGTCTCTCACTGACATTTTCTCAGTGTTTGCTTTGTTAATGCACTAGAAATTGTAATTCACTACAGACCAAAGTAAAATTTTTAAGAGGGGGGAAAAAGAAATTTCCTTCTTAGTACATGAGTTTTAGCACAGTAGATGGCACAAGATGAGAACAGGGACTTCACAGAAAAAAGCAGGATCCAGCTAAACGTAGCATAAAGTGGGAAAGAATGACATGAGTTTGTTGTCTTCCAACATGTACATGATTTTGAGTAGCACTTTCTGAGCATAGAACATGACCACTATCACCAGAAAATAAAGCATTTCTTAAGCCAGTTTAACAGGCTCTAATGAATACAAAAAAAATGAAGCTATCTATTCAAATTACCCTTTGTTTTACAGATTTGGAACTCTTCTATTATGGTCAAATAGGAAATTTCTTTAGAGTCTCACTAAGTAGTTGCCATTATAGCAGATACTGATACAGATTTTTTTTTAACTGGGAATGTGTGAGCCTGAGGGATTAGCCTTCCTGGTTATATCTTTATTACCTGGTGAAAAATTAGAGTAAGAGTCAACCATCTTTAACAGGGTGCTGTTTTTACATAGCATATTTACATAGATGTAGTCCAGATGTGTCCAGCAAAATCTGTCCTAGACTGTACTGGTTAAAAAGAAATGTGCTCTTCCCATTCAGCCAATTAGATATTTTTGTTCATTAGGCTTTTAAACTGTGTGTTCTGGAGCTGTGCTCTGCAGGGAAGATGGGCTCTGGAGCAAGCATTGCCCGTGGAATAGTTAGGACTGAATAACTTGTTGCTATTAGGTAACATAATGACCCATAACAGCTTTGTCATATGTCACTGGCTCAGGTGTTTGTTGCTGAAATCAAGGGGATTATTCAAGTACCCTAAACTTCCCAAAAAAATTATTTTAAAACCCCAGCTTTGTGCTTCGTGGTAATCTGGGGAGTCATTCAGTCTGAAATGGGAACAGGTTAATTGGAGGGAACTCCCACACTTCTGACCTGGTATTTGTGTTATGTGAAGGCAGCAGGTTGGGGTCTCCTTTGTGCCTTGTGTTGTGTCTTCTGAGTCCCCACTGTGCCCTCAGCATAAGGCACATCTTCCCTCCTCTCCCTGCTGTTCAGCCTGAGGACACAGGGAATTAACTGCATTGAATGTGTCCACTAATTTTATGCCATCTTTTCAAACTTTTTTCAGCCTCGAGTTCTGGAGTTTTTTCAGATAAACACTTGGATGAACAATTGAAAAATTGAAATGTAAGGTACAAATGAAGAAGAGGAAGACCCTAATATGTATTACTTTTACTTAAAGGCAAAGCTGAACAATTTCTTTCTGCATTAAGCTCCCCTATTTTGCTTGATAAGGAGGAAGGATTAGAGATTCTATTCATAGCTGCTTTTTTGAGTCTTAAAAAAAATTCTAGCTGCCTTCCATGTTCATGTGGTGACACCTGTCGTGGAGGGAGATGTAGTTCCAGACAGTGTTTTCCCACAGTTTTTGAAGTCTGATTTAATTTGATCTGTTCTTCTTCCTGTTGGAGTAGGTTTCACAGGCCATTAAATGATATAGCAATGTAGTGTAGACATTGACTTGACACAAATCTTTTGTTCACTCTTTCAGTTGCCTGGCAGTTCTTTAGGGCTATGAGCAGAAATGAAAACATTTAAGTTGTGTGCAATGCTTGAGTGTCGTAATACAAAGAGAATAACAGGAATTGCTGATTTTTGCAGGGAGTTGACATCCTTAAATATAATACTTTTATTTTGGGCCTGTTTGAAGCTGAAGATGTAAGCTTTGGGCACAGATCCTGTGAGGCAGCCTGTGATAATAAATAATTTATGTGAGACCTCCTTATGTGAGGCTTGAAGCATTATAATTTTAGTTTTATAGTTTTTATTTTGTCGGTTTATTTCTGAGGTATATTACTATTATGTGATTACATACTGTTTCTAGTAAATAGGTTTGTAGCAGTTTTCTGTAGTTGGCTTTTGAAGGCAGATGCTTCTCTGTCTTAAAACTAACATACAAAAACAGTTTTTAAAATTCTTTGTGATGGAATGCCTCTAGGTGATAAAAGAATGTTTTTTACTCTGTCTTTACTTGTCAAGATGCTTCTGTCCAGCACACGGGTTGTGTGTTTTTGGTGTTGCACTTCTGGTTTGGATTAATTTGGACAGTGGTGGTCTTGAATAACTTTCAACTGGACCTTCTTTAGCACGGGTGTGTTGGTGTGAAATTCAAGCAAAGGTCACATTGGTGTTGTCCCTTTTATCACATTGATGCGGTTTGTCCAATGCCAAAGTAAATGGGGAGGAGTATTGCAGGTTTTGAAATTGCTGAGCAGTAAACATTAAACTGGTCTTACACAACCCCTCGAGGGACAAACACAGCATTCCCAGGGCAAATGGCTTTCCAAGGCAGCAAAAATACTTAAAATTTGAACAGGGAGGGTACGGCGGTGCTGCGGCCCAGAACAGAGGGAGCAGGCTCCAGGTGAGGCTCAGCCCTTGCCTCGGCAGGAGCCGGTGCCGGCCGCGAGGGAGGCCCGAGGGCAGCGCGGGGCCGTGCGAGGGACGGGCGGTGCAGAGCGAGCCTTCACTCGGCCTTTCTCCCCTGCAGATCCGCCGGAGGCGCCTGGCGCGGCTGGCGGGAGGCTCCTCGTCCCAGCCCACCACCCCGCTGACGTCCCCGCAGAGAGAGACCCCGCCGGGGCCGCCGGGCGCGGCCGCAGCGCCGGGGCCGTCCCACAGCCTGGGCCTCAGCGTGCACAGCATGACCCCAGCTACCTCTCCCATCGGCGCGGCAGGTAGGCCTGTGAGCCCGGCTCCTTCTCCCATGGGTGCTGCAGGCAGGTAGGCCTGTGAGCCCGGCTCCTTCTCCCATGGGTGCTGCAGGCAGGCAGGCCTGTGAGCCCGGCTCCTTCTCCCATGGGTGCTGCAGGCAGGCAGGCCTGTGAGCCCGGCTCCTTCTCCCATGGGTGCTGCAGGCAGGCAGGCCTGTGAGCCCAGCTCCTTCTCCCATGGGTGCTGGAGGCAGGCAGGCCTGTGAGCCCGGCTCCTTCTCCCATGGGTGCTGGAGGCAGGCAGGCCCTTGGCTCCAGCTCCCTCTCCCATGGGTGCTGCAGGCAGGTAGGCCTGTGAACCCAGCTCCTTCTCCCATGGGTGACCCCAGCTCTTTCTCCCGTGGGTGCTGCAGGCAGGCCCTTGGCTCCAGCTCCCTCTCCCATGGGTGCTGCAGGCAGGCAGGCCCTTGGCTCCAGCTCCTTCTCCCATGGGTGCTGCAGGCAGGCAGGCCCTTGGCTCCAGCTCCTTCTCCCATGGGTGCTGCAGGCAGGATGTGCAGTGTGTCTGTGCAGTGCTTTTGCAGCTCTTGGCCCAAGTGCTGGCACTGCTGCTCTGTCTGAAACAAATGTTGCAAAATGGTGAACGAAGGTACTTTTTGTATTAATCTTCCAAGTAAAAAATGGTTTTCCGTTTATTCCATTTACAGTTGTTTTCCAGGTGTGAGTAAACTGATGGCATTTACAATATGGGTTACCAAAGCTTGAAGAAGTTTGTGATAAAGTTTAATATTACACAATATTATGGAAAATATGTGTCAAGGAGACAGGAAAATCCCTTTCAAGTCTTGCAACACAGTTTCTATTGATTGGTTTCTAGGTACATTTTAGCAATCAGTCTCAAGTTAATTTTTGATCCTTAGTTGCAAGCATTCAGCACAATTAAAAATAGCAAGCTGTGACTGGGCAGTCAGTGTAAGAATGGAGTATTTGATTTCTGCTTTGTATTTCTTTGCCAGTTTCACTATTTACTGGAGGGAATACAAGCAGGATATTTACAAATTGTATTTATTTCAGAAGATACAAAGTTCACGTATTTATACCACATGTGACCTAACAGAAATTAATTTTTATTTCAAATTATCTGACTTAGAAATCAGGACAAATTGGCGTGTTTTCCAGTATTGTGATCTTTATCTGAAATCTTCAATTGTTTTGCATGTTGTTGCTAAGCTGAGAGGTTCATAAAACCTTCCCAAAACAAATGCTGAGGTGGTTCTAACCAGATATTCAATATGATTTTCAATAATTTAATAGAAATGACATTTTTCCAATGTTCCTTGATAAGCTTGCGGAATTCATCATTTACCTATTTGCTTCTTGAATTTTCCAATTTTCCCTTTGGCAAGTAGAGTATTTTACAGGCTTGTATCCTGTAGTTTAATTACAGCTCCATTCAGAAATACCTAGAAGTGACTCCTTCTTGCTTGTTTTGTTTCCTTGCATCCAAAGCAGGACAGAGAAAAGCTATCAAAAGCATTTCCTGAGATAAAGTCATTGCAGATGGAATTTAACACTCTGTATTGTCCTCATGGTTAAAGGCAGCAACCCAGAGATGGAGCTGACTTCTTTGTTTTTTAAGAGTGGTGCAGAGTTCACTCACTGCATTCCCTCAGCCTGTGTTACATGACTGTTTCAGTCCATCTGAGGTCTGACTCTTGCTGAAAGGAGTATTTGTTGCTCTGCTGTCTGTGGCAGCTGTGTGGTGCAGGGGATCGTGGGCTTAATACAAGTGAAAACTAACCCAGGAAAAGTAAATGTTTAAATTTCAAATAGAGGAGGTCCTAGGGCACAAGTGGATAAACAACACTGGCAGCAGAGCAGGAGGTGTGGAGATGTGTACCTGCAGGTAGAGATGCTCAGGGACTGGCAGACAGGTGTATCATGGTTTGCAGGGGTCGGATAGCGACGACCTTGGAGGTTTCTGTTTTAGGAATTCCCCAGGACAGTACCTGACTGTCCTGGCTGGACTGGCTGACAACCCAAACCAGGAGTTTTAGTGTTTGCTTCCTGCACCACTGTTTGTGCAGCTCTTTAATAATGTGTGGTTTTTTCATGTCAGGGTAAGAGACATGGTTAAATTGGGGAATGGATCAGAAAAAAAATGTTCGTAACAGTTTATCTTGTGTGTTTGTGTAGTGTAAATGAAGACTCAGCTAATGCTGTGTGGTTTGCAGCAGCTCCTTTCAGCAGCAGGCTAAAGTGACTGCAGAGGATTTTAATTCATTTGGACATACAGAGAGCAGCTCCAGCAGAATAGTGTCCTTGTGAGCATCCATTGTTCTAAGGAGTTGCCTGTCATGGTGAGATCAGACCTAGGAATCGATTTCATGGAAAATATCATTATTTTGTATGTATTTTGAAAATACCGAGAATCTAAAACCAGTGTTGTCAGTGACAACTGGAACTTTAGGTGTCAAGTATTTTATTGTATACCTGATCTAGCAAAGTACAGATGGAAATAAATTCTGGAAATCTGTGTGAAAAGATGGTAGGTAGGGTTGAGGAGGGCTGTTAATGAGTGCTGCAGCATCACTGTTAAATAACATTTTCCTTGGCTGTAAGAGTAAGATCCCAAGGAAATACAGAACAATGCAGTCCTTTGCCCTGGTAAACTCTGTTCAGGTCTCTTCTGTCCACTGACTTAGCTAGATTTTCTTTGGGCAGAGAGAGAAGGAGAGATGAAGAACTCAAGGAATATTTGTTGCCCTTTTATAATTGGCGATGTAACTCCATTGTAACAACCCAGTCCTGTCCTGATAGGACAGTCTTTGAGGGGCTCTGACAATGTCTTAAGGTGGATGACAGAGCAATCTTTTAAGAGATGAGTTTTTATAGGAATGAATCTCTGAGCACTTCATGGATGCAAGTTTGTCTTTTTTCTTTGTTTAATTCAGGTAAGGATTCCCATGTTGCTGCTGCAAGGGGATGTAGGAAATGTGATTATCTGTAGTCAAATGTGAATGTTATCAACATTTATTTCCTAATGCACTGCTAAGAATGCTTAAGAGCTGAATTGAAAAACAGTATTTCCTCTCCTTTTCCATCCAAATAATGTGCAGTGCCTTCTCACTTCTGTAGTAGTAATCTTGGTGGTGCCTTTCTTTAGGAGTAGCCCACCGAAGCCAGAGCAGCGAAGGAGTGAGTTCACTCAGCAGTTCTCCATCAAACAGCCTTGAAACCCAATCTCAGTCCCTCTCTCGGTCTCAGAGCATGGACATTGACAGTGTCTCCTGTGAGAAAAGGTAAAAAATGCAGCTTGCAACAGCTGCAAGTATGGCACAATGCTGATGGTTAAACCTCTTCCCAGGACAGTGCTCTGCCCTCTCTCCCTCCCACTTGTGTTAATGCAGTAGGGTTAATGCTTAAAAATCATGCACTGTTTAGGCCACTGTGATGCTTTTTCTAGTCTGGTTTTAATGGGAATTCCTGACCTAAAGTGGTACAAGACAAAGCCTTTTCTTAGACATTAAGAGATGAGCAGGTCTGGTGGGGATAATTCAGCTACTCTATTTAAAAGAAAAAGGTTGTGGGTTGTGATAGCTGTGTAGTTTGTATTACCTCCTGAAGAGATTTAGACCTCAAGTGTAATATGAGAAACATTTCTCAAGCAGTGATTTTAATTGCTGTTTGTGCACTGCTTTTTCTTCTGCATCTGCTTAAGGGGACACTCTTTCAGTCAGCATCTTACAGAGGACTGCAGCTTTCTACAGGTTAATGAGCTTTTTCTCTTATTTCCCCTTCCAGTATGTCCCAGGTAGATGTGGATTCAGGAATTGAGAACATGGAGGTTGACGAGAATGATCGCAGAGAGAAAAGGAGTCTGACAGACAAGGTGAGTCTGGGCTGTGCTGCCTGGAGCAGAGATGAGCTCAGTTGTCTCCACATATTGGACACATGCTTTAGAGAGGATGGAGCTAATCCTGGAACTAACCCTCATTTTTACCAAAACATCTTAAAATAACTGTATATAATGAAAATTTAAATCCCAAATAAATTCTTTAAATCAAACATCATGAGTATGAATTTCCCTTCTTAGTATACGGTTTTGAATGTTACAGTTTTGGAAATTCTGCTGGATTTGAGTATTTCTGCTACATCTTTTCTGCATCCCTTGTGTTCCTTCAGGTGATTTTCCCAAATTTTGTTAAACGTATCAGTATTCCTTTATGATTACTCAAAATCTGCCATGATGAGTTAAGCTGAAGCCATTTAAAGAAGATCTGTATCTGGCTGTAGGTTGGGTAATACAATTGCAAATGAGGTGTTGGTTGTTTTGTTACTCCAGGAACCTCTGTCTGGCTCGGAGGTGTCTGAGGAACAAGCCCTACAGCTGGTCTGTAAGATCTTCAGGGTCTCCTGGAAGGACCGAGACAGAGATGTTATATTCCTGAATTCACTCTCTGCCCAGTTCAAACAGAACCCAAAGGAAGGTGAGTAGCTGAGCAGGAGCCACTGGCAGGGTGGTTTCTCTTGAGTGGCATGTTCCCCACTCTTTATTTTTACCTTTTTATCCCTTTTCTGCAGTACCAGAGCCACCTACTTGTGCTCTTTGCTCCATTTCAACATCTGCTGTCAGCAGCTGTAGCAGGAAATGGTATCTTGGAGCAGACATGGGACTGATGGCTCACAGCTCCTGTTTTAATCAATTGCTCTGCTCCTGTTGGTTGTGGTTTTTGTTCTCAAACTAATGTGCTGATCCAGAGCACATTGCTGGTTTCATTTATTTACAGAACCATTTTTGTGCATTAGAAGATTGTCTTGCATCGTAGTAGATAGGTAGCAGTTAATTTGATAAGCCAAAATTTTCTGGTTATTTTATGTAACAGGCTATATATTGTGTGTTAGCTGTAAGATATAACCAAAACAATTGTTACTTTATGTGTGTGAGGTATGTACATGTTTTGTTTCCCTTTCTTTGACACAACTTGCAAATATGAGTGCAACACACAAGACAACTTTAATAACTAACTGTAGGAGCATTAGGTCATCTGTGATCTCCTGTGTTTTCCAGAAAGGCTGTATTTTTTGTGTAGCTGGAATTCCAGAACGTAGGTTAATACAGACAGTGGTAATTACAGATGTGTCAGTGGGTTGTTTTTGCCCAGAAGTCTGTCACAGAAGGTTCACAGAAGTCTGTTTCTGTCCTTTTTTCTCTGCTAATGTTTGCACCTGACTTCTGTGTAGATGAAGACATATTGACTCTCTTCTTCTTAACAGTGTTTTCAGATTTTAAGGACTTGATTGGGCAGATTTTGATGGAAGTGCTGATGATGTCCACCCAGGCAAGGGATGAGAACCCCTTTGCCAGCCTGACAGCCACGTCCCAGCCCATTGCTGCAGCTGCTCGCTCTCCTGACAGAAGCCTGATCTTGAACATGGGCTCCAACCCTGGGAGCAGCCCCATGTTCTGTAATGTGGGCTCCTTTGGTTCCAGCTCCTTATCCAGGTGACTTCTGGTTGTAACTGAATACTGATTTCACTTGAATACTGATTGGTAGACTAGAAGAGAGAAAAGGGCATTCAAGTGTCCCAAGACCAATAAATAGATGGATTTTTAAAGTTTTTCACTCTTTTTCATGTGAATGTCCCTCCATTTCACCATTTTTGATTACACAGCCATGGCTAGGAATGTATTTGATAGGTTCAAGCCATGTAACTGTTTCCTGCTGAGGAGTATCCCTAACTTGCATCACGAAGGCCATGACTTTTAAAAGCGTGTAGATTATGACATAGTTTTATTCAACATCAGTAGAAAAGAATTACGTGTGTGAGCTGCAGAAATATTGCTGAAGAGTCATCAGAAGGGCAAGGACTTCTCTTGCTCATTTTATCTTTTCCACTCTTTTTCTGCATATCCTAAATCGTTGCTTTTTTTTTTCTTTTTCCCCTGTAACTGGTTTAGTCTCTATGGGACTAGTCCAGCTCCTCCCACCAATTTCACAAGCTATGTACCAATGACCAGTTCATCTCTTGCCCCACCAGCCAGCTCAGTTGCCAGCCCAGCAGTGCCTCCCCCTGCTGCCAGCTCTCAGCTGCCGGCAGCCAGCCCCTCCTGGACGCAGCCTCCCTCTCCGCGGTACCGCCCCTACACCGTGGCCCACCCCGGGGGCTGTGCCTCTCCCTCCGCCCCGCGCTCCCTGAGCCTTCCCAGCAGTGCTGCAGCCGTGCCTGCTGGCCCCGTGCCAGCCGTGCCACCCCGACACAGGCCCACGGGGCCTCCTTTGGTTGCCTCTTCGCCCGGTGCCCTGCGCAGGCGTCCTTCCCTCCAGAGCAGGATTCCTGCTAGGTACAAGAGCAGAGTGTGTGTGCTGTGTGCTCTGCAGGCTGTGCCGTCAGCGTGCAGGATGGAAGAACTTGTGTTGTGCTGAGCTCACCCTACTCACCCTGAGTGGATTTCTGCATTTGGGGTGGTGCTAATACCTTGACTTGCTAACCAGGTGTCTTTGCAAAGTGTTCCACCTGCTTGTGTGCACTGTGATGCAATTACTTTAGAAGTAGCAATATGGCTTTAATTTCCTCCTCTTCGTACATCCATTCCAGTTAAACTGTAAGCTTTCTGTTCAGTTGCTGCTGCTGGATAGTAAACCACATACATCTGCTGCTCCAAAATCAGTTTTCAGTAGGGCCTTAGTTAATTTGTTGAAAGCTGTTACTTGCTGGACTGGATTGGATTTGACTCGCTGGTGCACAGATTTAAATTACAGATCAGCATATTTCAGAATGCCAGCCTAAGTATCACTGCTTTTCCTCTCTGGGCTGTTCGTGGAATCCCTTGTTCCTGCTGGAGGGAGAAACAAGCACACAAGGTTTTAAGACCACTGCTTTAAAGTAATTAGCTTAGAATTGTAATATTTATTAGTCAGTCATGTCTGAACGTTCCACTTCAGCCATAATTTTTATTTGGTCTCAAAAATTCTTTTTCAGTTTTTGGGTTGTAAACGTGTGGTGTTTTGATACCTGAATAACTCATAGTAGTGTAACAGAGCATGTTAGTATGGCCCTGGTTTTACTAACGTGGAGTTACCTGTTGTCTGTCTGCATGTTTAGAGAAGATGATTTTTGACAGACTTAAAAAGAAAAGCTACCATTTACTTTTTTACTTTAAAAATCTGATGGCCTTTTCCATTTTTGTTGTGGTAGTTTATACGACAACCCTTTCTCCCTCCTCCTTCTTGCTGTTTCTGATGTGTCTGAGGACAGTAGTGATGAAGAAAATGAAGACGATGATTTTTCTTGTGTCCAGTTTGGGTCCAGGTATTGGAGAAAGAGAATGTAACCTGCATGTTTGGTTGTTTAGGAACTAACAGTCTGTGTAGTGTCAAGTGATCTTCAAAGTAATTTGGGGAACAACTGAAGCTGAGGATGTGACTTGGCTGGTTGGTTAAGTTGGGGTGTAAACAGCCCAGTGAGTGCAGTCAGTCAGCTCTGCTTTGGAGGCATGACTAAGGTAAATGTTCCTCACACTGTCTGCAGGCCTAAGGAGCAAGGTTTCTGAGATGGACTTTGAGTGCTTCCCTTTGGCTCTGTGAGTAGAAAGAATAGGATTTGCCCATGGCTGGAATTTTAAATCCCTGGTACATCATGGGCATGTTTTCCTATGAAAAACTGGAAAATGAGGACAAGGGTTAACATGCAGAGAAAGACACAGTGACAAATAACCAGCTGATGCAAACAATGGGATTTGGAACATTTGTTGCTGCTTGACAGCTGAGGATCCCTCCTTTAGCCCGTGAAGAAAATACACCTGAAATCTTAAACAGGTCCTTTGACAGGGTTGTTGTAGAGAGGGGTAAGGTAAGCAAGAGCAGAGTTGTACAGGCTACACTCCTGTGGAGTGGCTGGGAGGAAAGGGCTCCTCCAATGCCCTGGATAAATAGTTACAGCAAAAATCAGGGCAAATTTAGTTGCTTGACCCTTCTAAAACAAACCCAGCTTAGGACTTTAGGAATGACGTCTTGTGATGTCAAGGAATGCCCAAAAATCCTTGCTGTGAAGTGATCCTGCCCCCAGTAGCTTTTTTGTCTGATTGTTGCTGTGCTCTGTTGGGACTCTGCTGCTGCCTTCCCTGTTACCTTCCAGCTGGCACCTCCTCTGTTCTACTCCAGTCTGATTTCAGGAGAGTGAATTTGGTAACACAGCTGTGGGAGGGCTTTGTGGATGTGGAATTTAGGATTATTTTCCTCCCTGTTTTGTTTAGTTTTTTCCTGTTGGTGACTCAATCCAAATGTTGGATTGAGTTGCCAGCTTTGGGTAGGATTTCTGCTGTGCTTCTGGGGTTTTAGTGTGTTTGTTGTGTCCTGGCATTTTGCAGACAGCAGTAAGTTGTTAGTTAAAATATAAACACAGTGGCTGTACAGCTATGCAGAGGCATGCTGAAAGCACCAAGGCATTCGATAAATGTGTGAAGGATGTATGAGCTTTGTGTTAGAATAGTTTGAGTTACTGCTGCAGTGAAATCATTAGCAGAATGACTGTAGAACTAGTAGGTTTTCATCTACATTTATGTTCTTAAAAGAGTATTTTTAAAGCTGGATGTGAGAAGCCAAGAGGCTTAAAAAAAAGAGCATTAAAAAAGCCCCATGTGCATGATTTTGTGGTTACTGAGCACTATTTCAGTAGAGCTGTGTTTTACATGGATTAGTTTTAATTGAATAACTGAAAACATCTCTCTGCAAACAGAGATTGCTGCTATTAGAATGTTGTGTTTCTTAAGCATCTGGTAGCTCAGCATGTTACCAGTAATAACCTTTCCTGGATTTATTGGTTGGGCTGTAAAGTTTGCACAATAGATTTGTATGGCTCAATTATAGAAATGTAAATTATTTTACAGTTTAAAGGAAATTCCAGTTCTGGCAGTTGGTAGTTTAAAATCTGTTTTTAAAAAGCTGCATTTAAGGAAACCAATAGTCTTATTTTCCAGTTTAAGATCTGGGGCTCATAAATTGGTCTTCGTTGAAATCTATCCTAACTGTACACAGTTCTTTGAGAATTGCAGCAGACTGTCCAAGTAACTGCAGGTTTTTAGATTTCATTTACATAAAGTGAATATTTCATGTCTTTAGTCTCTTCTGCAAAATGGGGATTGTGCTTTTAATTAGCTTTGTCAAGCTGTTACGTAGAGAAGAATTCTGTTGAGACAAGTCTGAGATTGAGGGTTGTGGGTCTCTTCTCACTTTTGTGTTCAATTTTTCTCGTCTCAAGGATGGTTTTGGTTTTGTGGGTTTAGTTTTTGTGTTTACAATATCAGTGTTTTCCCCACTGAGGCTGTGCTACTTAATGAAATGATGTCTTTTACTGAACTGAAATGAACTGAGTTGAAATGAAAGGATCTTGAATGCAGCAGTGTTAAAAGCAGCAGCAGCAGCAGCTTGGATGTATTGCCTCTGTTTTATCCATTCTTCTCCCTTGGAGCACCTAAAGTGGTTGTGTGTAGCTCTGTCTGTCAGCTCAGGTCTCTTCTAAGCAGTGGGAGGCTCCTGCCTCCTGTGCTTTGGTGGCATTAACAGAATTTTGCCATTTCTGCTGTTCTGAGCAGTGGCAGGAAGGGCTGTGCTGTCCTGGGTGTCAGGTACAGCTCGAGGGCTGTTTGTTTTCTCTCTTGCATTGTGAGAGATTCACTGATTGCCATCAGAGTTGTGCTGTCTTTCAGGCACTTATTTAATGAGGCATTTCCAGCTCTGAGCTTGAAGGGCTGGACAAGCTGTTACCTGGAGAGCTCTCCATAGATCACAGAGATGACCTGAATGACACAGAAATGGCCCAAAGCACTGAGCCATGTGTGTGTGATGGGCTGGAGTGTTCAGAGCACTGGCAGAGGAGTGTTCATCAATTGTTGGACTGTGCACAGTGAGGAGCTCTAGCTAACACTTTGTTTCTGTTTCTGTGTGCTCTGAAGTGTGGGAGGCTCTGGCAGCTCGAGTGTTTCCGATTCCTGCAGTGATCACTTCACCATCGAGAGCTGCAAGGAGACAGAGATGCTGAACTACCTCATTGAGTGTTTTGACAGGGTGGGAATAGAGGAGAGAAAAGCACCAAAGGTATGTTCCCTTGAGTCAGGTTGTGTCAGTGCTGTCATAAACACTTCTCTGACTCTTTAGTGGGGAAAGCTGGTGGGAATGGTAATTCTTCTTGATGGTTTTGTTGTAGAAATAGATTTATTGAATTTATTGGGACCCTTTGATTCTAGTTAATTCATCAAATTTGAGTGATGTGTATATTTTATATCCCTTAAATAAGCACTGTGTTAGAAATCATCCTTCCCCTTTCCATCTACTACATTTTATCCAAGTTTATTCTGTGTAAAACATTTTTGTGAGACCAGCTCCCTTGTCAGTGTTCTGTATGCTACTCTAAGCTTTTGCTTCTGGGGAAAAAACAGCCAACCAACGTTATTTATATATAATCTGGAAGGTTTTAACTGGAGTAGTTCTAATCTTAGTGTGCATATTCCATTTATACTGCACAAATCAATTTATCGTCTTTCCTGTGTGTTCTGTATTTAAATTCCGATTTGTATTAAAATAAGGTTGTTTTTCTCAGATGTGTAGCCAGCCAACAGTTAGCCAGTTACTGAGCAACATCCGATCCCAGTGCATTTCCCACGCTGCCCTGGTGCTGCAGGGATCCTTAACACAACCAAGGTAAGCCACTGCTGCTCATCACGGAGCTTAGACTGGCAGAGGGTTGCTTTTTTCTTCTGAGGATTGGATAAGAAAACTAAGATCACTTGTTGGAGCAGGAGAATTGCCAGAGGAATACTTTGTGGCTTTACAAGCCATGAGCTGGAGGAGAGCAGTCTGAGTGCTAACTGCATTTGTGTAAAATCAGCCAGGCTGATGGGAGCAGTTGAAATGGGGGAGCAGGAACTGAGCTGGTTTTTGTCTTGCTTTACTCTTCAGCTACTTTAGTTACAGATTGTTGGGGCACTGCTCCTGGGAAGGTCAGTAACCAGCAGAGCTGTGGTCTTAAAATGTGTAGCAAAACCTGCTGAAGGAAGGAGGTGTTTGCTGCAGGGTTACTGGGGCAGGTTTGTGATGGAAACCTGTCTGTGCCAAATCACCACTCTGGGGTTTCAAGTGCTTGTTTAACCAGCAGCCAGTTTAGTTAGAACACTGAAAAGGTTTTTAAAATAGGATATGTGGCTTTTGCTAAAATCTGCATATATTTGTATTTGTGTCCCCAAAGAACATTTCAGTAATCTTTAGAAGTGCAGCAGTTGCCCAGTGTGCTTTGAGATCAGTTTTATCTCTGCCTGAACCAATGTCTACGTTAGTTGTGTCAATATATAATAAGGAAAAAAGACACTTCGTTTGGAATGCTAGGAAGCAATTAAAAGTGATGTTAAAGGTAATGACTGTATTAATTCAGAAAAGACTAATGTTGTGACCTTTTTTAATCTGGAAAAACACATGTAAAAAGTGTTGCTCCTTTACCAGTTGAGCTTAACAAAAGGGTTTTTTTATTAGAGGGAATAGAAGGAAGAACAAATTACCACACAGAAGCTGTTGTTTTCTTCCAGCCTCGTTAACTGCAGTGTGATGTTGGCTGCAGCATCTGTTTGAGATGTTACTTTCCCCAAGTAACTTGAGCAGACAGGATTAGTTGCTTCTGAAAGGAATAGGTGCATTCAGACATTGATAATGTGCTTGCAGACACATCCTTGCATGTCAGTGCTCTGGTGGTTTTGCAAATACTGCTGCAAATAACCAGTAGGTTTGGATTTTAATTTTTTTTTAATACAAATTAAGGTCATTGCAGCAGCAGTCTTTGCTGGTACCATATATGCTGTGTAGGAATCTCCCATTTGGCTTCATTCAAGAGTTGGTGAGAACAACTTACCAGGATGAAGAGGTGTTCAAACAGGTAAGGCAAAGGTAAAAATCAGCTTTAGCACACGATTCTATAATTTTCAGTATCCAAGAGAGTGGGTTGCCAGAAGTTTAGTCAGTGTCTCGTAGTCCTCTACCCTTTACCTCTAGGACTAGCAGCCTGTTAAAGCAATTGGAGTTTGGTTTTGTTCTTTTTTTAACTCATTTAGCATTTTGTGAAAAAGGCTGACTTTCAGTATTTGTTGGTTCTAAGTATTAAAAGTGCATCTGCTGATAAGCAGCACACACAGAAGTGGACTGCTTGGAATGTGGGCATTCGTTGCCAGATTGATCTTGGTTTTCATCCTTTTGTACAAAACTCCTAAAAATGTTTGTGTTAAGACAGCAAAGACAGCAATCTTCTGCAGTCCTACTCAGAGTTTCTGTGGTTTCCATCTTGCAGCCTTTACCCTTCTTTGCATCTTTAGTAGTTTGTATGTAAGGTGCTAAGAGGATTCACAAATCCTGGTCCAGTAATTCTTCATGTTTACAGAGGAAATGACTGAGAAACAGCTCACCGAGATGATAAATAATTAAGACACAAAACTAGCAAACTTCTAGCCTGTGTACTGTAGAGCAGATCAGTCAGGCTGCAGTTGTCTCTGATTAGCACTCTCACAGTATTGTGTGATTTGGCTGCAAAGAGGCCTTTGAAATGGCATTTGACCCTTCCAGTTTTGCAAAGAATGACATTAGATAATTTTTTATGTGTAGTGCAAGTAACTGTTAATAATTTATATTTCTGTCTGGACTCCTTTTAGGAGAGGTTCATGTAAGCACATGTAAGACTGACAAAAAGCAGTTGTGAAAGTGTTAGAGGTCCTGCCCTGCAGAAGAGAAGCATTCCTGGGGCTGAAGCACACCTGTACAGTGCTTTTCTGGAATATGATTTAACCATATTTTTTTGTCTCTTCACATGAGCAACACAATATACTTCAAAATTCAGTGGGACTCCTGTTGTTGTTGTTGCAGAATTACTGTGGGTTTCTTTTGTGAGGGCATAGTTGTCAGAACTGTGCAATTGGGACTTACTAATTGGGTGTAATTACTTCTGATTAATAAGTTCCTGTCAAGTCATTTCCTCTTTCCTAACAATCCTTGACTGCTGCTTATTATCTTTACCAACTTACCCATCATGCAAAACCAGAGCTGTGTTATTGCCCAAGTGTACAGGAAAGGAATTGTTCCCCGTTTGGGCAGTAGGCTGTTGGACACCTGGCCAGGAGCTGGGCAGGTTTGTGTCTGCAGCACCCAGAGAACATGCAGGGAGCTCCATGGGGCAGCACCCACTGCTCAGAGCACAGCAAACAAGTTGGGTTTGAGCCTTGGATGCTCTCTGAAGCCTTCAGGCTTAACTGATACAAATTAAAAAAAAATCTTAGTTTTTGTTTTGTGTAACTTTTGGACTATGTGAAGAATGGACAAGCATTTCATGCTTTGTATGGCACTAGAGTCATTTGATTGCTTCCTGTTCTTGAATAAAGTAATTTACTTGTGTTTTTACAGATCTTTATTCCCATCTTACAAGGCTTGGCTGTGGCTTCCAAAGAGTGTTCCCTCGATAGTGACAATTTTAAATATCCCCTTATGGTAAGGACTGTCCATTGCTGGAAGCAGTTTCTTTGTGTTCAGTGATAACATGCAGCTCCTAACCTCAACATTTTGGAGATGCTTTTTGTTAGTGGATTGCTATTAAACTCCCTGTCAGAACATTAATGAGGGGTGAGATGTGTAAAGAACATTAGAAATTGAGTAGAGTGAGAGGCCAATAATGTCTTTTGCTTAATGAGCACTGTTTGTATAGTGGTCTACTCAAATGTTTGTGTGTATTGCTTTATATAAAATGAATCCAATGTATGGATTTCATCATGCATAACTGTAATACTGTGGATGGTTATAAAACCCCACTGAACTCCTCTCAGTTTAAATCTGGGGAATAACACCCAATATCCATACCAATGTATGTTTGGACTCAACTTTTGTGTGTGAGGAAACTCAAATAGGTTACATTAAACCCAAATAATTTGAATTGGAGTCTCTCTACTGAGAAAAATATCTTAATATTCCCTGACTGAAAAGGTGAGGGGGTTATTTTTAGTCTTTTTAAAATGCATACTTTAGTCCTAGGTCTGCTTCCTTCCTACTGCTTTTAATGACAGAACAAAGCAAAGTGTTTTGGCCACCAAAGAGCAAGTTGGATTCTTGGTAAATTGAGTATTGTCAACTTAACAGCTTCGGATCTTTCTGGGATCTTCAGTGTATGATGCCAAAAAAGGCTGTTGCACCTCAGGTTTAATTTGTACTTAAGGAAATCAGCTGGATTGGGGTGCCGAAAGTCAAATTGACTAAGTAACTGTGGTACTTGGCAAAAAACATTAATTTTTTTTGTGTTTTCCTGCTCTTTTGTTATCCTTCCAGTTTGTGAACTGCTACAAATTTGGCTGTTGGCTGCAAAGAAGGACTACTTGAAAATGAGTCTGTGTTTTCCTTATCTCTAGTTGGCACAGTGTGAAAGAAAAGGATGGAATAGTAGTAGTTACTCACTGTAGTATAGCTGCAGAATGTGTGAGCCAGGACAAGTGGGAAGGGCAGCAGTGTCTTTGTGTCTCCAGAATTCTCTGTTACAGCTGCTTGCTTCTTTCTGCACTGCAGTTGAAAGTGAGCTGGAGATCTTGGATAGGATTCTTTGTTCCTGGGTTCTGTGTTCGTTTTTCCACTCTGATTCAGAAGACAAAGGCCTTGGTGTATGGATGAAACAATTGCTCTATTTATTATTGTTACTGGTTTTAATGGGGCACGTCAGGAGTCCAGCACAGGCATTGTCATGTTCTGAGCAAACAACAATTTGCACAGCTAATCTTTGAAATAAGTGCAGGAATTTATTATTCTGTGAGACATGTTGGCTTTTTTGAGGCAACTTGGAGCAGAGGTAAAAGCTAAAATGGGAGCAGGATGTGCTTTAGTTGTCTTTGGACATCTTCACTGTGGTAGTGCAGTTTTTCCACTGATCAAGGAAAAAAGGTTCAGCTCTTTCAGCAGTTTCTCATAGTAAGCTTGTTTTTTGCAGACAGGTTACTTAAGAATTACTCAGAAAAGTAATTTTTACTGGGATTTCTTTATAGGCACTATGCGAACTTTGTGAAATCAAGTTTGGGAAAACACACCCTGTGTGCAGTTTGGTAAGTGTCTCCAGTTTGAGGTTTTTCAAGCTAAAAGAACCATGTCACTTATTTTGGTGATGTTGTACAATTCCTGTTGATGATGTTCTCCAGAGCTCCAAGCAGGAGCTACTGGAGCCTCTCGTGCAAAGCAGTAGTTTAAATTAGGCTGAGGGAGTCCTTAGCCCCGAGAATTGATTAAATCTGGGCCAAACACGAGTTGCTTGGGCTGTGGAATACTGAGGAGAAGTTTCCATTTTGCCATCAGCATCACTGAGTTGGAGGTTTGGGGTGTGTGGCAGACACTGGAAGGTGACAAAGCAGGATGGCTGACATGGCAGCTTTGAGGAACTCGATGTTTCTCGTTTTTAGGTTGTCTCTTTGCCCTTGTGGTTGCCTCAGTCTTTAAGCACAGGTGCAGGAAGAGAACTGCAAAGACTTTCCTACCTTGGAGCCTTCTTCAGTCTCTCTGTCTTTGCTGAAGATGATGTAAGTGCCACAGAAGGATGTTGACAATAACATGGTGGGCTTCTTTTGTTGTCAGAGGTTTTTTACTTCCCCAAAACATTTTGATACATTTGCCAATATTCATCTTACTTTCAGAACAAAGTAGTTGAGAAGTACTTCTCAGGGCCTGCCATTACCCTCGAGAACACTCGTGTTGTTAGCCAGTCTCTGCAGCATTACCTGGAATTAGCAAGGGTAAGTATTCTCATTCCTTTGAAAGAGCATAATGTGTGGAGTTTTTTGGTCTTGACATAGATGAAGAATATAATCTAAAAAAAATTAGTGTCTATCTTAAACCACAAATCTTTTATGATGTGGCTGAAATTAATTGGGGAAAAAAATTAGAGTGCTACAAATATTTTTGTACATATTACAAATATTACAGCTAAGGCTGTAAGCCAATTCAGAAAAGATCAGATCAGTTAGTCATGAGTTACAGATGATGCTAAAGGATGAGTAAATACATACTGTGTTAGTAATGTGTTGCACTACTCTTGTATTTACATCTTTGATTTAACTACTGTCATAACTAACTAAGACCATAAGAGAAGTTTTAGTGAGTTTTGTGGATTTTGTAGAACATAAAAATGCAGACAAACAGAAAGCAGGAGAGTGCTGCTGAGAGGTGTTTGTTTGCAATTGCAGCAAGAGCTGTTCAAGATCCTGCACAGTATCCTGCTCAACGGGGAGACACGGGAGGCAGCTCTGGGCTACATGGCAGCTGTGGTCAATGCCAACATGAAGAAGGCCCAAATGCAGGTAAATAAAGGGAAATGCTCTTCCTGTGATTCATCCATCCACAAATAGCACTAGATGGCTCATGCAGTGGTGGTTTGGAATGGAGGACAAAAGAATTTTGAGTGCCTGCTGCCACAGGCAAGAAACCTGTGTTCTGTGTTTGTTTGTTTCAATACATTTTCCATTTCTGAAATGAATCTGTTTTACCTATTTTCACAGTTTATTTCCCCTCTTAGAGCAGAGATGTTGCTTCATTAACAGAGCTTGTAGATTGCATGTTCAGAGCTGTGTACTTGCCCTGCCCCATTTCCATGGTTCCAGCTGCCTGTGTTTAACACATTGCTTTCCCAGGGGTGAAGTGCCTTTGTATGGTGTCTGTAAAAGGAGCAGTGCAGACATGGAATGGGCTGGCTCCAGTGAAACCACAGGGATGGCATTTTGGCATTGTGTAATTAATGCATTGCACTTGTTTCCTGTGATATAATCTGTGCATGAACTGAAGCTGTTCATTGTTGTCTTCACATTCTCCTTTTCAAAAGCAAACATTTGGAACCATTACTAGAAATTTTTCTGTGAAGTTACAGTGAAGAAGGGATAGAAACTACACTTAAGATAAAACTTACGAACTGAAGCTCAGCAACTATTTGAAACTCTTTGTTGTTGTCTCTATCAGTGACAAACCATTCTTGAAAGAGGCCCTTTTAAGCTCTTTTAATTTTGTAGATTACTTTCTGCTTCTTTTTACACGTTTGCTTAATGTTCTTCAGAATGACTGCTTGAGGCATAGGGAAGGATATGTAAGTTAGTACCTGACCTTCCCACTGCCCCAAGCCTCCTTACAGAGCCACGTTCTGCATCATTCCTCCCTTTTCTTGAACTTGCATCATTCATTTGTTGAAGACTCTGTTGTGAGCTCACATCTTCAGCCCTTTGCTCTCTCACCCCACAGACAGATGATCGATTGGTGTCCACAGATGGCTTCATGCTCAACTTCCTCTGGGTGCTGCAGCAGCTGAGTATGAAGATCAAGCTGGAAACAGTTGATCCCATGTACATCTTCCATCCCAGGTGTCGAATCGAGCTCCCCACAGATGAGACAAGAGTGAAAGCAACAATGGAGGAGGTTGCAGCCTGGATTGCTGAACTTTGTTAGTACTCTCACTGAGATATGTTAAGCATTACTGTGCCTTCTGATAGGGAGGTACATGGAAGTACTTGATTCCAGCAAAGAATTCCCTTTTCCTAAATCCCTTTTCTTGATGCTATCTGCTTTTCTTTGTTTTAAAGAAAGTTGAATTCAAGGTCTCACCCTAGATAAGGCAGTTCATTTTTTAATTTATTCACCTCTAGTGCTCTTTTCTTTTTCAGACAGGGATCCGTCTCCATTTTCTGAGCCGAAATTCCCAACAGAATGTTTCTTCCTCACCCTGCACGCTCACCACCTCTCCATCCTGCCCAGCTGCCGTCGCTACATCCGCAGGCTGAGAGCCATCAGGGAGCTCAACAGGTCTGCACTGAGGGCCCTGGCAGCCTCCCAGGGCCCCTCTCAGCGGGCAGCAAGTCTGATAAACTCACTGAAATAAAGGCAGTTTAGGTGGAACTGCTGCTGAGTGCAGACCCTCAGCTTTCTGTACTCTGCAGCTTTTGGCCCCTGGGGAACTTGGGGTGTGTTGAGGGAGTGTGGCTTGAATCAGGAATTCAAATCATAGTGAGCTGGAGGGTGTCGATTACCTGAGGCAGCTCCAGTTGGTGAGAAGAGCATTCAGTTTAAAAGATAACTCTTGAGAACATTTCAGGATTCCTGACACTGCTTGGCACTGTTCATTATAACTAATCTGGTGTGGGTGTCAGCCTCGGGCTCTGGCACAGCTGGGGGGTGCATGTGGGGTTACTGTCCCATACATAATCAGGTCACTGTGGGGGTGACTTGTGATTTCAGAAACAAGACGTTGGGAGTTGTGCTTGAGCTGTTTTGAACATCCCAGAAGATATTTACCTTTTTCCCCTCAGCTTCTGGGACAGGAGAATTTGTCATACTCTTGGGATGGGGGAGAGAAGCCTTCAGCAGTGAACTCTTAATATTGTTGTGTATGTGTAGTTCAGCATGTGGTTTACTGGTTTTAGAATGATAAATACATTATGGTGCTAACATGAAGATGCTCCTGTTTTCCAGTTCTCTTGGCATAAACTCAAATAGACTTTTACAGTTGCTAAACCTTGAAGAATACTTTGTTAAAATTAGAACAGGTTTTTGTATCATCAGTATTTTCCATTGTTTATTATTGCACTCATTGCATTTTGGTAAATGTTCCTTGGCAGTAATGCCATGAGTTCATTACAGGATTTTTGGACTGCATTTGAAATTATTTCATTTTTAAAGCACATGCAGGCCAAGAACCTGGGAAGTAGCAGAGAGCAGAGCAGGAAGAGTCAGTGTATGTTAAAGGAAAAACTATTTTCTATAAACGGCCTGTGGATTACTTGTAAAAAAGCTGTATGTTGGCTCCAAAAAGGAATTGCTGCTTTGTCCTTATTTAGAATTGTTCTCCAGGAGTTGCTGATGCAGCAGTCCCCATCCCACGGTGCAGGGTGAGGAGCTCTTGGCTTTGCTGACAGCAGGAGGAGCTTAGGCTTGGCCATTTTCATGAATTGCTTAGTTGCTTTGCAACACTGGGAAAAGTCTTTAGATCTTGTTAGTAAAGAAATTACACTGGATATTTGTCTGCTGTAGGCAGAGATTGATGTGGAAGAGAATTTGTGTTTAGAGAAGGGATGAAAAGAGACTGTATTCGTGCAGTTCAGTGTATGAGTTTTGTTCTAATCAGCTGCACTTCCTAAAAAGGATTAAGATATGGGAATATTTTCAATTTTTTCAATGCAAATAGTGTGTGTAATGTGCATTTAAGTTTTCTTAAGCATAAGAAGATGGGTAAGGAAGGAGAGGAATATCAACCCCTTGATTTTCTGTCCTTACACTGACGGAGACTATGAACTATTCACGTCCTGAACTCCTCTACAAGCCTGAGTTTTCTTGGGAGTGGAGCACGAGAAGTGTAGAACAAAACTGAAAAAAATCATTTGCAGTAGGAGGAAGGGGGAAGATACACAGGATTTAGACCTGCTGCTTTCTTGTTTCTAACAAGACTTTCTGTTGGCCACCTTCTTCTTCCTTAGCTGATTTTGTCTTCCATTTTCCTTTTTGATACTAGAAGATGAATGAACTCTGTCTCATTAACTGAACCATCCTTTCCTTGTGTTAAGGTTTAATTTTAATCCTTTTAACCCTCTTTTAGAGTGACTGTAGACTTCAGTGTGAAAAAAGGGCAAATTTTCTTTATTATAGTGGAGAAAATGAGTTTGTAAAGCAGGATAGAGCCCTTGTGTTTCATCCCTTTGGTGTGTCCAACAGTCAGGGTGTTGGAGTTGGTGTATGTGGTACCTCTGAGTTGTGGCTGTGCAGATGTTCAGTCTGCATTTACAAAAGCAACTTATTTTTCTTGTTATGATGATGAGTAGTTTCTTTGAAAATGACAACTTTTTTCCCCAGTTGTCCATAGTTCCTTGGTTTTTAGCAGATAAGTCAGTTAAGTGCCTTGTGTTGGCAGCACATTTCCCCTCTGTCATGATCACCAGCTCCTGCATCTGGTTTTCAGGACTGTGGAAGATTTGAAAAACAATGAAAGTCAGTGGAAGGATTCTCCTCTGGCCACCAGGCATCGAGAGATGCTGAAACGGTGCAAGACACAGCTTAAGGTTTGTAAGTGATTCAGTTCTCAGCTGAACACTTTGGTAGCCTGTCTGTGTGTTGACTTTGTGTCCTAATGCTTAAATACAACTTCTCTTGAAAATGGTGGGTTTGAAGCTCTGAGCCCTGGGAGGGCTGCTCTAGGTGGTGCTTGTGATACAATATAACAGCAATGGTGAATTTAAGATTCACAGTAACACCAGTAAGAAAATTCTGTGTTTTTTAATTGGAGAGAGAGCAAGCAAAGGGACCTTGCTTCGTTCAGGGTAGCTGTGTGCAGTCCAAGCAGGAACTGTCAAGTCACTGACCTCACACAGAATTCCTGCAAAGATGAGTAAGCTGGGGTGCTCTGTTTTTTGAAGGCCTGTTCTGCTTGGATCTTCCTCATAGAAATTGGCACAAATTTTCTGAGTTGTAGAACTGAAATGGCTTTAATCACACATTTTCCCACTTTGATACTTTTGTTACTTCTTCCATTGTTGCCATAAAGCTTGTGAAGGGCACATCTGTCCCTGCAACTCTAAATTGTGTTTTACTTGCTATGTTGAGGCTTATGTGCCCTATTTTCTTGCAATAAGGGTGCTGTAAGAAGAGACCAGTGTATAATTGTGATTCTCAGATATATTGTTTATCTTGGAGAGGCTTCACATTCCTTTATGTCATCTTGCCCTGGATTAGTTTTCGTGTGCATGTTCTGCAGAAACTGGTGAGGTGCAAGGCTTGTGCAGATGCTGGTTTGCTGGATGAAAACTTCCTCAGGAGATGCCTGAATTTCTATGGCATGGTGATTCAGCTGATGCTTCGCATTCTTGACCCTGCCTATCCCAAGTGAGTGTCAGGTTTATCTGTGTAAGTTGTGTGAAAGACAATTCAGATCATGTTGGATTGCTCACTGAATTTAGCAGTTCTAGAATTATTTTTACTTACAGTGTTTGCATTGCTATGTGATGTACATCCTTGCATGGAATATGTGTGTTATTCAGAGTTTAATGTTCAGTTGGGTTTGGGAGGGCTCCTTGTTTGGTACCCTTGAAGTACAGTCACAGAGTTTTAAAAAGTCAGTTTCAGATTTTTATAAAGGGTTCCCATAGAAGAATTCCATAAGCAAGCACATGCCACTTTCTGCTTAACACTGCTGCTTTACTGCCCTGTTTGTTGTCTCTTGTTTTGCAGCGTAAAATTGCCTTTAACTCCTGAGGTTCCAAAAGTATTTGCAGCATTGCCAGAGTTTTACGTGGAAGATGTTGCTGAATTTTTATTTTTTATTGTACAGTAAGTAAAGTTATATTTGAAGGAAACTTGTACTGGCACTTGCCCCATTAGCAGGTGGCACATGCATAAATGTAGGATGCAGAAGTAGTTTTGTAAGTGCCTGCAGTTGGTGTTCTGGTTGTTAGCAGCAGCCAGAAGGTTGTGGCATGGCAGCATTGCTGCAGCTCCACAGTCCCTTCTAACCCAGATTTGTCTTGGAAGGAAGTTGAAAGTTTTTTGGTTGTCTCCCCAGGAATTTTCTTTATGGTTTGCAGTGAGACCTTTTGATCTCCTGCTATGTTAAATCATCACTAGAATAATAATTTTAAAAAGCCATAGCTTAAGAAGTAGAACATTAGGGTTGGGGTTTTTCATTTTGTTTTCCTTGTCTCCCTGTTTGCAGATATGCTCCTCAGGTGCTGTACGAGCCCTGTACTCAGGACATTGTCATGTTCCTTGTTGTGATGCTGTGCAACCAGAACTACATCCGAAATCCTTATTTAGTAGCCAAGCTGGTGGAAGTGATGTTCATGACAAACCCAGCTGTCCAGCCCCGGACACAGAAGTTCTTTGAAATGATTGAGAATCATCCTCTCTCCACTAAATTGTTAGTCCCCTCTCTGATGAAGTTTTACACAGGTGAGTCTCTGTAGCTCACTGAGTGCACAGTGGTATTCTAAGGCCAAAAGCTGTGTTAGCTGTTGTAACCATTAAAAAAACCCCAAGCAAACCAAACAAAAAATCCCCCAACAAACCCAAAAACCCCAGATAGATCCCGAGTCTTGTGAAGATGAAGCTTTATTGCTCAGGAACTGGGGGAAATAGCATTAGATAGAACCTTGAGAATTCCAGTCCTTTCACAAGCTGTTGTGCACTGACAGGTCCAGCAGTGTGAATTAATGGGACAATTGCTTTTGTGGTCTTTAGATTCCAAAATTAAAGCTTTTTCTTTGCTTTGCTTCTAAAGGAATATCCCAACATTTTAAAACTCCTCATTGTAGTTTTGCTACTCCCGTAAATTTGGATGTTTCAGGAAAGTTTTTGCACCCATAACAAAAACAAGTATTTTTATAGGGTACCCATAGTTTTCTTAGTGAGATTTTGGATTTTGGGATGAAGATCAGAGTTGAATAGAGCAGAATGTTTTGGTTTCTCAGGGTTTTTCTTCAGAAATGAGGTTGGGTCTAGATTAGAAAATGTATAGTGCTGCTTCCTTTCATGGGAATTAAGATGGAGACTTCTGAACGGGGATTGAATTTCATCTCTTAAAGTTCCTCTGGGTGCCTGAAGCTCATCACATTGGAGGCAGTAGGGAGAGGTGTGTTGCCAGTGAATCCTGGTGGGAAAGTTCTGGGATCTGTTCTCTTTTCCAGATGTGGAGCACACTGGAGCCACTAGCGAATTCTATGACAAGTTTACAATCCGCTACCACATCAGCACCATTTTCAAAAGCCTCTGGCAGAATATAGCTCACCATGGTACATTTATGGAGGAGTTCAAGTGAGTAAGAGGTGCTCTCAGGCTGCTTCCTGTGCAGCTGCTCAGGCAGGGACCTGAGGAGGTCACTGGGAATGGGTGATGCTGCTTCCATTGTACCTGACATGTCAGCCCCTTCTGGGAGAACTGGAGTGTTTTTACCTGAGCTCTGGACACCACAAATCACCTTGGCTTGGGGAGTGGGATCGTTGTTGGAAATGTCAGTGCAGGAGTGTTGCTGGGCTTGCAGTCTGCTCTGCTGTGATGCCTGTGTTTGATGTTTTCAGCTCTGGGAAGCAGTTTGTTCGCTACATCAACATGCTGATAAATGACACAACTTTCTTGCTGGATGAGAGTCTGGAGTCCCTAAAACGAATCCATGAAGTTCAAGAGGAGATGAAGAATAAAGAGCAATGGGACCTGCTGCCCAGGGTGAACAGAGCTGTTTTTCAAAGTGCCCTTTACTTATTTTTAATTCGTCAATACAAGACCATTAAAAAAGCTTTTTTATGAGGGGCAGCACCAAAGAGCTGCTTATGAGAAGCAGTTCTCGATGCTTTTTGGTGCTGCCAGCATGGCCATGGTCACTCTGGATGACATTCTGCAAAAAACCGTCATTGTGCCTGGCTGTGGCTGGCAAAGAGAGTGGTGTGAAGTGGATATAGTATAAAGTTTCAAATTACTGTGCACTTAATTCTAAGTGGAGAAACTGAGACTTTAACCTTCCTGAAGGAGGTTTGGGAAGATGCTGCCAGCTGAATTGACTTCAAGGAATAGCTTTTATTCTGTTAATGCATTGGTCCTTGGTAGATTCGATGCAGACAAATATAGTCCTGTACCTCAGAGCTTGGCCTGATTAAACAGTAATTGTGTGTGTTGACCCACCAATGTCAGGTATTTCTATTTTAAGGTTATTGATTTAAAAAAAGAAAAAGTACCAAAGGAAAAGCTATAAAGGTCTTGTTTGTTAAACATATTCTGGTTTGCTCTTCTGAAGCCTTTCTTCCTGTCTCTGCCTACCAGCAAGGTAAAGCCATTACTGTAGTTACAGAGTGAGCTGGTACTTCATCTGCAGATTGTTCCACTGGGGAGTGTTTATTATTTATGATGGTGCAAAAATTAGAGAGAACCTCATTTGACTCTCAGATTCCAAGCTGGTTTTGAAGTATTGGCATTTGGATGGAAAGGAAGCATAACCCAGTTCTACAGCTGTGAGGAGCAGTTAGAGGATGTAAACAGACTCAATAACCACGGGGGCTTGTTAAGCTGTTTGCATTCCTTCTTTAGTGTTGCAGAATTCTGGAAAATTGGTGCAGACATTAGTACTAGGTGATAAAAGTGAGCAGCTGTACCTTAGATTAAAAGATGTCCCACATCTGTATTTGAATTAGTCTCCTTTTGTCTAGCTCCCCTTAGGATTGTTGTGGCTGTAAGGTTTTGATGATGGATGATGTAGGAAATTCCCTGCACTTGTAACCCCTCTGTGTGTGTCCTGCAGGATCAGCAGCAGGCCCGGCAGTCACAGCTGGCTCAGGATGAGCGTGTGTCCCGTTCATATCTTGCCCTGGCAACAGAAACTGTTGATATGTTCCATATCCTTACCAAGCAGGTCCAAAAGCCTTTTCTCAGACCGGTAAGTCCTGCTCAGATTTAAGTTGGTTCCCTGCTCCTCTAACATCTCTGCATAATAACCTGGAAATGTTTGGTAGCACTTAGTCTCCATTCTCCTCCCCTTTCTCCAACTCATTAAAATCTAATTGCTGTTGTTGTTATTTGATGTTGAGAGCATTACCTGAGTCACTGAGTTGGTGTGATCCTTCCAGACAGGAGCTGTTTGCATGGCATTTTTTAATGGCAAACACACATAAAGGACAGACACTTCCTGCAAGCCCACCAAGTGAAAATTGTATTAGTTAATAATTCCTGATCTTGCTGTGTGCAAATCTAGCAAGTCTTTATCTCTGCCTTCCCACTGTGACCTGTGTTTCACTTTGCTTCCATAGGAACTTGGACCACGACTGGCTGCTATGTTGAACTTTAACTTGCAGCAGCTGTGTGGCCCCAAGTGCCGTGACCTGAAAGTTGAAAACCCAGAGAAATACGGGTTTGAACCAAAGAAGCTGTTGGACCAACTGACTGACATTTATCTGCAGCTGGATTGTGCTCGCTTTGCTAAAGCAATTGCTGATGATCAGGTGAGCTCCAGAAGGATGAAGGAGAAGCTGTGGACAAACAGGACTTTGCAGAACATTCTAGAAGTGTTTCATCTTGCTTGTGTGCTGCCAGCCAGTTTGTCTTACATCCCTGCAGTTTTTCTTGCAGCAGATCATGTCTGTTCATACTCTGTCTGCTCTTTGCAGAGCACTGGCTGTTCCCAGTGCTTTGCAAACCTGTAAACATACATCAACATCCATAGCACTTCACACACATAGGAAACTTCTGAGCATGATGTGCTTATTACCTACAGCCTCACTGTAAATTAGCAGAAATACTTTGTCCCTTTGCAGGTGGGAGAAGTGAGGCACACAGAGTTTTGCCTCCCTCTCCCTTCCTCATTGAAACAAGCAGAGCTGGGACCAAGAGCCTCCTTTAACAAATCAAAGTTCATTTGCTAGATGAACAGTTTCCAAATTGTATTCCCTCTGAAATCACTTTATTGAATGGCTATGTAATAAACTGACAAAGCTCAGCATATATGAGACAATTATCAACACCTTTGAACTCCTCATGGTAATATTCAGAGCAAGATAAGCTATTGCTTAGCTCTGTGTTCTTGTAAAGTTGTCAAACTACTGAGTCACATCTGTCCATGCCCATGTTTTATAATACAAACTTTTCAAAGTATAAAAGGGAAAAAGTGTTCACAGCAGCTACTTGAGATTCTAGTGGAAGCTGGTTTACAGCACAGGAAGCTGTTTGCATGCCTAGTGAAGCAGCAGCATTGGGGTAGCTCAAGATCGTTTTTCTGTAGTTATTTAAGTTCTGATAATTGCAGATAATACCAGTAACACTTCTGAAATAGACTGTGTGCATTTGCATGTGCATAATGAATATTTTTATGCTGTTCAGTATATATGAAAGTGAGGATGTTATCCATCATTCATCCATGCCAGGCACAGCAAATGCACAGACTGACATAGGGGTTCAAAAGAAAGAAGCCTGCGGGTGTGAGAACTGGAAAAAAGCTTCATTAACAAAGTGGCCCTTGATAAAAAAGGAGTGGGGGGAGTGAGCAGTCTCTTGGAAACTGTCAGTGACAGGAAAGAAACACCAAGGAAATGTGCTGTGGGTTAATGGCTACTGCTCTGGGAGAAAAAACAAAACAAACAAGAAGTTGCTTGATCATGGCAGGATCTCTCCAAAGCATTCTGAGACATGTCCCATTTGCAAATCCCAGCACGTAGGAGAGGGAATCTGCAAACGTTTCTGGAGCCCTGGGCATGCTGCCATCGTTGTGCTCCCTCTGAGCAGGAGTTTGGGTGGGCACTGTGTGTCCTGTGACTGAATGGCATTTCTTGGTGCAGTGTGGTGCAGATGAAAGGAGTGAGATTGTGTTGAACACTTTAAAAATCCCAAGGGAAATAGAAATCTGAGACTTGTGTTTTGTTTTGTCATTTATATCAACCTTGCACTTTAAAGTAAATAACACTTTTTATTAAAAGGTTTATGTCAAAACATGATATTGTGAACTTAAAAGAAAATGGTGTCTCTATGGAACACAGACAGCTACAAAAGTCCTTCCCTGGCTTTTTTTCACATGAAAGTAATGCTTGCTTCAGTTGCATTTGGTTTCTGAATATTCCTACTGCACCAGGTGGCAAACTTCCAGCATTCACTCTCTCTGAGCTGTCTTACTATTTTTGCAACATTGTGGGGTGGATTTTATGTTAGTTCTTGGATTAGGGGAAAGAATCAATTCTCTCCAGTACTGCCTTGTGCATTATCAGAGAAGTTAAGAAATTTAAAAAAAAAAAATCATTTTGTGCTGTATTTTCAGCCAAGACTTGTTGAGAAGAAGAATACAGACATGAGAATGGCAAGACAGATTGTCTAAGAACAATCCTAATAATTATAGTCAGCCTCTCTGAGTGTCTTCCTCATTTTCTTTAGGTGATGTTGCCTTTTTTTTTTGTCCTTAACAGTTCTACTGTGGTGATGACTAGTAAAAACAAAATCCTAAGTCTACCCTAAAGCTGACATTTTGGTGCTAGATGAATGCTACTTACAGACTATTTACTTTGATGTAAGGTTGAGGTTTCATTGATTCTTCCTTCTGCAGTTTTGAAAATGCATTAAATATTTTTAGTATTTTTATGGCCTGTAAGGATACTACGACTCAGCAAAGTTGTCTTTTTATGCTTTGCCTGCAGAGGTCCTACAGTAAAGAGCTCTTTGAGGAGGTTATCTCCAAGATGAGGAAGGCTGGAATCAAATCTACCATAGCAATAGAGAAATTCAAACTGCTGGCAGAGAAAGTGGAGGAAATTGTGGCCAAGAATGCTCGTGCAGAGATCGATTACAGCGATGCTCCAGATGAGTTCAGAGGCAAGTGGAGTCTTCTAAAGCCTGACTAGGAGAGATTTTGTTTGTTACATGGATTCCCTGTGTTAATAGAAACTATATATTGTTTAGGAAGCCTTGCATTCTGCTCTGTTACAGTGATGTAGTTAAGTAAATGCAAAGCTAAGAGTTCCTTTGGTTTTCCCTGGGATTGTACTGTCCAGTCCTAGCCATTGAAAACAGTAAAACAGGGTGGCAATAGCAAATGCTTGGTCCCAGGTGAGAAAGGGGAAATTGCTATAAAGGTTTATGGTATTTAAGCATTTTCTATAACTGCAGCAGTGTCCTGGGGACCCTGAGCAGTGGTTCTGCTGTGTGTTTATGGGAAGATAAAATTTGTAGCTGTTTTCTCACTTTAATGAGGAGACCCTTGTGCCCTCAGATCCACTTATGGACACTCTGATGACTGACCCCGTGAGGCTGCCCTCTGGAACCATCATGGACAGGTCAATCATCCTGAGGCACCTGCTGAACTCTTCCACTGATCCTTTCAATCGTCAGACGCTGACGGAGAATATGCTGGAGCCAGGTACTGTGGGGCAGCTGGGCTGGACAGGGGCTGGGGGAAGCAGGGCAGGTCTGTGCCTTCACAGGACAGTGCTGAGGCCTCAGCAGAGGCAGCAGTTCATTCCCTCTGCTTTCCCTTTTTCGGGGGGGGAAATCCCTCACACCCTTGCTTTCATAACTACTGGGCTGAAAAACATGATGATATATAAAGGAGAAATGGCTGTTGGTCATGAGGGACTTTCTTGTAGTACTGTTACCAAGTAATTTATTCATTCTTTTTTCTCTTTTTTTTTTTACCTAACTAGTGCCAGAACTTAAAGAGCAAATCCAAGCCTGGATGAGAGACAAGCAGAATGAGCATTAAAAGTTCCCTTGCAGTGCACGCCATGACCAAGGGCAGAGCAGGGCGTGGGCTGTGGTGGCACAGAGGAGCAGATTCACTTGGAGCTGTTGATGGCATTGGCACGCCCACAGCACTGACTTGCAGTAGTGACCAGGAGCATGTGGACGAGGAGAAAAGCAGCTTAATTCTTGTACATATATTTAAGTGATAAGGATGGTCAATACCATGGAGGATGAGCTAGGAAGTTACTTATGTTACAAAACTGTCCTTCAGTATGTCACATTTTGGAGTTTTTACAGCTGAATTATTTTAGCAAAGACGAATGGATCAGGGCAGCATCCCTTCAACCTTGTTTTTTACCGCCAGATATCCGTTCATTTGATTGTGGTTAGAACCTTGGACATTTTGCTGCTAAAGTAACTTTTTTCTCTTTCCCTTCCTTTCTTTCTGTTCCTCCCATCAAACCTGCACTGCTGTCTTTTTCTTTTGTAATGCAAAAAAATACAAACCCTGTGAAAATCAAAATCATTCCCCTGCCCTTAAAAGAACATATTTTGTGCGATAACTGTGCCTGCAACAAAGTGTTCATCTTGGGATCGTATTTTTATATTACACATATTTGCCTATTTGGTTTTTAATTGGTGTTAGACACAAGCATAATTTTAAAAAAGCAAAGACTTCACACAAGAATTTTAATTTCCTTCCCTTGAGATGTCCCCTTCCTTTATGTTGATCAAGATGCTCTGGTACTTGTAAAAAGCCTTGAGATAGAAATACGTTAAAACAGCTGCCATGAATGAGATGCTTGGGAATACCAGGATTTTAGTGACTTTTAAAATAATAAAATACATTCTTTCAATGCTGCAGATCTATGCTAACTGACAGTTCTGAGCCATTGGAGCTTGTCCACAGAGAGCAGATACTTTTATCCTTGGAGGCTGCAGTTTGGGGCAGGGGTCATTTTTTATGTTGCATACCAATTTGTATCCATGGCTTGGCCTTACCAAAGCAGAAAGGGTGCAGGAAATGTAGAATTACGTTTTTAAAAAAAAAAAAAAAAATTCACAAACATTTTTATATTACTGCCCCCTGCATATGATACTTGAATTTCCTTTTTAAAAAGGATTTGAAACCACAGTGTTTTAAAATTAAGTTGGAAAAAGAAGGTTGTTTTTCTTTTATTTGTTTTTCGCCATGTCTTCTGTTCAATTCCTGACTCTCTTGAACTACAATAAATGATACACACTCGCACAGAATGTTTCCTTGGTCTTTCTTGTAAGAATGTCAGTGAAAATATAAAAATTACAATGATTGGGTGTCTTTGTTCAGGTTTGCTGATAGTGATTTTGGATCTGGAAATAACTTAGTAAATTATGGGAAAAATTTCTGCACACAGATATCAGTAATACTTTAAACTCAAGAATGTTCCCAAGCAGGTGCCACTGAGCACCTATTGATAGCTTTGTGACAGCTGCTGACAGCTCCAGGGGGAGTTTTGGTGAAGTTGGATAGAATCCAGCATTGACCTTTTAGGTGTGCAAATAACTCTGAATTATAAAAGGTGGAAGTACAGTCATGGGTGGCTTTTTTGTTTGTTTGTGGGGTTTTTAGTGGTGCTTCCTCTTACATGTGAATGTGTATTTCTTTTCTCCAAGGGTGGGAGGAAGATTCCAAAGCTTCTGTCTGCCTGGACTGCTGCAACAGAGGAGCTTGTTCCTTGTCTGGTTTTAGTCATAACCTTCACTGCTTCCACAAATTCAAATCCCCCTCTTTTTTCCTCTTCATAAGTCACAGATCAAAGCCTGTTCTGCTTTTACCTGCAGGCTGCCATCCAAACCCAGCACAGACTGTGATGTGTTACAGGTTGTGGTGAGCTGTGTGCTTTGTTCTTTAGTGAAGAGGTAATTCATTTCTTTCTATATAAAGAAAACCTCTTACATGTTCAACTGTCCTCTCATTATTAAGGATTATTGCATGAAATCTCTAGAAACTTCCCAGAGTTTATACTTTGATGAACAACTGTTCAGTAGTGAATATGTATTTTTACTGGAGGATGATTAAACTATAGCTTCACATTATGGCCTTTTTTTCTGCAAGTCAGTATCATATATTACTTCTATTGACAGACTATAAAATTAGTATAAAATGAAAATTCTATAGCTTTGGGTTTTGACAGGAGGAAATAGAAATATTTACCTTTGGGATGTTTTAATTGACACAATGCCCTTCAGAACCTGAATTTGTATTTATTCTGCCATTGTGTCAGACTCTGACCTGAGGAATATAAATAGCAAAGTGCATTACTGAAATGTTTTGTCTAATTATGGCATATGTCTATCATTTGAAAACATGTCAATGCAGATATTACACAAGACACAAAGGCTTGACATAAGTGGCTAAAACAATTTTATCTGGGAAACTGATATCGAGTATTTCAAAGGTGTGAGCTCAGAAAGTGTTCTCCCAAATTCTGCATTCATGAATGATGAAATGTATTTTAGTACAAGCAGCTGAAGTGCCATTCTATTGTGTTTGGCCACAAAAGTGAATCAAACCCCTGTCTTTCAGAGGATAGTGGACATTTGAGTAACTGAAAAGCAAAGATGAAGTTGGATTAAAAATCAATCTCCCACAAAAGGTTGCGTGACAATTGTTGGTTTAGTTAATTTAACACTACCTGCAGTTTTTTGCCCTTCCCCTCACTTATATGTCATTTACCTTTTTCAGTCCAACTGTACTCTCACTGCAATACAGAGACTTTCTATTAAAGATCACAGAAACTCAGCAGATGGAGTTACTGGAGTTAGGTTTGACACCTCCACGTGTGTGCAGAATGTGAATGTCCCTGAGCTGTGAATGGTTTACCCCAGCAATGGCAAACTTACACCTCTGTTACAAAGTGTGCTTTCCTTGGAATTCTGAGGTTATATTGTATCTCTGGTCCCACCTTGACCTCCAGCTCGGCACTAGAGACCAGAGGAATTCCTGGGGCAAGTGCTGACGCTATCAATTCAAGACAATTGATTCTATTGGATCACAATTTATACTTATGTAATGGCCTGATTTCCATGTCTGTCAGCTCTCCCTGCTGGCAGCAGGGACACTAATGCTGTTAATAGCAGGATGCCAACGCTGCTGTCAGTCAGAGAGATTTACCCTGGGAGCCCCAGCAGTGTGCTCACAGCACACCGAGTGCCCTTCTCCCTGGGCTGACACTGCCCTGCTGCAGCTGCTCCACCTCAGTGTCTGGGGTAAGCAACTATCTTCCTCTGTACTAATAAACGCAAGAAATTGCTATGTTCGTTTTTCTGATGTAGTAATGCTCAAGGACACTTTTCTTGAGCTCAGGACCTTCATCATGTGACTCTTCTTGCAAAAAACCATCTAAATTCTAGATTTAACGGCACACATGCTCACAAGGAATTGAAAGTTTCTCTTTGCTCTTTTCAGGGCTGTGTGGTTTTGTCAGAAGACAAAAAGAGTAAAAATGGTTCATATCCTATAAGGGAATAGACTCATTTTTTTAAGAACAGGATTCGCAGAACAATATCGTGGAATTCCACTTAAGTGTATTTTTTGATAATTCTGAATTACCCAAGGATATACCTGCCTTTCAAAAATGGTATTGAGAAGACCATTCTAATTAAATTGAGCTAAAATGCCAAATTCTATACCTTACTGTTTCCCACCATGTAACTTGACATTCCCTGACAGTTTCTAGCAGATTTTTTCAAGGCTCTGTGACCAAGGATGGGATTAACCTGCTGGAGCTGTTCTGTGTGTGTTACACCACATCAAAATCACCATGCAATCATCTGTCCCATCAAGAGGAATTCTTCCAAAGTTCAAATAATGGTATTTTCTAGGACATAGGAAAGCCACCTATTTTTGATTTGTTGTTTCTGTGGCAATATTTCCCTAAGCCTCCCCTTCAGCCATGTATTGTTTGGCTTCTGCATTTGTGTCATAACTGCAGCTGAGACTGCCAAGGGGCAATAGTCACTTTCCACCACACAAAGTAAAAAATAACTCATTCTCCCAGAAACCTGAGCCTTAAGGGGAACAGAAGGGACAGTGGAGATTAACATAGCTAATAGCCAGGAGGCTGTGAACAGAAATAAACCTTGTTCTGAAACTAGAAATCTCAGGTCCTGAATGTTCTCAACATCTTAAATCCAATTTGTATATGATGGTGTATGAAATATACGTAATTAAGGCATTTCATGTAACATGATTTTCTTTAAGATGTTTATAAGCTTAAACACGAACCAGTTTCTAACAGCAGAAACTACCAAATTACTAATCAAAAGGAGGAATTTAAAGGTGAATTATTACCACAAAAAAAAAATTTTACTATGAGAATATGCATGAAATTATTGGAAGTATGAGAGTTAATACAGTATCGTTCACTAAATTTAATCATTTTCCTAAAAAAATATTATGAGGTCTAAAAAAATAACTCGGGCTGCTCAAGAAAGGTTTTGAAGGGAGGGAGGAAGGATAACTAATCCCTCCCCTCTGAGCCATCACCCTTAGGCCTAGTTGAGGATTCCAAATCCCTCTGAATCACACTGAGTCGGGAGCTGGGGAATTCGCTACCTCAGACACCGCGTTCCGGCAGCGGCAGCGCACCTGCCCCGGGCTCTGGAGCCGTGGCCGCCCAGCAGCCGCGCACATTCCGCCGAATCCCGGCTATTTTCGGCACGAGTGCCCGGCTGGCCGCACATGAGGCGGGGGCCGCGCTCTGCCTTCGCTCCCGGCGCCCATCTCCCCTCACGGCGGGGGCGCGCACGGACACACCGCGGGGNNNNGGCCGGAGCTGGCGAGGCACCGCCCCCCCGCGCCCCCGCCGCGCGGCGGAGGGATCGGCTCTGAGGGCGGTGCCGCTGCGGATGGACACCGCCAGGGGGCGCTCGCGGAGCGCCCGGCTGTGATTGACGGCCTGGGGGCGGGCCCAAGCGGGCTCCGCGCCGCGCCATTGGCGGGCCGTGCAGAGGGGGCGGGGCGGCGCGCGGCGATTGGCGGAGCTGGGGCGCTCCCCCCGCGGGGCGGGCGCGGGGCCCGCGGTCCCTCAGTGCGGGAGCGGCGCTGGGCAGGCGCGGCCCCCGTTCCTCCCGGCGCGGCTCCGCTCTCCTCCCT
>VZRF01005001.1:718446-980125 GCA_013396875.1 Vireo altiloquus
CTGGAGCGGGGCGGGGGTGGGTGGGTGATGCCGTAATGCGGAGGGGGAGGCGGCGGTACTGCCGTGCGCAGCTGTGAGGCCCCGCGGAGGGCTGAGGCCGGCAGCGGGGGGATGGATGGATGGATGCATAGCGCTGGATGCTCTGGAGCTGTCAGGGCAGCGGCGCAAGGGCGTGGGGGCCCCGTTCGGCCTTGACATCTGGCCGCTGCCATCTCCTTGTCCTTCGGGACGCTTCCCTCTCTTCCCTTTCTTCCTTTCCTTTCCTTTCTCTCCTTCCTTCCTTTTTCCCCGGGCGGCCGCTCCCCGGCCTTTCCATCGGCTGGATGCCGCCCGCCGTGCCGCGTTCCGCCGTCCTTCTCCCCCTTCGCGGCTCGGGTGAGGCGACAGCCGCTCGTTCGGGGAGGGGCCCAGCGCCTGGGGCAGGCGGGAGTGTGGCAGGAGGGGTTCTCCAGGCGAGCTGCCCGGTGCGGCTCCGAGCAGCCATGTTGGGAGGATGACAATCCTGGAGCCGGGCGGGGGACGGGCCTGGCGCTGCCGGAATGGGGGCACCGCCTGCGCCTGCAGAATTCGCCAGAAGGGATGATGAATTTATGTTTGTTTTCCGGAATGTAAATACGTTCATACCAAATTCTAAAGCGTATTTCACTTCCAGCTCCTTCTTAGCTCAGTTCTTTTTGCTGTTGCACAATCCGCTGTTGGTAAATAGCCATGTGTGCATGTGATCGGGTTTCGGTGCCACGCCAAGTTCTGCAGCACTGTTCGATCTGGCATCTCCACCTGGTACAGATATAGCAGAGCGTGTGTGAGAGTTCAGCCGAGGGATCACACTGTCAGCACTGCCTGAGCCCCGGGCGGCACCTAAAATTGGCTCTGCTGGGGGCCCTGCTTCAGGAACCCCTGCTGCCCCGAACAGCTGTTTTGCCAACTTTCCGTATGCTAATCCCTGTCCTTGTTTTATTTCTTTAGAGCTCTTGCACTGATTACGGTACGAGCAGTTTTTTGGTTTAAAGGTTAGCACGTTCTGTGATACGCATATCTCATTCTGTGATATGACAAATATGACAATATAAAAGTGACCAGTTGTCTTAAGGGAAAGTGATTCTCCTTTATTTGTGATGTGTGCTAGGTTTGGGGTTTTTTTTATCTGAATACAGAGATACAGATTTTGAACGTTGTTTTGTAACGCTTCGAGCTTGTTGCAGACTTCTCTGAATGTATAAATAATAATTTGAATCTAAATTCCTGCTCTGCTTGTAACTTTACTTAAAAAAAAAGCAACATGTTTGTGTTTTGACATTGCGTAAAAACTGGTTTGCCAAAACTTTCAAATACATCCAAGTATTCAAGTCTTCATGTTTCTTCAAATATTTTTGTGAAAGTCCAGATCTAGTTGAGCCTATGAAGGGTGATTGATCAACACAATTGAGTTTGTCAGCTTGAATACAACTAAACAGGATATTTAGGTGATTTTTTTAATGACACACTTTAATATTAAAATCTCACAGTGTGACTTACAGGGTGGGTATCTCTAGTTTAAAACAAGTGTAAAACTAGAATGTAGGATTTGCTTTTTGCTGATGAAGCTCACCAAACAACTCAAATGTCATGTACCACCTGTTTTGGAGGCAGTGGTAGATCACCTCGGAGGCTCACACGCAGTTCCCTTCTTGGTTCCTGACTGCATTCAGACTGAACATTAAAGCAGACACAGCTAGGAGACTCCTTCCAAGACATTAGGGGGATGATTCATTCTAGCATGGATGGCAGCCTTCTAAGCCTATAATGAACATCTAAAAAAAGTTTCTTTTATGAATATTGTTCTTCTAAATCTGTCCCACAGACTGTATTACATATTTTGGTTTTCTCTTTTTCAAATTATGTTTCCACTCTGTAGTCAGCATTTTGTAGTAGGAAGTAATACTACTGGTAAATGTGAACCCTGAAAAACCAGTTGCAATTTATTATCTGTGATGCTGTGTAACTTGGGGCTCATTTTGCCTTATTTTACCATTCTGTGTGATGAGGGCAATGCTGCATTTAAAAAGTGTTATGACCAGTTAAGGTTTCTGGTAAGTGGAAAAACCCCTCAAAACCCCAGCAGCTTAAATGTATGGAAAGCTTGGCAAATTATATTGGTTTTGATTAATTTTCTTATTAATGAAAATTAAATCTTGCATAGTGAATTGATATTCAACACATCTGAAATCCATGTGCAGATACAAGTAAGTGTTTTGCTCACTTCAGCTATGAAAAATAGCAGAGTTGAGAACAAACGAGATTTAAAATTATACCACATTTAATTTTCCATCAGCACAAAAGTTAGGGTTGGAAAAATTGGTAATTGCAGAAGTCCAGTAGTTAAATTTTCATGTTGTAGATGATTCTGTGACCTGTTCTGTGAGAATCTCTTCACAGTTGTGTTTCAAACAAGTCTGTCATTTAGCTAGTGCATATGGAGTCTCTGGAGGTGTGATTTTCATGCTTTGTTATTGTGAATATGATGTTTAGAGGTACTTGAGAACATATATTTTTTTATATATATATATTTTTTAAAGTAGATGATTCTTTCATCCCACCCTCTGTTTGCCAGCTTCCCAGATACAGTTGTTATCTGCAGAAATTAATGCAGTGTTCTGAGAGGTGTTTTTATGCAAACATCAGAAAAAATTCTTTGTGGGACTCTACAGTAAGAAGGGAAAACAAACCCCCTACATTTCATAAACAGTATTATAAGAACACATTGGACAAAGTAAATTGTGTCACTGTGAACTTGATAAAAATAGATATTTTGCACTTGACAGATTATTAAATAGTATTTCATAAACAGGACGCTGAGGGGCCATGTACAGTGACATTCCTGTTCCTAAGAGCAATATTCTGTTGGGTAATAGTTGTGCTTGTGTTGGGATTAGCTTTGTCACTTGGCTGTGGTGTGAGGGCTCAGGTACTTTCACGAGGGTCCTGGGAGGGAGGGAGAGCCAAAATGCACGGGATGGATTCTGGGGGGAAGAAGTTTATAAGGAAGCTGCGTGTTTGGTGCTTTGTTCTGCACAAAAGCAGGCACCTCTGAGCAACAGGGAATGAAGCAGTCTCTAAACATCATGTGAATTCATTCCCAGTAGTTTTCTGCTCTATTCTGTGTTCAAGATTTTAGTGAAGCTTCTTAAAATTCCATATTAATGCTGAGCTGGTGGTGTGGCTGTGTCATTAATCGTTGCTCAACCAGTTTGCTGTACCAATGACATTGAGATTCACTTGGCTTGCTCCTAAAGACATTCTTCTAGTCTGATGAGATACCTCAGGTACCTGCAAAAGTAAGGAAGGCTTTAAATTGCTTCTACTTGGGGGAGTAATTTAATTTTTGCCTTCACCACGTGATGGCATTAATGAAGTATTTTAGTTTTATTAAAGACTTGTTGTACTGTGGGAAGATGTGTCATAACTTGAATTAAGCATGTTTAAGTACTTTTACCAAGTGTAGAACTTACTTCAGAGCTGGAATGCTTCTGCTTTAGACCTGTTAGTAAGTTTTGTACTTCTGTAATCACAACCCTGAAAAGAGCATTTCATTGGATATGTGGTATATTGATAACCAGAAAAGATGTCAGGATTTCTGGGTGCATGATTGAGCAGAGTTGAGTTCTGCCCTGGGTAAGTCAGGTTCCAGATAGAAATGGCTGTGTTGAGTCAGACCAAGGATTAATCCAGCTCTGAATCCTCTCTTCAGCAGTGGCTGTAGCAGATATTTAGGATATAAGGATAAATCAAACATAGATAATGTTTCTCACTCTAGCTTTCCAGGTTCTGTGTGTCTGTGCCATGGAGGCTTTCCTAGCCAAGGGTAGGAGCTTTTTAGTAAGGCTTATTCTTTGAATCTTACTGCTTTTTGAGGCTGTTACACTTAGTACTGAAGTCTATCCTGTGGCAATAAGTTAAACTTCTCAGTTGTGGACCAACTGAAAAACTTTCTTCTAATGGAAAAGGCTGGTTGACACCAATACAAACCAACCAGTCTTTTTTAACCCTGCATTCCAACACTGTCTCAGACATACCTTGGAGTTTGGATAGTGTGTGTCAGGGATCGTTTCCTGCAATGAAAGTACTCCATCATTTAGATGTGGTAGTGTTGGAACAAGCATTTTGATAATGGAGATGAATTTAATGGTGGACATTTGCCTGAACATAGATAGTAATATTTATCCCGAAGGCAGTAATTCCTGATTCCTCTTCTTCCTTACAGTGTGTCCTTTAATCAGTAGATATACAAGTAGTTGATGAGTTGTTATTTCCTTTGAGAAGAGGACTTTCCCAAGACTGCAAGGGGTTCTTTAATGGTACACCCTTTTCTCTGGAGTCACATGTATTGAAAGTCAGAGTGCTGTGGCCCATTACACTTGAGTTAGTTTTAATATTATTGCTAAAGCATTGTGGCAGCAAGGATTGGCAGTGAGAGAACCTGGATTTGGGGTATATGGTCATTGCCTCATGATGAAATTTAAGTAGCTGTGTCTTTACTGCTAAAATTAGCTTTGTTAGGTTAAGCCTAACACATGTTGCAACCAGATATTTATATTGGTATTGGCATCCTTACTTTCTGGAAGAAAACCAAGTAATGCAAACAAATATTTGTACACTTCAAAAGAACTGCTTCAGGTGGTAGAAACTATTGACTAGGGAGACAGTGAACAGGTGCTGATAAGTGTATTTCCAGTTCTGGCTCTGAAGTGATACCTTGTGAGGGGAAGGGAGGGTGATGTGCAAAGCAGAAATTGCATTTGTCAAGTAACTTTGAACCTTCCTAATTTTATCAACATCTTGTATACAGTAGCTGTAAATAACTAAATGATATTTTTCTTCTTAGAAAACACCAACAAGAAGGATAACTTGAAAGGCTCTTGACCACTTGCAGTTCCTTGACTGTGCTACAAGCAGCCAGGATGTCGGGGGCCTCAGTGAAGGTTGCTGTTCGGGTCCGGCCTTTCAACTCCCGAGAAACCAGCAAAGAGTCCAAATGTATCATCCAGATGCAAGGCAATTCAACCAGTAAGTTTATTTTAATCTTGTAATGGAGTCTTTTTCTGTTCCCAATTTTCCTACTTAAGTCTTTTCTTCTGTCAGACTGAGAACTGTGTACATTGTATCATCTAGAATTAATCTTTTACCTATTCTGCTTTTCTGAGGTTGTCATTATAAACTAGATTATCACTGAATGTGACTAGAAAGTCTAAATCACAAGTATCTTGATTTTTATGCAGTTGTTCATGGTGTTTGCTTCTGCTGATCTGAAAAGTCTACAGAAAGATTGGAGTACCAAAGTGAAAACCTTATTGTTAACTTCAGTGTGTGGGAATATCATGTGGCTTGACAGATACAGGGATACATTGCAGACCACCACATGGTAATTGTGGGAGTAGAAGTCCTGCTTGGATCTGGCACTTAAGTTCTTGGTGTGCTTATCCTGGATGTGCTTTTGGTTAAGAACATAATTTGGGTGAGAAAGCCGAGATGAAAAGGGTATCAAGTTTTATGCTTCCCAGAGCAGATGTCTAAACGACAGCAAAATAACAGACTACATAAAATCATCTTCTATTCCAACCAATTAGAAGTGTTAGGCTTCCTGTATAATGGTTGTGGGTGTAATTTGGAGTACACTGTTCCTGTGGGAACCTGAATGTGGGCACACCTTTTTTGGTTGTTTGGTTGGTTGTTTTTCCAACTCGAGGTCAAGGCAGTATTGACAGCATTTGAGGGAGTGTTGTTCCTCCTGTGCAGACCAACAGCTCTGCCCGTGAACTGCTCTTCTTGGGGGAGTTTTTCATTGTTAGGTAATCAAGTAGAGCCGTCTTGTCTGCAGCTGTAGGAAGCAACCCTCCAAGAGCACAGAGTTATTTTGCTGTCTGATTACTTGAGTGTTTACTCACGCCTGTTAACACAAAGGAGGTTTCATGCAGGCCTCTCCCTTTTTTTTAGCCAAGGCTCTACGTCAGCCTGCTTGTGCTTCTGCAATGGAATTTAAGTCCTGGTTGTGGTCACTTAGAATATATGCAGTGTTTATGGTTTCATTGGAAGAGAGGTGTCATAGAGAAGAGAGCTTGTTTTTTAGTGGAGAAAATTCTTATCTTCAGACCTTATGTGAAATACTACCCAAAGAAACTTTTCTGGGGTTGGATTTCAAAATTTCCATTTAAAGTAGGGGTGGGAAGGGTTTGAAGTCATCTCATGTAGAATAGGTATCTTGTATCCCCTCACTGGATCCCAGTGTAGAATGGAGGAACTGTAGGCTTCATTAGAGGACATTTGTTATGGAAATGCCACCCAGCTCTGGGCTCCAGCAGCACCATGGGTACCTCTGCAATAGCTTTTCTTGCTGCAGTCATCACAGCAATAATTTTAGATGCTTAAGATGTTTTAATTCCAGGAGCCTGTGGAAACACACCTTAGTTGTGGTGCTTCAGCAAGGGTGACCAGTCAGTCTCTGGCAGTTGGTGTGTCAGAGCTGGAGCTGTGGCGTAGGCTGGAGCCTGGTTCTGTTTCTGGGCACTGGAGCTGCACTACGGTGGCATGCTTCCAAGGAACTGCATCAGCTTTCAAAAGGAGAAAAATACTTCCCCACTTATCTAACTGGAAGTTTCTTTACTGAAATGACTTCTTTTGCTATATTTTGTGCTCTGAAATGTTCTAATCTGCAGCCTTTTATTTGAATGCTCTGGCTCCGATCAAGCTGCGTGGTGTGACAGATGGTCAGGTTTAAGTCATTGGGGCCATTACAGACTGAAAGGAATCATCAGTTGCAATAGTTAAACATTGTTACAATCGGTGGGATATTTTTCTCCCATATTTCCCTCTTAGAGGAGAAATGCAAGAAAGCAATGGACAGAGGAATAGTTTGAACAGAAGAGGATTGTATAATAAAGGGTATGAATAAGGCATTGTTTGGTGGGAAAAACCAGCAGAAAGCTTTTCTCCAAAGAATCTTCCTAACAAAGTTGTCTGGCACACATAACTTCCAGCTGAAATTCTTCAGCAGGTGTGCTTTTAGGCTACGTGTTAGGTTTGGGGGGCATAAGTGTTATTCTGCCAACGATTCTTTTGTTTTCATGATGCTCCAGTTTTTGCAGCCCCACAGTTACATTATTGAGCTCCTCATTATTAGGGTCTGAACTTGCTGACTAAAAGCTGAGCACATAAAGTGAAATTAGTGTATCTGAGACCCATATCTGATGCAGCAATTTGAAAATAAAGGGAATTCAGTAGTAATTCTAGACTAAGGATTTCCTGCTTCACACCTTCGAATGTGCCGGTGAAGTGATCAAGGCGTAGCTATCTTGCCTCTGAGAAGGTTATTTTTTCATTTGTGCACTGATAAGTTGACAGAAGGCAAACCAAAGAGGATGGTGATACTCTTGAGTAGTTGCTATTTTGAGCCTCCAAGACAGTGAAAGTTCCCTTATCTTGGAATTCAAGCCTAATGGACAGTCGTGATACTGATGTGACTGTGTGAGGTCTGATAGCTAAGAAGGGATTTCGACTGTTACTTGATCTTTCATTCTGTAGGTATTGACTGGCTGAGCTATTCTACAGATTGTTTGTGAGTCCTGCGTTGAAGCTTTGTCCGAGTCTGAGTTTTGGAAATGTATTGGCAGAGACTACTGCATTAGAGTGAAACTGAGGCAAAGGGCTCAGGAGTATGTTAACGAAAACAGTATAAAGACACAAATAAGAAAGTGTATGAGAGTTGCACTTTATAAATAAATAGTTTCAGATGAATGTGTGAAAAAAGGAGTTTTTTGACATACATAACAAAGTAGGTTCTTGAAGTCAGAATGCCACCAGGGTTCTTGCCTGACATTCTGCTTTTGTTCAGCGGTTTTTGTGTGAATTTGGCTGTTTACGGCTTTGGGGATTGCCTGTCATTCACAGGGTGCTTGCCAGCAAAGCAAAACCTCCCTCTGGGTTAGAAAGCTTATACTCAATTTCATTACACAGCCCTTTGCCTTAGAAGCAGAACGACATAATTTGCTTGTGCACTCCTACAGAATTTACTTGTTATCCTATCTGGCTTTAATGTCATTTCTTCCTAGGAGATCAAGACCTTTAATCAAGATTCATAGTAGGTCTCTGTCTTTATCATTTCTCACTGTTTAAAAATGCCAGTGCAGCTGAATACAGTTTTATATATGTCTTAATCTCAGAAAAAGGGAGTTCATACTAAGATCTTTAACCCATGATGTTAAGGACACTTACTGTGAGTAATTAGGACTTCTGTTTTTCTGCTGGAAGGATGCAAAATACGGGAATTTTGAAATCAGTACTTGAAACATATTATTTTTTTTTTTGTCAGCGTTGCATGATGACAAAACTATTATTTTTTCCCTGTGTGCTTGGAATGATACTGATCTGCAGTAATACAGCATCGTGCACTTCAACTGTCAGTCTTTATGTCTCAAATACATGTTGCAAAACTGAGATTCTGCAGTTCAGCTGAAGTCATGTGTGCTGGCTGCATTAAGGGGCTGGAATTTGGCAGAAGGCCTGTGCTTGGGTCATTATCTAATTGCAGATGGGATCCATTTGAATGATACTGCCAGAAGTTCTTCAGTGGACACAGGAGAAGTAGAGGTAGGAGAAGAAAAGGTAATGGAGGAGTTCTTAGAGACAGGACTAGTTAGAAGCTGTAAAATTCCACTATATAAGTTACCTTGGGAATGCAAAATACATTCCAAAGGAGAGATAATGTCACCATCAAATTAGTAATTAAAAAACTCCATCAAAACAGGAACTGAGTGGGATTAATTTCAGAAAAGATCATCTTTTTAAATAATTATCACTTAGAAGCCATCCTATGAAACACAAGCTTTGTTTTCAGAAGCATCATTCACTTGCTGAACAAGTGAATTCAGGTGACCGAAATGCTGTGTTCATTTGGAGTTCTGTTTTGAAGACTTCATTACTGAATAGGTGGCTTATCGTGGCCAAACTCACAAGTGGTTTTTTGAAATTAATAATTAAAGTATAAATGATGGTTTTCAGCATGTCTTGACTAAGTATGTTTTAACTCCTGCTTTTTCCAATTTTTGTTCAGAACAATTTACACCAGTGCATCTTGCCCACAATGTATTAATTACTTATTCCTGTCCAGTTAATTAATACTGTTTTTGTGGTGAGTGGGAAAAAGATTCTGCAGTATAATACATGAAAGCTGAGCTGCAGATCTAAGAGTGTTTTGTGTGTCAGTAGTTCTCGTGCTCATTCTTTATGGGCTTTTCAAACGTAACAAATATAAACAACGTTGGCAGCTGCTGCCTTGGGTTATTGAGCTGAAAAACGAAGCTGTTCTGTGCCTAAAGACTCCCTGAGTGTTGTGCTTTTTCTGGTTTGGCTTTTGTTTGTTTGAGGGTTTTTTTGTTTTGGTTTGGTTTGTTGGTTGGTAGGTTTGTTTGATTTGGGGTTTTTTGTGGAAGTGATTTGATAATCCTGCCTGTAAGTAAATAATGCACAAATAAAAACAAAAGAAAATGAAGCAGAGGTTCAAGCTAGTAGCTACAAGACAGCATTTAGATATTAATCACTAGCAAAGAGCCCAGCAGGCTTAGTCTTTTGAAAATCTAAATAAATGTGTAAAAAATGAACAAAACAAGGAAATAAGGAAGTACCCTACTTGGAATGTGTCTGTTGCAATTAATTGTGCAGTAGATGAATGAAAATAGGGTTTAGCATCTTGTGTGTGCAAGTGACAGAGTGAGCCAAAGTTCTCAAACTATAAATCATCTGCTATTATTGTATGTTGTGCTTTTCCATAAGCGATACCAGGGGAAAGGTGCACCCACACAGTCCAGGTTATCTTGGAAGGGCTGAGTGCAACTGGATCCTCAGGTCAGCACTGAAAATTACCTGTTGGGATTTTAACTCTGCACTAGTCTCTGTGTTTCAGTAATGTTGGCTGAAGGTATTGGATGTTTAATAAAAATAGGCCTAGTGGAGTGGTTCCATCTGCCAGCAACAATAGTCCCAGCTGCTGCCATGGGCATATGGCTGTCAGCTTCTCATCCAGGCATCCTTGGCATCAGAAAAACTTGGGAAGCATTCTGGAGTTAATTTGTAGAGGTTGTAGGGAAAAAAATTCTATTCTAATGGTTGTTTTGTTCTTTGGGGTTTTTTTTCTCCCTAAGGTGTCTAAACCTCAGATCTAGACTTAAGTGTTTCAATCAAAAGCAAAACAAAACAAAAAACCTAATGCAGAAACATCTAATTTTAATTTCGGCTTTGTTTTGGTTTTTTCTTTACTTTTTTTCTTTTTAAGATGTGTGCTGCTTTATGCAATTGTTCTGGAGCAAATTAAAAAGTGGGTGGGAAAGCAGGACTGAACTTGAAAAGGCTTTCGGTTTATTGCATGTTTGTCTATATTAGTGGTACTTGAAATAAAACACAAAAGTCAAAACTGTTGAAAGGTTTATAGAGTAAGGTAACCTCGTCAATAATTCAGCCAACTCGTTTATTGATATACTTTGACAGGGGATATTGTTAAAGTTTGCCTTTCTCAGTGTCATATAGCTCTAAAAAGTAGTAACCTCTTTCAAAGAGGCTTGATCCTAAGCTTGATCCTACTTCTAAAAAAAGAAGTATGGTTTGCTTATCTTTTTCTTTCTGATTAATTTTTAACTGTTTTCTTAACCAAAAGATGTACTAAATGGAAATGAAACCCTGTTGTTTGCATATGCCTTGAGGAGAATAATGAGTTTGGGTTTATTTCTGCATTGTTTTTCTGTAAGTATCATTTGGATAGTTTCAGGAAGGAGCTTGTATCATGGAAATAATATTGGATCTAAATTACTGATGAAGAAAGGCCTTAAAAGAAACTGGTTTTTATTGCCTATGATTGAGTACATTTATGGAAATTTATGTAACGTGCTCCATAGATAGAAAAAGCTAGTAAAAAAGTTCATTGTAGTGAATTGTACTGTTTTTCTCTCTTGATGAGATGCTTTCAATGAAAGTATAGAAAAGTGGCTTAATTATTGTAGATAGACTTCAGTCTTGACTCTCAATCTGTCTTAGTAAAATAATAATTTTAGGTATCTCAAAAAATAAGCATATTCCTTTTCTGATGCCTTGTGCCTTCTGAAAAGCATTGGTTCTTGAAGCATTCAGCTTGGTTTTCTTGTTTGTCTGTTTTTTCTTTCAAGTGTTTCTAGTGTTTTATACTTGTATCTTGGATGATGAGCTTGTCTTGGGAAAATAAACAGCATTGCAGGAATGTCACTTCACCCCTACCCTGGTTTTTCTGGTCTGTAAATCCTTGTGAGTGGTGAAAGCTAAATGAATGCTTGTCCAGGATGATAATACTGCACTGCATTCATGGTGGGTGTGCTATCACAACAGGCTGTTTATGGGAAGATAAATTGCGTCACGTGGAGGGTGCCTGAATGGTCTTGTGGTTGAGGTTTGAAAGACAAGTCAAAGAGGTCACAATAGCAGAGGTTGCCCAAACTCTTCTGATGACTGTCCTGTTACCAATATGAGCATTAGAGCTCTCTGTGTTTTGCAGCATTAGGGATTTCTGTGTCCACAAGTCTTAGTCACTGTCTCTGAATGCCCTGCGATGTTGACAGCTCATGTGTTTTGCTACAAGCCTGGAATATTTTCTTGGAGTAGAAGTAAAAATGTGGAGTTTTTTAGGTGCTTGATTTTCCTTCTAAAGCCTTTCTCACGATTGAATAAAAATAGCCTGAAGTGTTAATTCTGCACTGTTAAAAAAATTTAGAAGGTGACTTTTGGGAGCTGGGGGAAGATGAACATTTAATGATCTTTAAATGGTAGAGATGCAAATGCTGGGTCTGGAGCGAGACTGTGGGATGACTAGGGTGTTCCAGCAATGGAATAGGATGTTAAATGCAATTAGACTACATTATGTTATGAAGTTAGCATGGAGCTGCAGCAGAGCAGTTTCTGTCAGTGGTGAGTTTTCCATATGAAATGCTTCCCCTTCAGCAGTAATGCCACTGACAGAACTAGGCCTTTAGAGGTGATTCTTTTTATCAAATGCTTAAATAATCTGCCACCTTTAGTATGCAAGTAGAGGTAAAGAGAATGCAAATTGTTAATAGGAACTACTTTAAGAATTGGATATTTTCATTCACTACACAAATTCTTCCAGAGACATACAGTATTAAGAATTGACCGAACTAAGTCCTGAGCTGAAATCCTTGAGGCCTAGCTCCCCAAGGTTCCAGTCCTACATGGTGTTCTCTTAGTGTATTATGGTGTGTGGCTGAAGGTGTGAATGGTCTTAGGAGAGGCCATTGGCTCTTGGCGATGTGGAGTCAGAGCAGCAGGTGAAGGGAGATGCTGTTTTTACCTGCTTTGAGGCAGAAACGTGAGCCCAGAATTCAGCTGGAACACTCAGCAGCCACACACACAGACCTGACACTGCCTCTGCAGCACGACATTCCCAGGTAATCCATTGACAATGGAAGTTTTGGAATGGTTTCGGGTCAACTTTTCAGCGAGGGAGAACAGTCTGGTTCGGCTGGCCCCTGCCTGCTGCAGAGCCTGCTGGCGTGCTGTTCTCCAAGAACACCAGCTGGAGAGCTGGTATTTATAGCTCCTGGATCTGTAGGAGCAGCTGAGGATGAGAGCAGCTTTCCAGCAGCTTCTGGGAGCAAGCGTTTGCCTTGCCCTGCTGCTGGGAGCCCGACTCCCTCCCCCAGCCAACCTTTCTCCCAGTACAGGCTTGAAATTCCACACTGGGGAGAGAATCCGGTTGAATTCCAAATGAGCTGTTCTTAGCTTCTACTTGGTTTCCTTCCCTTTTAATGATTTGAAAAATGCAAACAATGCTTTGAAAAGCAAGCACTACTTCATGGGCTGGAAGTGTCCATTTCCCTTCATTTATCTCTTATAACAACAGCCCTGAAAGTCTGTCTTATAAAAGCACTATGGCCATGGATGTGATGGCAGCGCAGCCTAGGAAAGAAGCCTGTATTAAACATGTCTTTGTGCTGTTATTCACGTTCCAGCAAATAAAGAATGCCTGCTCCACCCTGCTCTCCGTAAGGAACATGTTCCCATTGTTGTCATTCCAGTCTACAGATGGTGCAGATATATTTTCCAGACCCATGTTTTTTAAGAGACTCTGTGTTTAATGTTAATTTGGTCTTGTGGAGTCAATTCTGAAAGCCCCAGATTTTATGTATTGGATAAATTGTTTATTCAGACATAGTAACGCTACTGCTTATGTTGATCCAGAAAGAGTTTGAAGAAGGCATAGATATTAATTATTTTATATTTCTTCCCCCAAAAGTTACCCCTTCCAAAGTTCTGTCTAGACCAGAATGATTTTTGAAAATGGCTGCCTATTCCTTTATTAACTATTAAGGAGAACAAAAGTGAAGACTGCTTTTCTTGCTAGCTGTTATCTCTGAGTGGTGGCATTTGGTAGGAATGTGTGCTTGGGCTAGAATAATGCTGCCACAGGGAGAACTGTTGAGGCTCCTGTGAAGCCTCGCTTCGTGAGAAGAAATCTAATTTTGTTTCATATGCAGAAATTAAAGAGGTTTTGTGCCCTGAGCATTGCCTGTTATGGTAGCAGTATGGGAATGGCAGATGTTAACAACAAAGCAGCCGTGTTGCACAAATCTGGGAAGGTCAGTTTTTCCAGTTCCATACTCCACTTCCATCATAATTGGGTTTCATTTCTGATTAGGAATTGTTTGTTTGTTATTTTAAAAAAGTCAGTGCGTCCGTCCCTTCAGTCCCCTTCTAGCACAGCCTGTGTGTCCCAGCTAATCCCAGGATAAAGCCCAAGTTAATTCTGTCTGTGGGTGTTTATCTGAAGGGCAAGCACCCCACAGTGACCAATGGCTGGCACGGCTGCGGGCACCGTGCCCTGCAGGATGGCTCTGGGCACCAGCAGAGGCGGAGCCAGGCAATCCAGAGACTTGACTTTAAATGCACTGAGGGGGAAGAGAATAATTTCAGCTCTTGCCTCTTGAGTGCTTTGCATTCTGTCTCTCTGTTCCAAGAGCTTATTAGAAGGAATTGTGCGTATTTGGCATCCCCAGATGTTGAACTGCAGATAATTTCTGATCTGCCAGATTTGTGACATACTGAGGAGCAGCACTGACTGGCATGAAAACAGATCAGGCTTGGACTGCAAATTCAGTGTCAGAATTGATAGGAGTTTGGAGTGGTTAAGAAGCACTTCTAGTCATTCTTTGTGCCTGCAAAAATATTTATATGGCTGAGTAGATGGGAATGGAATGAGGGGGCTGATCTTGGCTAAGTTTCCTTGCTTTTGTGGATTTTTTTTCTCCACTTTGTAAGCTTCCTACTGTCTGTTTACTTGGTTAGTTTTAAAGGAGACTGGAAGTGTAAGTCCAGAAATGAAGGCTTGAAGTGGGAATGTGTTTGTGTATGTTTAGGGAGGAGCGAGAAGACAGAGAATGCTGCTTCCAGTTGGAAATACCCTAGAAGATTTTAACTTTGCATCAGCTCTCAGTTGTGTTCCACACTCTGCTTGTAATTGTAAAATAAAGTGCATATTTGACCTGTGCTTTTTGAATTTCAGCTTCAGAAATGAAAATTGGATTCTAAGGCAAAAAATTTGGATGTCCAAAATGACAATAGGAATGCAATATAGTACATATTATGAAATACATGGGTACTATTTCAATATTGGTCTTTCAAGTATTGCTACAGTGTTTGCTAAAAAATAGGGATGAATTTGAGCTCATAGATTTGAAAGGTTGAAAGTATATGTTATTTTTGTGCTAGCTGCAAAAGCAGATGGTGGATGGTATATAAAATGTTAATTAAGGAACAAGTGGGATGGACTGTGGAAATAAAAATGCCAAAAAATGAAGTTGCCTGTTTAAGTAAGGGTATGATAAAATCCAAATGTTTTGTGGAGATTGGTCTGTTACTGTTGGTACAGCACGTCTAAAAGTATAATTCTTTCATTTATTGTGCTCCTGCTTTCTCCATTTATTTCTCTGTACTGCTCCTCCTATATACTTGTCCTGTACAAGGACCAATAAGTTAAAGTATTTGGGTCTTACATAAAAAAAATTTAGATTATTTGGTGTGAAGAAATGTCTTTTAAAACTCTGCATTTCCTTACCTTTTGGTCAGTAAGATATAAAATGTTTGTAGTTTCAGGTATCAAACTTAAACAGCTAAGCAGCTAAGAATTGTTTAAATTGCTTGAGCTCCACAGAATATGTGAATTACTCCTGCTTAGGGAAACTTTGGATGTTGTGAAGCAGCTCAGCTTGGCTCACTGTATAACTGTAAGGGAAGACTAAGCTTTTAAAATGCAAGCTGTGTCTCTAGGTGGGCATGGCAGTGAGTACTAAATCAGCTGCTTCACATGGGTGCTGCTGCAGAGCTGTTCACACTGTGTACTTTTATTTCTCTCAATTTATGATGTGTAATTACTTACTGTGTTTGCGTACAAAGGTAGAAAACAGATCTAAATATTGTTTCTTAAGGAGAAGCTTATTATTCAAAATTTCCAGAAATTCATTATTCAAATAAAGAAAAGTAATAATAAGGGCATTTATTTCTCTTAACCAAATCAATGATTTGTAGAAAATATTTTAAAGCCATGGACATTCCCTCTCCTTTTTCTTGGCCTTCCGTTCCAAAGGTAAGTGATGGGCATTAGCCCCTGCTGTGGTTGCTGCTTTGATCCCAGAAGTGGTTTAGGCACATTAGAGAATTATTATGTCCAGCCTGTTTCATCCTCCTCACCTTGGCACTGTGGGTGTGACCCCTTCCAGTGGCAGTGTGTAAAATGTCCCTTCCAGTGTCTCTTTGGTGCAGAAAGCTTGGCTTGTGGAGAGCTAGAAGATACCCCATGACCTAATAAGCTGGCTCTTGGTGAAGCAAGGGGCCTGAAAGAGGGATTTTCTCAGAAACAGGCTGACTCCAGCATTCAGAGCTGCTCCGGTGCCATGCTGATGGTAATTATAGCTGCAGCACAAAGCAGCAGTGTCAGTTTGCAAACAGAAGAGTTAATTGCCACATTGGACCTTTGAAATAGCAGATAAAGAAATTTATTCTCTAAGATAAAAAGACTATTAATGTGTTCCTGCTGTGATCGTCTGCCTTATTGCCTTTCTCATTTCCTGAGGCTCTGTAATTAAACCATTAGCGTGTGGACCGAGTGGTGAGGCTGCTGTGGGGAGAGGAGATAGATGATGACCTATTTCATGATTCACTAATATAATTCATCTTGGCCTTGCACAGTTTAAAAGCCAAAGAAAGTAACTGAAAAGCTCTTAGTACCTGTGGATGTTGGAGACATGGGAAACAGTCCTCTTTCTCTTTTAATTCAATTTGTTTCCTTGCTTAGCAAAAAACACAGGTTGAGAAACATGGTACATAAAATCGGTGTTGCCAACTCAGTCTTAATTTCTGTGTCACTGTTTCTATTTCTCCCAATTTAGCACATGAATTTTTAGGATAAAGCTTACCTGGAAGAAGCCTTTTAATTTCTTCAGAAATATCCACTAGCTTCCTTTAAAAGTAACTAGATTTTATGGGTTTTCTTGTCCCTCCAAAGATGATGCTTGGTGCAATAGACACCTTCAAGTGAGGTCAGTTATTTGAATTCCTGCTTTCTTAGCTGCCTCATCATCTTCCAGGTGTTTTAATCACATTATTGCCTACCTGATCACTGGGTTTAAACCCAGACCACATAAGACATCTCTAATGCTGGCAGCACCCACCTGGTGCTCTGTGCCCCAAATGAAGAGGGTTTCAGTCCAGCTGAAATCTGTTGAGGTCAGAATCTTCTGTTTTCTCACCCAGTCAGCTCTGCTGGATTCATTTGTAGACTGAGGACTCTCTGAAGCCAATGATTCTGGGAATGGAGAGTATAGACTGTGTGCAAGAAACAGGGATAAAGAGACTTCAGGCTTGGAGCAGAGCTGAGTGCGAAGCTGTGGCTGGATCACGGTGGTGAGGGGCAGCAGGCAGCGTTCCTGGCAGCTGGGAGGTTTCTGTGACCTGTTCCTGCTGCAGTGGAAGGTTTTGGCCAGGCAGCTGCATTCCCAACCTCTGACAGAGCTGCTTTCTTGCACGTTAAACTCCCTTCCCTGATACACTTCTCAAGATATGCTTTGCAAAAACATGCATCCTAGAAAGTGATTTTCTAAATAGTGACCTGGACGTGGGAGTCAGTGTGAAGAGCTGAGGAAAGTCTGTCTGAGAAAACAACAATAATAATAACAACAGTGGTTTAAAAAGAGAAAAAAATGGAGCAGAGTGGAATGACTTGCACAAATCACAGAGCCTGAACTTTACTCTCCTCCAGTGCAATGGATCAAATTTAAGCTGGAAGCAAGAAAGGGGAACTAATGGCAAGTTTGTAGTGCCCTTTCAGACACTAATATGAATATTCTATTATTTGTGCTGCTTTTTTGGGTGGAGACTTCCAGGTACAAGGCACTACCTCTCCCTTGCCTTTCAGAGCTTTGATGTTAAATTCTTAAATGAGAAATGAAAAGTTGTTGAGTTGTAGTGGTCTGGAATACACTGCAGGGAGAGAACTAATTTAAGTTTGGGACAGGGAGTTGTCTTTGGGATTTGTTTTTTGTTCTCTTTGGGACTGGTAGAACAGTGTGAGTGGAGCTGTGCTGCTGTTTGAGCAAAGCTAGTAAAGGGAAGCTAAAGCCATATGTGATTGCTTAGGTTACAGTTTGTTCTGTGTTGATGCCCGTGTTGCTATCCAAAACCACAAGCATTTTTTTGCAATTTGATACCGTGCTGGTGCATATAATTCATTGGCTTTGCATGTCTGTCAGCTTTTTTAAGGCAAGAATGTCAGCACAAGGTGCATCCAAGTGAAACGGAGTTGGCCACGAGAAATAGAGTAGCAACTGTTGCTATTTGCAATCCAGACAGTGATCCTCTCTCCACACTGTGATTTTGGACAACAGCTCTGCTCAAGAACACAGCATCTGGTAGAGGAATGATTTAATTTTAATGGTGATCCTGTAACCACTTTTTCAGAGATTTTGGTGAAACAAGATGCTCAGTTCATGTTTGAAATGGTAAGAGGTGTGGGTGATAGAATTTTTATTCGTCATAGAAGGAAAGGGAGAAGCCCCCATCTCCCAAAGCATAACCTAACTGGCATGAATATGTGAGAAATAAGCATCTTCTTTGTAGGATGTCTGGTATCAAGGTGTAAATCATCCCCAGGAAGACTGCTGACACCTTTGTATGGCTTCTTTCCTTGTGGACTTTATTTGCACACATCACAGTTAGTATCTCACTCCCAGAGGCAAATTGCTGCTTTAGGTGCAGGGGCAGATGTGCAGAGCTAAGGTGGTTTGTCTGATTGTGATACCCTCAGGGCTGTGCCTTTTTACAGTCCTTACTTACACAGATGATGTTCAAAATAGCTGCTGGAAATGAAAGATTTAAGCATTTCCAGCACTGTAGTATCAAAACGAAGGAAGCAGTAGAGATTCACTTCTGCAGCAAGTGCTGTGCTTATGAATTACCCTCTGTGGGATATGGAAACTACAGGCGTTGTGTGTGCCTTTACAGTGACTGCTGGATCATTGTGTATTGCTCCCCTACAGGCAAAGGTGATAGGAAGCAATTTTGTTGCTGGGAAGGAAAAAAAAACCCAAAGCACTAAACCCACCAACCTAAAGGTATCTGGAAAAGCTTTCATTAATTGTGGGGAATGCACAGAATTTTGCTTAGCAACAGGATATTCCTCCTAGGAATTTTTTTCTTGTCTTGTTTGAAATAAGTCCTACAGAAATGCAGTGTTAGGAAGCTGTGAGTCTTACTTCAGTCCTCTTACTCGTGTATTCACAGATCGTGGGTCTGCCAGCTCATTAATTATGCTCCTAAGTGTCAAGTTAGCTAAGAGTTTGAATTTTATTTCCTGTAGGTATTATCAACCCAAAGAATCCTAAGGAAGCACCAAAGTCCTTCAGCTTTGACTACTCTTATTGGTCCCACACATCGGTAAGTGCTTTTACAAGAGAACTTGGTTTTGTTGTTGTTGTTTGGTTAAAGGTTCTCTTCTGACCATGCCATCCCTGTCAGATGTTTCTGCTTGGTCTTTCTTACCCACATTCAGGTTAAAAGCTTGTCATTGTATGTTGTGTTTCCCTGTTTGGGTGAGAGCAGAAAGCTAAAACAACTTGTAAATATTCGAAAGATTACTGAAAATATTCTCCAACAGTGTTCTGTTCTAAATATTTTAAGGATGTGCATGTGCCATGGTTAATTCCTTTTTCCTCTTGGACAAATGACAGTTGCTCGAGTTCTTACAGTTCAAGGAGATATGTGGTCTGGGTTTTGCTGGCATATCTGGAAAAGGCAGCAAAGTGATCCACATTTCCAGTAGCTGCAAAAGCAATAAATTCTCATCCAGCTCCTGTGCCCCACCCTTCTGTGAATCGGTGCTAAGCTCTCACTGACTTCCAGTAATTGTTCTCCAGCAGAACTGTGTTGTTCTGCCACCTACTCCTCCCCTGCCTTGTTTTTTGAAAGAGATAGAAAGAAGGGATAATGCATTTCTTTAAGATTAATTTTAGTAACTTGGATGGTGAAATAAGACAATATTTCTGAGCAAATCTGTGGTCAACAAGACTGTTTTCATAGTAAAATACTCGCCTCTCTTACTGAGTTTTTCAGAGCAGCCGTGAAAGTTGATTATTGCCCAGTCACAGGAACATTATGAACAGAATGCATGAAAACTAGCAGATAAGCAGCATCAAGGAACAGAAGAGGTCTGATAAAATCTCGATTCCACGCTAGAATGTTAGCACAGCTAAATTTGTCCTGATTTCAGGAGCAGGTAATGTTAAAATTCAGCATTTCAGGAAGCAAGAGAATGCTAGATTAAGAGTAAGATACACTCACAAACAATGCAGTGACATTGTCATTGTTGTTCCTCTCCATCTTGTTCGGCCTTGGGAAAAACCTGTGTGTAAAAATGGCCTAATTTACCTCTTCCTAAGGGATTGGCCCACAAGATAAAAGTATAAAAAAAAAAGTTGCTTTTTGAAATCTTACTCAAATGGTAGAAGTCTGTATTTATGCTGTTTTGGTGTCTTTCCAGCCTGAAGATCCCTGCTTTGCATCTCAGAGCCGTGTGTACAATGATATTGGGAAGGAGATGCTCCTGCATGCCTTTGAGGGCTACAACGTGTGCATCTTTGCCTATGGCCAGACTGGAGCTGGCAAATCCTACACCATGATGGGCAAGCAGGAGGAGAGCCAAGCAGGCATCATTCCCCAGGTAGAACCGAGCCCAGAAAGGGAATTTGGTTTTTATAGCATCTTCAGACACACACTTGTTTTTTATATTGCAGTAACAGTTAACAGAGAACTAAAGCTTACTGCTAATGTTATAGTACAGAATAATGATATTGATGAAACCCAGAGCAATTGTTGAGATACTAGACAAAAGAAGGTTGAAAGTGATGCAGGATTGAGATTAATTATCTTCCCAGTGAGGCTATGTGTGGTTGAGGCATTAGATTCATTTTCTTCCCCTGCCCTCATTCTAAAGCCATTTCCATGACATGTCCTGGTAGTTGCTTGTTACTTCTCAGTAAAGACTCATTTCTGACTTGGGTTTAATCTCTTTCCAGCTATGTGAAGAGCTGTTTGAGAAAATCAATGACAACAGCAATGAGGAAATGTCATATTCTGTAGAGGTGAGTGATCAAAGGATGTTTGTATGGTTATTGATGTTGCATTAAGATGCTGATTCCTGATTGGTTTTGGCTTTTTATTTTATGTTTTAAAACTTTGTCTTTTCTCTTTTTCATGTTTGAGACATGTGGCTTTTTTACAGTCCTTGTCCTTTTACAGACCTTTTTTACAGTCCTGTGGCTCTTTTTTTACCCTCGTCAGAAAACTAGTGTTCCTTTACCTGTGTAGTAATCCTGAAAGAAATGATGGGCTGAAAAATTTAAAGATGCATTTACAGATTTTTTTTTTTTAACTGATAGCTGGAAGACTATGCATGTTTGTTGTCAAATACTATAGCCATGATTTTTAAAATCAAAAGTAGCTTCTGCATACAAGGAAGAATAATTTTTTTCCCTTCTTTAATTTGCTGTGGTGGTTCATAAAAGAGGTTCCTTGGAAGCAGAGCCCTTTTACCATCTGTCTTGTTTGATGCTTGTGCTGTGTGGTATTAAAACTGTTAAGATGATTGTGGAGTCCAATGTATAATTTTTCATTACACACCTGTGTTTTCTGAAATGGTTGAAGGATCTATGCATGGCTGCAAGGCCAGCAGCTTATGTTAGATGTGTGATGCATGAGGCTTTTGGCTCTTGCCTCTGCCAGTGTTTAAGGTGTTAAATGAGCAGAGACACCAACCTCCAGCCTTCCTGTGGTGGGCTGTGGGAAGTTCTACTACTGGCACTCTGAAATACTATGGAGGAGACCTTCAGAAATACTAAATTGTCTGTGAAAATTCCCCTTTTCAGGTGAGTTACATGGAGATTTACTGTGAGAGAGTCAGAGACTTGTTGAACCCGAAGAACAAAGGGAATTTGCGGGTGCGAGAACATCCCCTGCTTGGCCCATACGTGGAGGATCTGTCCAAGTTAGCAGTCACATCTTACACAGACATTGCAGACCTCATGGATGCTGGGAACAAAGCCAGGTTAGTCATGGAAGCATCTTCTGTATTTTGATCACTGTTACACTTTAGCACTTTAACAAAACCTTTTGTAAGTGGGAGTATTACTGAAATATGCACTGATTGATGCTGTTAAAAGGTGAAATTGCTTTGTGTGGTGAACTAGAGCTGCAAATCGTTGTGTAGACATTTAAAGATTGTAATGACTTGAGATGAAGTCTAAGTAATTATTCTGGCATTTACTTCTGCCTTTGCTGTGTACTCTGTCACTATCCTGGTATGAAAACCTATGTGAACAGTCTCCACTTTCCTTAATTCAGGTGGTCAGGACTAAAGCTGGCATTCCAGCTTTAGTTTCTGGTTCATTGTTAGTTGTTTCCCTGTCAGCTGTTGGCTCCATTTAACAATGGATGAGAGACTCACATAAATGCTGCTCAAGTTTTCTTGGGTGTTTGCATCTAAGGTGTGCTACTGAGTACACAGATTCAGAAAGCTCTGTTTAAACTGTGATGAAGATAGGAGCAATTTAGGAGTAAAAAAAATGAAAGGGTTTGTTAATGATGTTAGGTGTGGCTGGGTTACAGGGCAGCACATCACCTGTGCAGCCTCTTGCTCTCATTCCTCTGCAGCTGCATGCAGCCCTGCAGGTAATTGTCCTTTTTAAAACATGCTCATATCTGTCCATATTTTAGGACTGTGGCAGCCACCAACATGAATGAAACCAGCAGCCGCTCTCATGCTGTGTTTACAATTGTCTTTACTCAGAAGAAGCATGACACAGAAACTGACCTTTCCACAGAGAAGGTGTGTTACACATAAGTGCCTTTCTGACTGTTTTTCACTGATCTTCCCTGCAGGGACTTTGTAGTTCTGTTCTTGCTCTAATTCCCCAAGAAGTAATTTTCCTGTTCATGTGCTTTCTCTGTTCAGGTCAGCAAGATCAGCCTCGTGGATCTGGCTGGGAGCGAGCGAGCTGACTCCACTGGTGCCAAAGGAACTCGCTTAAAGGTGTGGGGCCACGGAGGCTGCTGGGGAGGGAGGGGAGGGAAGGGGGGCACAAGCATCTGTGGAGTCTTTGCTGAACAAATAGTGAGTTATAAGTATGGAAAAAATAGCTGCAAACCTGAAGACTACAGAGATTCATGGCTGGACAACTTTAATTACTACATAATACTGATTTCTGTTTTCTCAGGAAGGAGCAAATATAAACAAGTCTCTCACAACTCTGGGCAAAGTTATTTCAGCATTGGCTGAAGTGGTGAGTAGAGCATTTCCTTGCCTGCAACAACCTTTGCATAGCTGTTCAAATGGAAACAGTAAAATCCATGGAGTGCAGCAGATTCATTTGCTGTTCTTGGCCTTGCACTCTCAGCCCCATTAGCTGTGTGTATTTGGATGGATGAGTAGAGTTGATGCTATTCTGTGGGTGTCACACAGGCTGTCAACAGATTGAAGCAGGGATTTGTTTAACTGTGAAGAAGCCTTGCAAAAGAAGCCTGTGGTTATGCAGAAGACCTTTTCACATAGAAGTTTTCAGACCTTCATTGCAGTAATTTTATTTTTATTTGAAAGATTAATTTTAGAAAACTTAACTGCAGCTTTGTTGTTAAAATTTATAGAAACAGCAGTGCAATAATTTGATTCAGTGGCTTTCTTTGCAATGGCAAGACTTGGTAATGTCTTAAGTGAGCATATATTGATCCAAGCAAAATGTTGTGGGTTTAGAAAAGTACTTTGTCTTTTATTTTTGTACTCAAGTACTATTTTAAAAACCCCCAAACGAACAAAACAAATAAATGATTGTTGTTCCTTTTAAAAGCAAGTCAACACCTTGGACAGGTTAAATATGCTTAAGTGCTTTTTAGAGGATTTTTTTTCAGTTGAAGCAATTCTCATTCATTTGGCTTCTCAAGGAAAGGAAGTCCTGTCTGACATGGAAATGATGTATAAATCTGTTAACAAGCTCATCCTGTATCTTCTTCCTTTTTCCTTAATGCTTTCACCTTAGGATAACTGCACCAGCAAGGTATGATGGCCTGCATAGGAGTAGATATTGGTTTCTTTGCCTGAGTGTAAGGTTTGCTGCTTGGAATGCTGTTAGAACACAGAATTTAAATGTCAGGAAGATGTTACTACACAGAGAAACCTTCCTGGTTTTCATATTGTGTTGTTTCTTTGTAGAGCAAAAAAAAGAAGAAGACAGACTTTATACCCTACAGAGATTCTGTACTAACGTGGCTTCTTCGAGAAAATCTAGGTATGGCTGATTTGTCTGTGCCAATATGGAAAGTCTTACTCAATTTCCTGACTGCTTTTAACTCAAATTTGTACTGAGTATGAGGCTAAATATCTTTAGTAGCCAGATCTGAGTCGTCATAGTTCCACCTTGTATTAATGCTATAACTCTCTCCTGTGGTTTTTGTATGTTTCTTAGAATTGTAGAATTGAGTTGAATTCTATAATTCATTGAAAATGCTGATGGTAGGTAGTGCGTGGAGTGTGCACTGTAGTTTTATCTAAAATCTTGTCTGTTTGCTCTAGGTGGTAACTCCAGAACTGCAATGGTTGCTGCTCTCAGTCCAGCAGACATAAACTACGATGAAACTTTGAGCACTTTAAGGTACTTTATCTTCCTCTGGGATGGGTATGAGGAACTGTTTGCTCTAATGGCCATACTTCATCCTTCAAACCTTTGGGTTATTATAAGTTGAGCTTATCTGTGGGGAAGAAGACTCTGCTGGCAAGAACTCAATTACTCTGCTGATGAAGCAGTGATTTATTGCTTACTCTTCTGACATGCAGCTGCAAGCTAAATGTCTTCTATGTTGCTGCATTCCTGTGTTGCAGATAAGTTGCCTATGAGCAGTTCCATGTTTGTGATAAGGTTTCATTGCTCTGGTTGCAGATATGCTGATCGTGCAAAGCAGATTAAATGCAATGCTGTTATCAATGAAGATCCCAACGCCAAGCTGGTGCGGGAGCTGAAGGAGGAGGTGACAAGGCTCAAGGATCTCCTGCGTGCTCAGGGGCTGGGAGACATTATTGACAGTAAGTGGATTAAACACATCTCAGCATCCTGGGCTTGGCCTCTCTAGCAGAGGGGGGAGACCTGAGCCTTTGAGAGAAAGGGATTTAAAACACAGAATTTAAATATAGGTGCTGATAGTTAAGTTTCAACTTTCAAACATGACTTTAGAAATGGCAGCCCCTTCTGTCTCTGAACAACCATCTTAGGTTTGTCTGTGGAGTTGACAAGCCACCTTCAAACTCTCAAGGAAAAATAGGGAGTTTGAATTTCCTGTTATTGTAGAGATTCTTTTGTGTAAGAGAACTTACACATTCAGGAGTTGCTCTGGTGAGTTATGGAGGGCTTTTTGTCTGGCTGCCAGTAAAAGAGCTGAGATACAGAAACTTGGTTTCATACTGAGAAAAAAAAGTTATCTTTGCTTCCTCCTAAAAGGGTTAAGGTTATTAGTTGATACCTGGCTTCAATGCCATCCTCGTTCACAAAAGAAAACAATGGCTAATGTTAGACAGTGCCCTAAGTGACAGATCATTTGTCATCTTGAAATAACTATGCAACAGCTGCTTGTGAATAACTAATGAATCCATTTGGGAGATTTTGAGTTAGGTTGGCAGAGCAGTGTTGTACTGATTTGCTTTGCCAGCAACCTCTTAAAGCACTAGAACACACTTGTGCCCATTTTCCTCATCCTCATTCCAAACAAGACTAATGAACTGAAATTCTACCTGCTACATTCTTCTATAATATGAACAGTGATTTAATTCGTCATGAAGGGAATGCCCATAAAAGCTCAGAATTTATTCCAGTGGATTAAAAGCTTCTTTGACTTAAAAAAAGTATTGCACCAATTTCTGATTTTTCAGACTTTTTGTCTGTGAAGAAGAAGTCCTGACTTAGTCACAGACTACTTAAGGAAATGTAAACCTGTATTTACCTCTTTGTTTGCTTGTTTTCAAGAGAATGGGGCCAGAAGACAACGAAATACAAGAGCTTTCATGCTTGTTACAGTCTGTGGGTTTTGGTTCTAAATCCAAACTGAAAAAACTGTGTTACTGAAACCTGTTTTGTTTCTTTAAATTCCAACTCGTATTCTCTTCCCTTCCTATGTCACTAGTGAACCTTCAATTTTGATCCTTCTTGTATTTTCCCTCCTGCTTCCTTTCAGTTGATCCAATGGGAGATGAATACTCTGGAAGTGGAGTCAAATGTGTGTATTGTGTGGCTCTCTTTTTAACCTGCTTTCTCTGGGTCAGCTTTTAACAGAGCTTTGCATGCCAGCATTTCTCACAGGGAAATCCCAGACAGAATGCTCACTGGAATGCAGTGCAGGTTCATGAAAAGCAGCCTCACCAGCACTTCTTACACTGAGTTCACAATCAAAAAAACGTGCAAAGTTTAATGTGCAGCATCTGTTCATTGTTCCTTTCTGGCAGAATACAGAAGGGAGGGTGGTAGTTCTCCAGTGTGTTTTCATGACAGCACACAGTTTAGATTTGAACTAGAAAATCTTTCTCCCAAATCTTTTCCCAGTTACTCAGTTCCTGCTCACATAGCTTCCTGGCATTTTAGCAGCTCTTTTCCACCTTGAAGTATTTGTTTTAAATATGTCAGTTGGTGAACTCAAGATGAAGTATTATCAGTTCCTCCTGGACACTGCAATGCATTTATTTTGTATAGTCCATTAAAAAAAAAGAAAGAAGCCAGACATCTTATACTGATGAAGTTCTCTTTTTTTGAGGTCAGATATCTTTGGTTGCAGGTGATGAACTTAATAGGGCTAAAAACAGTCAGCAAAGAGCATTTTATTTCTCTTGGTGTTTGCTTCTATGAAAGGGGAGTATATGTAGTCCATTGCAAGGGAAACGTGCTCTATATAAATTTTGGGTTGGTAGGCTTTTTAAACTCTTTCAGTCAGTCTTTTTCACCCTCACTCAGTATCAGCTGAAAGAGATCTGTCTGAAATTTCCTAAAATTGAAGCTACTGGTGGTGTAAAGACTCATCCTGGCCTGTCTGACATTTTGATGCTGCTTCCAGCGTGTGCCCATGTGTGGTGTGAGAGCTGCAGCTCCTGGAGCAGGTGCATGGTCCTGAGGGTTTGCTTCTCCGTGCTCACAGGGACTGTGGAGCTACTGCAAGTGCCACTTCCTTTCTCTTCAGGAGTGCATGGCCTTTTGAGACTTCATCCCTGCTCTGTCATGCCTGCTTCCCTCATCCTGGCAGCATTCCCTTCCCTTAACCTGCTTTTCTCCTGTGAAACTCCCAGCCCTGCCTCCTGTATTTGCAGATGGTGGTTTTCAAACTGACTCGGGGCAATCAGCAGTTCCATGAGGCTGAAAGAGCAGGTTGAGCATGGAGTGAAGTAGGGCATGAGGCTGACAATGGCAGGATTGTTAGGGGAGTAGAGGAGATGTAGGAGGACAGGGAAATTTATGCAATGTCTGGGTGAGCATGTCATTTTTGTAAGTGTGATGCCCCTGTTTATAACTTGCAGGGTCTGATTTGACCTGTTTCTTTCCTGAAGTGACTTATTTCAAAGGATTTGTCTTTGAAATTAAATTTTAAAATACTAAGTTATTAAAATTGAGCTATTCAGTTATCTGATATTTTCATGTTAGGAGATTTTTCTTTTGGTGTGTGATTATCTGAGGATATGGTTTACGGATGTATCCAAGAAGCCAAGTTAAATTAATACAAATTTCCATTGTATATTTGTTCTTAAATCATTCAGGCAGCTTTTCTTGTTCTCTGGCTTTCAAGGCAGCATTTTCAGGCCTGCAGGTTTTCAGGCCACAAAAGCTACCTTATTAAAATTTGTGGGTTTTTAAAAGGCCTTTCTTATTTAAATTAACAGCCAAAAAGCTTTGAAGCACCTTCTGAAGTATAAGACCCTTATCAGATATGTTAGATTTCCATTTTTATTCAGATAAGGAAGGTCAAGCAGCAGCATAATGACATTGTTGTGAACTTACCTCTCTTGTCCCTGTCGTGCACTGACAGGTGATTCACGTCCTCTCTGGTGAGAATTTAAGGAGAGGAAATTATTTTTCTATATGGTCTGGGTGCTTTGGCAGCAGAACCACTGCTGTGATAATGATTTACTTAATCATCATTTCACATTAAAGGGCTCTGGAAGAGAATGTTTTCCTGAGTTTAAGGGGTTGGTGCCTCAGACTTCTGCCCAAAATGTCACTTTGATCTGATGAGGATCTCAGTCTGCTCCTGCTCTGAGCTTCAGGGTGCTCAGCTTAGTGTTCAGTGTGGAGTAGGATGGTTGCTTTTTGCCAATGTGTAATTTATTTTCTCAGGCTTTTTTGTTTGGAGAGGTTTATGATGCAGTCCTTCCTAGTGAACCTCAGGGTCTGAGCTGAGTTATTATGTTGTGGTTGCTAGTATTAAAAGATTCGTTTCAGAACTGCCATCTAAAAATTACAAAACTTGCCTTGTTGCTGCTTAAATGCTTTCCTCTTACACTGGTATTTCCTTCCTTCCTTCCTTCTCTTTTTCCTCTTTCTTCCCCCTTCCTATTTTCCTTTTCCCCATCTTCCTGCCTTCCCTCTGTCTGTGTGTCTCTCTCTCAGATCTGAAAGATTTTCAGAACAATAAGCATAGATACTTGCTAGCCTCCGAGAATCAACGTCCTGGCAATTTTTCCACAGCCTCCATGGGGTCCCTCACTGCATCTCCATCCTCCTGCTCTCTCAGTAGTCAGGTGGGCTTAACATCTGTGTCCAGTATACAGGAAAGGATCATGTCAACACCTGGAGGAGAAGAGGCCATTGAACGCCTGAAGGTAGTGAACCTGAGAGAACTTCCCTTCATAAATATATCCTGTGTCTGTAGAAATTGTCTGAAACCCACTTGCACCTTAAAAAAGGCACTTAACTGCAGTGGGCTAGAAACTGGGTCCATGCACAGCCTTTCCTGCTAGGATTATTTAGGTTTGATTGTAGCCTGGAGCTACAACTAAATTATAAATTAAATTCTTGATTCTTATTTACGAGTCCTGTGATGCAGTTGGTAGTTATGGACAATTTGATCCTGAGTGTAGACTTAGAGGCCTGGTCAGCACTAGTGTGAGCCAAGTCTGACTTGCAAATGCACTCAGCTTTCAGAAAACCAAATTACCCCGCAGCTGAAAAAAAGGAGGAAGAATAATCCTGCCACTGTTGTCTTCGCCCAGCCCCCACAGATTAAAATGTGAAGCACAGAATGGCATGTTTGATCCAGACAAAGGCAGCCTTGTCCCAGGGCTGCACAGAACTGAAGCACAGCAGAAGTGCATTGCAGTGAAGTATTGCTTGACTTTTCTGAGAGCCCCCCCAGTGCCCATGGGTGCAGGAGGGGAGAGCTGGCTCTGTTCAATCTCTGAACACACACTGCATATCCCTTTCCTATTGGAAACCTCTGTTGCCATGGGAATAACAGTGTGCTCTCTGCATTTCCTTGGCATTCAGTTACTGAATAATGTCTGTAAATCAGATTTTTAAAAAAGGGAAACAAGTTTAGGTGGTTCAAAATAAAGTCTGATTATGGTTAGATATGAAGTTGCCTTTTCTTCTGAGCTTGCCTTCAGGAATATCTACCCTTCTAAAAATTAAGGGAAACAAATTAGAGTTTTAAGGTGGTAAGAATGTTTTTTATATGTGAAATTAATTTGAAGCCTGAACAGAGCACAAACTTCAATTGCTTTGTGTATTATGTGAAGAATTTTGGGAAGAATTGTAAAACAGCTTTTGGTATTTTCACACAGGAATCTGAGAAGATCATTGCAGAGCTGAATGAAACATGGGAAGAGAAACTGAGGAAAACAGAGGCCATTAGGATGGAAAGGTCAGGAATCAGAAATTCTGTAATATGGATGGTCTCTAGAAAGTGGAAAATGGAGAAAGTTACTCTTGTTCAAAGTAAAGTGAAGCAGCAGAATGGTGTTGGGGTAGTTCTGCTGGCCCTTGTGGTAGGTGTGGAGCAGCAGGGGCAGTGCTGGGGAAATCTGCTCTTGCCTGCATTTCTCACAGTTAAAGTTGCTGCTCCGTGGGCCACTCTCAGACTGAACTTTACCAACTTGCCCTGTTGTGCTCTGAGGTGGTGACAGTCCTGGATAGGCTTGTTCAAAGTCTTAATATATTAATTACCTGGCTTTCATTAGACCTTACGTGTCTAAGAAGCCTAAAATGGGGTCAATATCTTGTTTTTCTCTCTCAGGGAGGCACTGTTGGCAGAAATGGGAGTTGCCATTCGGGAAGACGGAGGAACATTGGGAGTCTTCTCACCCAAAAAGGTAGGGAAAATTGCTAACTATTGCATGATGTCTCCAAAAGGCTGATTGACCTCAGAGGGGGGTGATGAGAGCTTCCTTTAGAAGATCCTGTGCTGCAAGGAGAGGTTTTGCAGCTCCTTTTGTATCTTGATGCAGTACCAAATCTGGAGGTGCTGTGTCTTAATTTTGTTGCCATTTTCTGCAGTAGCTGTGTGTGACCTTTGTGTGCTCTACCTGCTCTTCTTTGAGATACCCAGAGAAGTTTTAAGGCTTGTTTAGGTGCTCTTCCTTAAATTGTTTGTTAATCCTTCTTCCACTTGGAAAAAGGGATGGTGATCTAATGAACGTCTGAACACAGGGGATGCAGGGGAATATTTCTTTCAATATTTGCCATTAGTTCTGAAATTTGAAAGAAGCTGAACTGTGCAGGAAAAGGGCATAAATCAGTGATGTAACTATAAATAATTAGGCTAGCAAAGAAGCTATCTCTGCAGGCAAAGCAGAATTATAGAAGTACAAGGAAAAGAACCTTCTTTCTTTTATCTTAAAAGTCCATGAACAAGCAGCATGGGTAATATTTTAGTGTGCAAGTGTGTAATAAACTTGATCTAGGGTTAAGCAGGGACCTATTCAGAGGCACTGCACAGAAATGTAGAACCCCAGAATTTGTTAAAATGTTTCATCCTTCATTTAGAATAGTGTTTGACTGTGATGCTTGGAGTTGATAGAATTCAGATTTGCTTTTGGCAGCGACTCCAGGAGCGCCTGAGGTTTGTGAAGACACTGCCTCGCTGAGTGTTCTGTACATTTCTTTCTCTTACATTATGGATCCTCATCTCCTTTTAGATTTTTCCTCAGAGGCCATCAGCTCTTTTTGATGAATCTTTTGGTGCATTTTCAGCTGATCAGGTTTGTGTATAGATGCTGCCTGCATAAAATAGTTGCTTTGGTAATAGATAGTATTTATTTTTACCCATATAGGATTTATTAGGAGAAGTTAAACTCCCAACCTAGTCCTGTCTGCTTCTGTTCCTTGTTATCCTTGCAGTTCCATTAGTTCTCCTTCTAGTAACTGTGGCTGTTGTGAAAATTTAGGAGATGAGAACTTAGATAGAAAATGTGAAGTGTTTTTTGTAAGGACTTTACACTTCTGAGGTACCAGTGTGTATCTCATCAGATGCAATGAGTGAATAGTTGGGTGTGCCAGCATCATCTCTCAAGCTGTGGAGCTTTATTTCTTACAAGGTATTCCAGTGGTGCAAGTTGTATTGGGTTTACAGCAGTTGGCTGTGTCTGGGATTTGGTTTCTCTCCATTTTTCTCTTGATCAAAGAGCTTTTTACAGCTCCAAGTGCTGCTTCGTGCAGTGAGCAGCGATGACAGCAGGGAACATCTTCAGCTGCAGTTTTAGCTCACCCCTGGATTTTTTGGGGTGAAAAAGCTGTCTTTCTTTCTCCCCCTTTCTGTGCTTATACTTAAATATTCCATTGGGCAATTGACAATCAGAGTTCTTCATTCAAAGACAAATTCATTGTGAGCATCCAGTAATTTCTGAGCTTCTGGAAACTGAGTGCTGTTAAAATCTCTCATAAGGAAACTTCTTTGCATCTAAGATAAGTTGATGGAATTAGTGTTCCCAAGGAATCTGAGACAAATTTATTTCTTTTTCTTAAATTTATTCTGTTTGGGGGTATCAAAGGGATAACAAGTGGCTTATTAACAGTTTTATTTCTCTTTTGTCATCTTTCTGCTTTAATTGTGTTTAACCATTTTTGCCTTTTCTTTTGTGCTTGTGCTTACTGCCATCTCACTGGCTAGATTTTCACACCAAGGCCTTGTGACTTGTTTGCTGATTCCAATGGGGTTTTTTCACCAAAGAAGGTTGGTTTAGTAACTGTAGTGGATTTAAATTTAGAAGAAGTTTAGATGAGGAGCTTCTTAGCTGTTGGTATCAGAGAATGTGAGTAGTTCTAGATTGTGTTTTGGTGTTAACAGACTTTGCCAAATGAGCACCTGGCCTGTGTAGCCCAAGAAAAGCCAAAGTTGATTCCATATCAGTTTCAAAATTTTACTGCAGTAACATTTTCTGCTGCTGGACTTCTCTTATCAAAGTTTACAGGGACTTTATAAGGACTTTTTTCCTCCAGCTGAAGCCTTTCTTCTATGGATTGATATTTTGGATAACCAAGCAATCTGAGCTGTATTTCACTGGCACTTTTTGATGCTTTGCAATACTTTAAGAGATTATGTTTGAACAAATCCATTATGGAATAATCTTGATCCACATGGCAAAACTGCTGGATTAATGCACACCCTCCACAGCTGCAGGAAGGAGCCTGAATGCAGGAGCTCAGTTCTTAATTGACTTTTTCTCTTTGTTCTTTCAGACTCCTCATCTTGTAAACCTTAATGAAGATCCACTCATGTCTGAATGTCTGCTGTACTACATCAAAGATGGCATCACAAGGTGAGAGCTGCTGCTGACACACTCTGGAGTTGCCTTCTTTGCTTGCTTAAATCCCCATGCTGGAGACACCATGAGTTTAAATAATAATTGTGCCTTGAGCTGTTGAAGTTGCAGGTACAAATGGAGCATGAGAATGCTGTGGGTGGAAAAAAGTGCAGAAGTGCAATTTCTTTTAAGTTGACTTAGTGTTTTAAAAGTAATGTGTGCAGTCACTCAGCTTTAAGAAATTGTTATTACACCTGGGCAGTAAAAGAAAGCAGGACATCCCCTCTTAAATTTTTAGTAAAACTAAATGTCTGAGATTTTGGTGGGTGCAGGATTGAAAACCATAGAATTCCAAGCAACTGGAATATGGCTGAGTGTTAGATTTATTATTTAAATAGTTATTTGTGCCAGTGTACAATTAATGTATGCTGCATTCACAGATTTTTGATCAAATTTAATTGCCAGACTTTGAATTAAAAATGGATTTTATTCCAAAACTTGTTGTCAAGACAGCTGGAAGAATAGAGATGATTTTTATTATTTTTGGAGCACCAAGTTGTGTTTGGTTGCTTAGTTTGTATGCTCCTGGGGAACAAATGGGGGAGAGTACACAGGCAGGGGCTGGCATTAGTACTACCCTAATGGGCATTAAGGCCACTGAAAGGAGAATCAAATGATGGAGAATTCAGCACAGAATGATTGTTACAATAGCTTAGGCCTTAAGAAGTCATTGTAAGTATTGAGCCTAGCTCGTTGACATCAGAAATGTGGAAAGTGATAAGTAGAGCAAGTTCAGAGAATTAAGCACTGGTTCAAACCATTACATCTGAAGGGTAGTCTAAATAGTTCAGGCTTTTTCCTGGCTGTTTCTGGGCTGCACTGTCTGATGCAGAGTTGTAGAAGGTGTCTGATTGCTCTTGAAATTCCTTCTATTGGACACAGGGTTGGCCAAGCTGACGCTGAGCGGAGACAAGACATTGTTCTGAGTGGGGCTCACATCAAGGAGGAGCACTGCATCTTCCGAAGTGAGAGGAACAACAATGGGGAAGGTAAACATCCACTGCTCCTAGCAAGGCATTGATGAATCCTTCATTTTCTGTCCCTTTGATAGCTGGCCAGGGAATCCTGTGATTTGAAAGTTTCCTGACCCCAAGAAAAGGATCAGTTTTGACTTCTTGTTTTCTCGAGTCTTTGGGAAAGAAAATAAAATCTGTTTAAGTGATAATAGCTTCAAATTGCAGGCTGCAGCCAGTATAACAGTTAAGTTCTGACCCTGGTTAACTATAAACATGAAAAAAAAGTAGTTTCCAGCTGCAGTATGTGGAGAAGGCAGTAGGGTCCTCATGGATTTCTATTTTTAAGCAACAAGACATCCAGGGGTGATTCACTTCTTTGGTGTTAGTATGAATATAAGCAGAAAATGAGAGCCCTCTGGGGCTTGCACACTTCTGTTCCTCTACAGGACTCTCCAAAGTCTCACTCACAATGTTTTCTTTGTAGTTATTGTTACTCTGGAGCCCTGTGAACGATCAGAAACCTACGTGAATGGCAAGAGAGTTGTACAGCCTGTGCAGTTGCGCTCAGGTAAGAATTGTTACCTCAGATTTTTTGGTAGCCTCTCTATATGTGACATTTACATCACATATAGGGAATGCTGGCTGCTGTTTAGGGGCCTTTCTGAGTTGTTGCCTTTCTGGAGTGTAGCTTTTAAACAGAACTTGGTACCATTCTTCTGTCAGCTGCAGTTTGTTTTCTTTCCTCCTTTGCTGCACTAGACCTAAGTGTACTTAAATATTCACTGCCACAGAGCACCCTGCTTGTCCTGCTGCTCAGCCTGAGATTATTCACATACCTCCTTGCCCAGGCCTATTGCCTGTGGCAGTCTCAGTGGGACAGAGCAGACTGACTGCAGTTACTGGTGGAGAATTCCTGGTTTTGTGGCAAAGCTAAGATACCACTCTGCAGGGGTGCAGCAGCTTCTCTCTGCTCTCCTTAGATTTCCCACTCAGTCCCCTACATTCCCTTAGAAAGGCATCAGGGGGAAGAATTAAAGATAATTACTTCCCTAAATTGTGGGGTTTAATCTGTATCTTTCAAACTGTGATGCTTTCTGCGTCCCTCCCCCATTTTTCTGCTGGTAAAAAACACCTAAAACCAAGTAAACAAAACCTGCCTCTGAGTTCTTTGTGCCATGCTGTAGGTGAGTGTTATCATGGAATCAAGTGCAGCGACTTCAGTACAAGTTTGGACAACAAAAGAACAGTTTTTGCTGTTCCATACCTGTATGTGGTTCATACTGAATACCATGACTTGACAATTTAGTAATTCTTTTCTCTTTTTAAAAGTACGTCTTTTCCCCTCTTCTTTTGCATCTAGAAGAATGTAGACTTGGTCTCTGATACTTTTAAGAGCCTCAAATTTAGTAATGTATTGATAAGGGCAATTTTGATTACTTTTGAGGTCTATTTACTAGAATGCGTGGTTAAAATTTCAACTCCATTTTTGTGCAGAGCATTTCACTCTCCTGCGACCTGCACGTGGCTCAGGCTTTGTGGACATCTGATAACTCTAGGGTTTAGCCAGAAGACTTAACAGTATTAGATTTTTTTTCAGCTCTTTTGACATTAGTGTAAAAGAAGTTGTAAAATTCTTCTCTATATCCCACTGAATAGTGGGATAAAATAAAATCAATACATATAAACCACATTTTAAAGAAGAGGAAGCACCATGTATTCCAGTGTTTGAAGTCAGGCTTTTCTAAGCTGAAAATCCTGCTGAAGTGCTGAAGTGGCTTTTGCCTGTGCTTTGGCACTGTCAGTGGAGGAAGGGAATGGGAGTTAGTGATGTGTTGATTTACTGCAGCTGTTGGTTCCTCTCTCAGGTTTGTCCTTTAATTTTTTATAAACTCTGCTGGGATATTAGACTGGACCCCCGAGGGTGGTGATGTCCTCCAGGAGCCCTGTGACTGTTCTGTACAGCACAGGCACTCTCATTTCTTGTCACAGCTTCCCTTGAGTGTGCACAGAAATCCTTATAGGGCAATCTTTTCTTATGCTGTCACCTACAGGGTAAATGGGATGAACCATAATGTTTATCAATGGTTTGGAATCCTTGCCTGAAAGAGTTAAACTTCTGTTCCTGTTTCTAGGAAATCGTATCATCATGGGTAAAAATCATGTCTTCAGATTCAACCACCCTGAGCAAGCACGAGCAGAAAGAGAGAAAACACCATCAGCTGAGACTCCCTCAGAGCCAGTTGACTGGACTTTTGCTCAGAGGGAGCTGCTGGAGAAGCAGGGCATTGACATGAAGCAGGAGATGGAGAAAAGGTAATAAAATAAATCAAAATTTCTGCCTGAAACAAGGAAGAGTCAGCAGTAGGGTACTGGGTTCTGCCCCACAGCATCTCTGCTACTCCTTGTGGAAGTTCAGAAAGCTTCCTCCTTATTTTACTGTAGGGTTTCAGTGCTCCAAGTCCTTTAGAGGTCCCAGGTAAGCACCTGCCAGTAACGCTGCAGACTTTTTGGCAAGGGCTGAAATGCAGCTTGCAGGCACTTCCAGTTCTGTAGTGCTTGAATAGACAGAGCAGAGCCTTTTGAGGGCAGTGACTTTTACCCTTGTACCTGCAATTCAGGGGGCTGTGCATGTAGAGTAACACGAAACCAATGACCTCTGACTACTTCTGTTCTTCTGTTCATCTTCAGGTTACAAGAAATGGAGATTTTGTATAAGAAAGAGAAGGAGGAAGCTGATCTCTTGTTGGAGCAGCAAAGACTGGTATGTGTCCTTACTTCTGATCAGCTATTCCTTTGGCAAACAGTAATTCCTGTCCTTGCTTATCTGAAAGTTTAGGAAACCTGCTTGGGTTGTCTGCACAATGCAGTTCTCCCTTTGCTTTCAAATTCTTTGTGTCTACAGTGAATTATTAGCAGTGTGAGTGAGCTCCTTCAGGTTAATTCAGAGATTGTGATTGACAGCTAAGAGGCCTTAATCAATTCTTGTTGGGATAGATTGGATTTCTTACAAGTTAACCTGAAAGAAGGGCATTTTTGTGCTCTGTGTTTCTTGAAGTTCCTTTTCAATAGTCTAAACAGCTACTCCTTGGGATGTTTGCCTTTATTTTTGTCTTGGATCACCAGAACATACTAATTTCGTGCTGCCAAAGAGATTCCTAGAACATTGGTACACTAGGTTTGTTTTTTGGATGATATCTGAAAATGTTGCTGCATTGTGCATGTTTTAACCCTTCTCCCTCCCCTGCATGGAGTTCCTTTTGAGGGTCGTAGTGCTATGAAAGCCAATGGTTGGGTTCTGGGTAGGGAGCAGTGTGTTAACTCATTCACTGGGAATTCCACCACCCCACCTATTTCCCAAACAGGAAGTCTGATAAATTTAGTCTGGTATAGGAAGACTTCAGTCTTCTCCCAGCGAATATCTCTGAAGTGCATTACAAATAGAAATGGATGCAGTCTTCAAGCACCCTGTGAACTTGAAAAACAAGGCCAAACCCAGGAATGAATTCTAGATTTCCCTAAGGGACCTGAGTCTCCTGATTCTGCTTTAGCTGGTTGTCTTTAGCCAGAATATAAATGTAGTTGTGCCAGCATTCTGATAAAAATTTCAAACTCATGATTGATGTTTGTAATATGAGATGGAGACCACTGAGAACTGTGGGTTAAATGCATGCTGGACTTTGAACTGTAAAGGTCTTGCCCTTCTCCCCAAACCAGAATAGAGCAAAGTACTGTGGCTTCCATGGGAAGAAGCAACATAATTTTGAGACTTCTGCATCTCTAATTATTTCATCACAAGGGGCTAATTTCTTGGATGGAGAGGAGTGGCTGCAGGCTTTGACCAAAGCAACCCTTAGTTCAGAAGAAGTTTAAATGTGACTAATGTAATGTTTCATCTCTGGAATTTTATAGTTAAAATTTGGGTAGCGAAAAAATAGTACAGTAAAAATGTGAACATAAAAATAGTTTGAGAGTTGAGTAACTTTTGGCAGTGTGTCAAATGAGATGCAAGTAATGGAATTCCTTCTCTTCAATTTTAGCTGACAGGCACAAGCTAAGCTATTGTATGAATTAAAGATGTGAAACTGGCTGTCTGAGAAGCTGCTTCCAATAAGGCTGCATATATAAAGTGTTGTGAAAGGAATTTGTTTCCCCAAATACTTCTAGTTGAGGGAAAATTCTTCAGAGAGGGGATTGGTTAATATCGTAATAAAGATGCTGTTTCTCCAAGTTTGCTTTGTTCTTGCTGGTTTCAGTTAGGGGACAGAGGTGCAACACTACCCCTGCATGCCTCAGCAATCCCTGAAGGATACCTTTCCTATCAAAGGAGATCCTTGCTCAGTGAGCAGTGTCCTGCTCATCACAGAGCTCAGTAAGAATATTTCAGGTGACAGCAGAACTTGTTGGCACAGCTCATGATTTCTGTGTTGCTGTATACAGAGCCTGGAATGGACAGGATTAGTGCATCCATACAGCTCTAGGTGAATCATGAGTGGGAAATCTGGGAGTGCATTTCAGCTTGTGTACCTTAAAAGTATTTACATTGCTGCCATGCCCAGCTGCAATGTCAGGCTCTCTAACTTACTGCAGTGTAAGACTGATCCTGAGATATAAATATTCTTCTTGGTCCAAACTGGAGTATAATCTCAGATACAAGAAGCTAGCTTAATCCTGTTTACCAGATTGTTTTGGTTTTATGCTGAGATTCCAACCAATTTGGGTGGTTTTTTGTTAGATGTGCTGTACAAAAAAATAAACAGTAGCTCTTGTCCCCCAAAATTACCAACTAAAATATCTTTGCCTTGCTAGTATTACTAGGGAAGAGAAGTAGTTATCCTCCATTTTACAAATTGAATGTGAAAATGTGTTTAATAGAGCTAAAATGGCCTTCCTGGCTTTCTTGGTCATAATGCCTCTGCAGTGACCAGTTGATATTGGAATGTGGGTGTACAGCTGTACTAACTGGTCTGGGTAACCTCTGGGTGCGCACAGGCAGTGACTCAGTGTCTCTTCAGCAGCCTTTGATACCAAGACATGCTTTACCCATAAGTAGTTCTGTCGTAGTTTTGTAACTGTCAGAGTCCTCTGGAACTTGTGACTTAATGCTGGAGTTGTTCATGTTCTGCCTTCCTGGTCACATCCCTGAGTGGCACAGGGCCTTCCTCTGGGAACCCTTGGTTTCCCCTGACTGTGCACTTTGGTACCTGCTGCTTCCTTAGGCCACAAATTTGTAAACTCACAAAGAGTTTATCTTCTGTTTCTAAACCAGTGTTTTGCTTATATTTTGACCTAAACTAGAAGTTGATTCTCTAATTCTAGTCTTAAAACTACATTAAGTCACAAGAAGCTCAAACAATGTGAATCTTGACCATAAGGCAGGACAGTGTTTCCTTTACCTTCTTTCATAATTGCCCCCCCAGATTATGTTGTATTCCCCATTCTTCGTGGTCATCTACCCGAAGTCTAAACTCTAGGAACCTCTGGTGCTGGCTCAGTGAGCTGGGTTTCCTTTGGTTTTAGAGTAAGTGGCTGTTATCGTTCCTGGTTTCTCATGTATTATAGATCTCCATGTGAAAAACAGGGATGTTAGTTAGAGGTGCATTAGACACTGCCAGCTGTGTTGAAGATGTTTGAATCACATCAATACGTAGGATTGTTTGCTTGTTAAAGAGATGTCTTAATAATCCTTTAAAGAAAAGTGGTCTGATTTTAATTCCTGGTTGCAGTAAGCAATGATGGATATCCTTAACTTGTGATGGCAGTTTATCTGAACAGACATTCCTAGCATATGGAAATCTGAAGCACTGCTCATTAAAAATCATTTAGCAAAAGGTGGAAAACTTAAAATGAAGAAGCAAAACGCATAATGCTTAGCAAGTGTGTGGAAGCTCCAGGCTCTAGGGTTTGAGAAGAAGACAAATCAAGGATATCAAATAGAGAATTCGTGTTAAAACAATTAAAACCAGAAAGTCATTACTCTGCATTCTGCTGAAACTCATTCTTCGGACAGACAAGACTGATAATGGGGTTTTTCCTTTAAACTAAGCAACAAGGTGCCAAATGGAAAAAAAACCAACCAACCAAACCACAACCCACCTCTGAAACTCTGATTCTGGATATCCTTTTAGCTTGTAGCAAGTCTTGGAGTATGAACCACTGTCTTCATCTGTCATAGTGGCACTTACAGTCCTTTTAACATTGAACCTTTCGGCTGCTTCTGTTTCATTGTTTCTTATCGTCTAACACTTCTCTGGCTGCTGTTGTAGTGAAGTGGATTCTAAACTTGAGCATCCCTGCAACCACGTGCAACGTTACTAACCAGTGTTAACCCGACTTACTCTGGCTGCTCATGACATCTTCTGTGATGGCTGTTTGCTCACCTTCCTGGGGAGGATTTGCTGAAAGAAGCAACAGCAGTCACCAAGGCAAATGTGTGTGGCGGGGATTTGCATGTCTTTGTAGCATGTGTGAAGTGCACTTTACACTTGGTTTTAAGATTTAAAATCAGGAACTTGGTTTTAGTTGGTCTTTTTAAAGATTTTGGAAGGGTATGGGAGGGAAGAGTTTAGATTATCAGCTATTTTGAGATGACAAGACTTTTAAATATAATGTTAATCCTTATTTAGTGAAGAGCTCCAATTTTGACAGTCCATGACCCTTGAAGATACATTTTAATGCCCTAACACTCAGTCTTCAGAGACTTCCTTATCACTTGTTCTATTTTGATTTTTGATTTAGTTTTCTTTGCCTGCTACTTCTTGTTTAGCTTTTCCATTTTCTTACAATTTTAATTTTGGTTATTTTGGGGCCACTTCTTGATTTTTGTTTTTCCAAAGGATGCAGACTCTGATAGTGGGGATGATTCGGACAAGAGATCGTGTGAGGAGAGTTGGAGACTGATCACTTCCCTGAGAGAGAAGCTGCCCCCCAGCAAGCTCCAAACCATTGTAAAAAAGTGTGGCCTCCCCAGCAGTGGGAAGAAACGAGAACCCATTAAAATGTACCAGATACCCCAGCGCCGACGCCTTAGCAAAGACTCCAAATGGGTCACCATCTCAGACCTAAAGATTCAGGCTGTGAAGGAGATATGCTATGAGGTAGCACTCAATGACTTCAGGCACAGTAGGCAGGAGATTGAGGCTCTGGCCATTGTTAAGATGAAGGAGCTTTGTGCCATGTATGGGAAAAAAGACCCAAACGAGCGCGAATCGTGGCGAGCCGTGGCTCGCGATGTCTGGGACACGGTGGGAGTTGGAGATGAAAAGATTGAAGATGTAATGGCCAATGGTAAAGGAATAACTGACGTGGATGATCTAAAGGTGCATATAGACAAATTGGAAGATATTTTGCAAGAAGTGAAGAAGCAGAACAACATGAAGGATGAAGAGATCAAAGTTCTCAGAAATAAAATGCTAAAAATGGAGAAGGTTTTACCCCTGATAGGGTCTCCAGACAAAGCTCAGACAACTGTAGCTAATGCTAAGTCTCCAAACTCTGCCAGTGCAGTGGATGTGGACAAGAAACCCACAGATGAGGCAAGGAGAAGCGAGAGTGATGACCTTGCTAAGGAGGAGCGCGTGTCTCAGTTAATGGCAGGTGACCCAGCTTTCAGACGTGGGCGTTTACGTTGGATGAGGCAGGAACAGATTCGATTTAAAAATCTGCAGCAGCAGGAAATAGCAAAACAGCTTCGTCGACAGAATATGCCTCACCGGTTTATTCCTCCTGAAAATCGCAAACCTCGGTTTCCTTTCAAAAGCAATCCCAAGCACAGGAACTCGTGGAGTCCAGGCACCCACATCATCATCACCGAGGATGAAGTTATTGAGGTTAGAATTCCGAAAGAAGATGATAAGAGCAAAGACGAAGGCAAAGAGAAAGAAGGTAAAGCCGCTTCTAAAGATGCGCAGCAGCTGTGGAATCTGTACGGCCCGCAGAGGAGTCAAGACAATATCCAAATTAACCGGCAGCAGCTGGGCCCGGCGCCGCAGCCCAGCAGCCAGCAGCAGGCAGCGCCGCAGCCGCGCTGGAGGAGCAATTCGCTCAGCAGCGGCTCGCAGAAGGGCCTGCGGCGGCAGGCCTCGGGCTCCTCCGAGTCGCTGCACTCGCCGGGGGCGCAGCCGGGCCCGGAGCCGCAGGGCTCGCAGCACAAGCGCCAGGGCGCCCAGCACCGCCAGCCCCACGGGCACGCCGAGGGCATCCCGCCTAGGCAGCCCCACCACCACAACCAGTTCGTGACGCCCCCGCGCATGCGGCGCCAGTTCTCGGCTCCCAACCTCAAAGCGGGCAGGGAAACCGCGGTGTGAGCGGGGCCGGGGCAGGCCGGGGCTCGGGGCCGGGGCAGGCCGGGCCGGGGAGCGGCCGGGACCGGCCTCGCCCGGGGCTCGCGGGTGCTCTGCCAGGTAGAACTCCCGACGCACAAACAGCAGTACCCCCGGGCTTGGCACGGGACTGGCCTTGCACTTCTAACAGCAGCCATTGCAAGAATATTCTGAAAAACTCTAAGAACTTTTTCATAGACTAGAAGACTTGGAGGGAGGGAGGTGGAGGGGAGAACTTCCCACTAGTTCATTTACCAAGTTTTTTGTGTGTGTGTGTCTTGAACTATTTTTCTAATGCTGAAAATATTGTCTGGAACTTACCAAGTGCTACCTTCCTCCTGTGTTTTATGTAGACAATCAAAAGAGGAATTTAGTTTTTAGCATTGAATGTTTCTTGTGACCTTTTTCTTAGCGATGAGGAAACCGAGCATCTGTTTATAAATGGATCTGGTTCTTCAGAACGGTATTTTCCACTCTTAACTCAATTTTTAATAGTAATAATAATCTATAAACCAAAAGTTGTCGGCTGACAAGGTATGTGTCGCTTTTTTATGAAGAAGTTAAGAAGAGCTATTGGGTTACACTCCCTGAGTAGATGTCTCTTCTTCTGCTTAAGTTCATAATTATTGGTGTGAAATTGCTGTGACAGTTAAACCAGCCTGAATGGAATTTTATGTCAGAATATATATATAATGCTGAAGCAATTCTTTGGAAATAAGCTTTTTCTAATTCCCATTGTATCTCTAAATATAATAGGTTTTAATTATTATACTGAGATTGTGGAAAGGAACTAGGATTTTTCAACACTCTGGTGCACTCGGAAAGCTAATTCTTTTATTTTATGTTTTCAGCCTTCTCGGGCATGAGTCTGGGAGATGTTCTTGAAATAGTTATTCTTAGGAAGATTTATAAATCACTACTTTGTATTGGCTGAATTCTCCTGTGAGATGGGAGAATTGAACTGTTTCATCTTAATGTGATACCTCATGTTAGTGCCTCTGGTCTTGGATTAAACTTGAATTCAAGACTTGTTTAATAAAGGAGAAGGTTGCTTTGAGGAGAATATAAGATTCATTTTCCTTCTCCCCACACTCGAAATGCAAGGTAAAACCTTTCGTATCTGTTTAGCTCTGAAGGGGTTTTTTGTACTTGCAGGCGATTTGCCATAACACAAAGGCTTGCAATTCCTGCTTCAGATTGTTTCAAGCAAATTACTGAGAAACTCGTGATTAAGGAATAGGCTTTGGGGTTTTGTGTCAGTTGGAAAGTCCCAATCTTAAAGATACAGGGACTTTTTTCTGACTTCCCAAAAGTGCAAGACAAATTTGCTCTTACTTTTGAAAATCCGTGGCCTTAACTCCAAGCCAGTAGAAATATTTGAGGACTTGCTTTGCTTTTAAATTTAACTTGAATAAAATTTTAAAAACAAAATTGGCCACTGTGCCACATTTGGTAAGGTAGGTGCACTTCTCAGTGTATTTGTGCTGTTTTGCACAAGTATCCTGAATTTACTTGAGGTTGCTTATTTTTTTGCAAAATATAAGCCCTACTGGTAATTGTTACTTGTGTGTGGCTCAGCATAGCTGTGGGTGAGTGGCAAGTGCCTTAAGCTTATTTTCCTTTTTTTTTTTTTTGTCCTATGCTACTTTTCCCCTGCCTCAGCTGGGCATGTTGTAGGTGCTGTTGCAACACATGCACCATTTACATATCAATTAATCAAGTGTCAGCTCTTAATTGTGGGCACATGTATCACTGATGGGATAGTGGCCTCTGCTGTAGGAGATAGAAAGTCAGTCCTCCAACTCCTACAAGAACAAACTGGTCACTTGGGAGTTTTACTTTATGGCAGGTTTAATTTTGTGTCCAGATCTGGCTTTGTAACTTGCATTTGTCTCATGCTGTGCCCTTCTTGAACAAAGGAAATAAAGTATCATTTCCAAAAATGTCTTGATTCTTAGAGAAAAGAAGGCTTGTAGATCTCTTCGAGCTTGAGTCTGAATTGCAAAATGAGTTTTGGGCTGCAAGTAATGTTTTGCTGTTGTCTTTATTTTAGAATCCTGTTTCAGTAGTGCATTGCACTTCGGTTTTGTGCATGCCAAGCATAATGAGTTCTTACATAACCTCAAAAAGGCATCTGTTAAAAATGCATGCTTGGGAAAACCCTCTCAATTCCGTAGGAATATGTGAGCCAAGCAGAGTTAGTCTGCACGGGATAGGTCGTGGGAGAAGACCAAAGTAATTCCTTCTCGTGTCTCGTGTTTGGGGGGTTGTGGCTGCCTGTGTGAAATCACCAAGTCATGAGCACGGAGTAATTCTGAGGTCCATGGAACTGCATGTACTGACAGGAGACTAAAAACTCCTGCTACTTGATATCTTAGTGCTAAACACTAAAATGCTTGTGCAAATTCCTTCAGCTTAAAACTCTGAGAGGAGCTCTGTAAACGCCTGGTGGTGCTGGGGAGCAGTAGGTTGCCATCAGTCTGTGGTACCCCACAGTTTTAGTGCAGCACTAGAAGAACAACCTGTCTGTTCTGCTGTGTGGTTTGACAAAACAGAAACAGGACACTCAGTGTCACAGTGGAGTCCAGTGTGCTTCAAGGAAGCAGCTTTTTCCCTGATTTTTAGGAGGACATTTAAGAATTTGATATGAATTGCAGTGCAGTGCTTCATCTGATGAGGGAAGCAGTGTGAGAACTGTGGATCTCCTTGCACTATTCAGAAATCCACACGACTCTCCAAGTCCTGTGGCAATGGAGTTAATGAACAGTGAGACAGCTGCTTCCATAGATGTCTGTGTGAAAAGGCTTTCAGGTTCATGGAAATGTGGCATCCGTGGTGGAAGTGCTCTTTTACTCAGCTCAGTTGCCTTTGCCAAGTGCTGCTGTGCTGTGCTTTGGCAGCTGGCTCAGATCCACCTGTGCCTTGGGGATGGCTTCTCAAAGGTCCTGCAGGACTCTGGGACACTGCATTTGGGGATGGGGTTAAATGCACATTGCTATTGCTCCTCACTCAGATTGACTCCAACATCCTTCCTCAAGTAATCTGAATTTAGGGATCTGTCAAATTAGAGGATGCTATTTTTATCAGCACATTTAGCATAGTTTCAATATCTCCCTCACTGTGTCCTTTATATGTTGAAATTTGGTTTTTATATGTTGAAATTTTTCTTGAATGCTTCCTATTGAATCTCTTCAGGAGCTGCCACAAGAGAAATCTATGCTGTGTAACTATTTGTACTGTAAAGAAAGCAGTGAGCTGCCTTTGAATTAAATGGGATTTTCAGATCTGTCTGTTGTTTTGGATTGTCTTACGATCAAGTTTCTGCCTTGTGAAAAGCAGAACTGGTTTGTATTGTAACAAGTGCTCTTTCAATAAACTATGAAATACTCTTGTAAGTGTCAGACTTGTCTCAGTGAAATGGAAATGAAACCTGACGGCAGGCTTGTCCTGCTTTTATTTATTTCGGGGTTGGGATTGTTCCGGCAGAGTTAAAAAGGTTGATTTAATTGTTCCTCAGTCTGATTCTTGTAAATTTATCCACCCTGGTGTTTCTGCTGTTCTGTGGAAAGCAGCAAAGCAGATTTGTGTCTACTCTCAGACAGCTTATTTAAATTCAATATAAAAGAAAATAAGAGTTTTTTATAGCACAAGAAGCTATAGGCCCTTTCCCTCTTCAGTGCTGTCCCATTGTACCACCCTGGGTGCTGTTTATTGAAATTCTAGAAGAAAACACAGAGCTGGCTGTTCTCATTTATTTGCTCATTGAAGGCAAAAGGAATGGACTTTTCAGTGCCCCTCAAATCCAGGGGAGAGTCAGGCAGGGCAGTGCCTTGGCAGACATCACATCTCAGCTATTGTGGTGCAGTGTTCTGCTTTAACTGCTCCAGTCTGGTCTTAACAGCTTTGTCTAGTCCGAGTGTATGGGGTGTGGGTTTGGTGCTTGGTTTTGGGGTCTTCTTCTTTTTTGTTCCCCCCCACCCCCCAAATCTGTGGTTGTTGTGGCTTTGGATATTTCCATGTCCCTGGGCAAAATAAACTTTGCATTCCCTTCTTCCACACTGATGGAGCTTGTGAAGGCAACTGAGGCTGTTCGACATCGGGGCAGCTTCTAGGCACAGTTTTTACCTTTCCCAGCAGCTCTGGGGTGCCTTTAACTGGTCCAAGAGCTGTGTGTGCTCTCAGCAGCCAGGCCTGGAGAGCTGAGAGTCTCTCCACAGAGCAAACCAACCCCTCGCAGTCAGTGCAGCTTCTGGGTGAACCAATCCAAAATTCAGCCTCAGCTCTTGCTCAGTTTACTTTCAGGGATATTGAATTGATGGTATTGAAAATCCTGCACTTTCTAAGGGCACAGCTACCATTTGTTAATGCTGTTTTCAAAAGATACTACTTAAGAACCTAAAGGAGTGTTCTGGAGATGTGTTTCCTTTCCAAGGTTTAAATTTGATTCAATCACATTGTAGTTAAGTGTATGGTTTAAATTTGATCCAATCACAAAACCAAGTGCTGCAGCTCTTTAAGTGGGATGGGAGGAAAATGTGAAGTTTTTATTCTGTAGCTCTTGGACTTAAGAATGTATTGTTGCAAACTGGGCATTGGAGAAGAATTTTAGGATTTGGAGCTGTGGAAGAGAGAAGGTTGGATTACAAGATGAGTGACTTCAAGAATTCTCCTTAAGAGCTCAGCAACACTCTGAGTGAATTGTTGTTGTAACTCTTGTGTAAGAATCTTGAGAAACCAGTAAATTTGTGTAATATGTGCCGAAGGTTTGTCTTAAATTAAATACACTAGTGGGATAGGCTTTGAGACCAAGAGCACTGTCACAGAGTCTGTTCTAATTTGTATTTGTTTTACCAGCAAGTGAAAAAAGGCTCATTAGGTTTTAGTAGCATTTATTTCAAGGCATGATAAGACTAAACAGGAAGAAAATGCTCCTGTACCAGAAGCTATTGCCCAAGTGTTCCTCGTGGGGAAGCCACTGCACAGACTTCTCTGCCAGGGCAGTGGTGGTATTTTATCTTCTGATGTATTAAATACACATGTGAGAGAGTGGTACTTAAATGCCAAGGGGAAAATCTAATTGAAAACAAAGTGCTTCCCCCGACCGATATCTGAAATGATTTTTTTTGTGTAAAAAGGCAAATCAGTGGTGCTGTTAATGAGAAGATGGAGGTGAATAATCCTCTCCTTTCAAATTTATTTTTGTGTTTTTCTCTATTTCTGCCTCTTTACTCCCTCTCTGAAAGCAGCAAGCAGCTTCCAAATAAAGTCCCCTTCTTCCTGTCTTTAGCAAAAACCCCACCAAAAGAACATCCTAAACCTTTCCCTCTTTAGACACTGTGAGCATGTAAAGCTGGTGATTTTGGAAACCACCTCTTGTGTCTCAGTCGTATTGGCCTCTGTCTTGTGTTTTCAAGGGGAGATTGCACTAAAGCACAGAGTGCTGGTGTGTGGCCTGGGAGCTCTCCTGGCAGTGTCTCTGGGTTTGGTCTGTGTCTGTCACTGTCTGAGCTCTTGGTCCCTCTCAGCTTCCTCCTGACTCTTGGCTGTCCTCCTACACAGTGTCTCCTCTCTCCCCACAGGACTATGAAAGCAAACTGCAGGCCCTCCAGAAGCAGGTAGAGACACGGTCCTTGGCAGCTGAAACAACAGAGGAGGAGGAGGAGGAGGAGGAGGAAGGTGAGTTTGAAGCTAGAAGTAATTTGGATATAGCTAAGCCTAGAGAACAGCTGCTGTATCATCTCTTGTAATAGATAGAAAACTCACTTTGGAAGGCTGCAAAACACTGTAAGTTCTTGATCTGTAAGTCTCTAAGCATCAAGATTTCAAATACCCATTTATAGAATACATTCCACATGAATTGTAGATATGTCTCCAAATACAAATGCACAAACTAGATTAGTTTTACCCCAGGCTTTAATTTGGTGGTCTTGAATTTGAAGGAATCTCTCTCTTCCTGGCATTGACAGAGCTCAGATGTCTTAAAACAAAATAACACTCTTGCCTTTGTTTCTTTGTTTTGAAGTTTCTCTTTCCTCCTTGCTAGGAATTCTTAGAATGCTGTGACATGTCTGTATAACTCCATTTCTGGACAGTAGATAATTTATTATTCCCATTATGCTTGCTCTCATTCCACTCTTTCAGCATTTGGCTTTAATAGTTGCCAAATAATAGGAGTAGAAAAGACTTTGTTTCCTCTGTTCCAGATCTCCTTTACATGTTCATTAATCTCCACTGCTAATGTTGAGGAAGTTTGAGTCCAATTTTTCGACACTGAATAATGTAAATGTAGGGTTTTGTTTTCTGTTCTTCCAGAAAATGTTCGAGAACTCGATGGCAGTCAGCAGGAGTATTGGATACTGCATGTGATGGTTTTGAGAAGAAGCCACATTGCTTTATTTCTCTCTTTCTTTGCTCTTCGCAGTGCCCTGGACACGCCATGAGTACGAACTCGCCCAGTGGGCTTTCAGGAAGTGGAAATTCCACCAGTTCACTTCCCTGAGGGACCAGCTCTGGGGAAATGCAGTGTATCTGAAAGAAGCCAATGCAATCAGTGTAGAGTTAAAGAAAAAGGTAGGGATGTGCAGACCCATTGGATGTGATTGTACAATCCTGCTGCAAATGCTCTCAGTTAGGCTTTAAAGTTGTGTGTCTCTTGCTTGTTGATTTGGGCTGTAAAAGGATTCAGAAAATTGTGGCTCTTTGGATTCGGGTTTGTGCCTGAGTGGACACCCCACGCCAGGCTGTGGTTTCTGAGGAGCAGGGCCGTGTGTGTCTCTGTGCAGGTGCAGTTCCAGTTTGTCCTGCTCACAGACACTCTGTACTCGCCGCTGCCCCCGGAGCTGCTGCCCGCGGAGCCGGAGAAGAGCCGCGAGCGCCAAGCCTTCCCACGCACCGTGGTGGCTGTGGAGGTGCAGGACCTGAAGAATGGAGCCACTCATTACTGGTCCCTGGAGAAACTCAAGTATGTGAACAGTAGTAGAGAGTAAAATTCCCCATGTCCAAGGAACTCTACTGAAAAATTTCCTCCCTTGCTCTTCCTTATTCTCTGTTTGTTTTTTCTCTGTGTCCTTCCAAACTTTCCAGGCAGTGTGGGATGTTCTAAATTCCAGCTTTCCAGATTCTTTGAACAAGTGCACTTTTCTCCAGCTTCTCAGCTCACCTTCACATTTAGGTTTTGTAATTTGAAGTTAGACTATATCTTTTGAATCTAATAAGACTCATCATAGCTCATCTTTCTGCATTACTTCTTTTTTCAGTCCTTTCACTGTAATAATTTCCTTGCCACCTGCTTTATATGACCTGACAGTATAGGATGTCATTTATAATAAAAAGCTTAAAAAAAGAAGATTCTATTTCTATCACAAATTCTCTCACAAATTCTGACTGCAATCTGAATTATTTTCATTACATGTAAATGACATTTCTTTTCCCCATTTTTAAAATATTGACCGAAGGACATTTTTCCTACTAATAGCTTCCAGACAAAGGATCTTGCAGTGTGAAACACTTGTTTTCTTCAATAAAATAAATGAATAATTTAAGTCTATCATGGAATCGGTTCTATTTTGAATCAAAATGCCAACATTTCTGGAGTGGAATGCAAAGAACTGCTGAAATTACTCAGCAGCATGGTCTGATGTAAAAAAGGAAGCAAAAAATATGCCAGAATTGATGTGAAAGAGGAATATTTAGAAGTTGGATTGAAATCGAAGATTTATGTAAGCCTCTGCAGTGACCTTGCCTTGTGCTCAGAGGGCTTAGCCGAGCAAATTTTTCCCAGAATCTGTAACATTTCGGGGAATTAATGAAGCACCCAACTTAGGGTAGAGCCTCCTCTGCTCTTAGGTGTAATTCGGTCCAGGTGAAGCCGGCGAGGCGAACACCTCACTCTGTGTTCTCTGCCCTTTCTGTTCACTCCCCTTGGGCGCTGTCGCTGTTTCCCCGCGCAGGCAGAGGCTGGAGCTGATGCGGGAGATGTATGACCGCGCTGGGGAGGTGGCCTCCGGCAGCCAGGAGGAGCCCGAGAGCACCATGACAGGCAGCGACCCCTTCTACGACCGCTTCCACTGGTTCAAGCTCGTGGGAAGGTAGGGACTGCACCTCCTGCTGCTTCACCTGCAGCTCTGGCTGCACTGGGAATGGTTGAATAAGCGACGTTGCCTCTGTGTCAGCTGTGTTTTGTCTTTCAGGGATTTGGAACAGACTTTAAATACAGTTAAGAGTAGAAAATGCTCTTTAGAATGTTACCGGTTCAGGTGTCAACTAGTAGAATCTGCTTTGAGTGAACCTTTAATAAATTATAAATTTATTTTAAAATAATATAACCAGGTAAGTTCTGTCTAAAGTCACTGACGCAGAGCTGTGAGAATATGAAAAGCACTGGAAAAGTGGTCCAGAGTCTCTCATATGTGTGGTTCAAATAGTTTGGTCATACCTTAGGGAAGTGTCTGATGGAATTCTTTAATATTTTCTGCTGTCAGCCACACCTTTACAATATTTTTATTTGCAGAACTGCTGTGTTGGAAATAAGAATTGTAGCTCTGTCAAGTGGATGTGCTCTCAAGATCTCTATGCTCAGCCGTGTTTCCATTCCTTTTTCATTTGCTTCCTGCTCCGTTCAAGGGCGATCTTTCCCCTGACTTTGTTGGCAATCCCTTCCCTCCCATTTCGTTGCGGTCCCAGTGGTTTGAAGCCCTTGCTGTTGTTCAGGTGGTCTCTGTGCTGATGGCAAAGAGCTGTTAACGAAGTTGTTGTTAATCGGTGTCGTTCGCTGATGTGCAGCTCCCCCATATTCCATGGCTGCGTCAACGAGCGCCTGGCCGATCGCACGCCCTCCCCCACTTTCTCCACGGCCGACTCGGACATCACTGAACTGGCTGATGAGCAGCAGGATGAGATGGAGGACTTTGATGATGAGGCCTTTGTGGATGACACTGGCTCCGACGTGGGAACTGAGGAGGGATCAGACCTCTTCAATGATGGGCGCGACCCGTTTTACGACCGATCCCCTTGGTTCATTTTAGTGGGAAGGTTGGTGAGGTTACTCTGAGAATGGCCAAAAGGGACCAGCTCTTGCTGCAGACTGCAATGGCTTTGCCTTGTGCTACAAGATGGTCAGACTAGCCAAAATATCCGTGTCCTTAAATTGGAATTGCCAGAGAATGAGTGTAGTTCAACATTAAGGTTTAAATTCCTGTGTCCGGGGCCACGAAGACCTAAGTAATAATTGAGAAAATAACCCTTAGATGCGACAGTGTGAGTAAATCTATCTCTAGATAACTGTCGCAGCTTGGAATGAACGGTGTTTGTGTGCAGTATTTAAACATTATTTGTAGAATTCCCTATTTAGCCATTGCAGGGTCACTAAGATGGAATTGTAGCATGTCATTTTCTTCCATGGAAGAGAATCTGACTATGGTGGAAAGTCCTTCAGTCCAAACCCAGGAATCCTTTATTCTTCTTTTTTTTTTTTTTTAATTTAACATCCTCTGCATATGAAAAGGTGACATGAGGAGAAAGAATAATGATCCTTTCTGGGTGAGGAAAAGAATGTTCTCTGAGGTGATTTGGCTTCTCAGATTATGCTTGACTCTCTGTAGCCAGTATTACACAGTGAAAAGTCATCAGCATTGAAATTCACTGGTGGGTTTATCAGCACTTTCCCCAGGCACTATGCTTGAATTTTTGAAACAAGTTTGCTTGATGTATTTTAGAGTATTAGCGAGTTTTCCAGAATAGAAAGCATTAGGGGGTTATCAGACCTCAGTCTGTGGTGTAGACCCTTTAGGACAACGAGTTACATTAAAGGAATGTAGTTCTTTGCACTGTTTCTTCATTAATAGTCTTGCTAAAACATGTTTCTCATTACAAGAAACAAAACCATTTTAATTTAGTGGCTTGGCTCTTCTCCGCTGCTTCCCACTCCCCCAGTGATGCTTTTGTGCTTCTTTGCTTACCCTGTGAGCCAACGACCTCGTTAAGGCAGGGAGGGAGGTGCTTGCCATAGGCGTGCTACAAAAAAAAGGCTCCATGGGCAGCAGAAGGGAGGAACAAAGGAGAAGAGAGCAGAGCTTGGCTCTATCGTTCTCTGTGAGTGTAAGCAGGAAAGGCTTCGTGGTCAGGGCGGTGAGGTCTTCATGCAGTTTCATCAAATGCAGGACACTCGTTTGCATACTTTATGAAAAGGAAGGGTTGAATTTACTGGTCTTTATCAGGCTTTGAGTTCAGTGAATGTGTTTGTCTAACCTCAAGCTTTGTCTGTAGTGAAACTTGGAACTTCCTTGATGCAGTTTTTGAAACAAAAATTACTAAAGTCGCCAGAAATTGCATTAGTCCTTTGTGATCTCTGAATTTGTGCCCTTCCGTGCAATGCCTATAACACGAAATCCGATGATCCGATTCAGGTGGGGAGCCGCCTGGGAGAGCCACCCGTGCTGCTGGGGGCTGGCCACGGCCCGGGGCTGCTCCGTGTGCGGGGCTGGCTGCGAGCCCGGGGCTGCCCCGAGCCGCTGTTCCTGGGCGCTCCCGGCGCCTCGGGAAGCAGAGCACACGCTGAGCAGGGACAGGGAATGCTTCCCCGTAGGCACCCAGGCTGCTTCCCACTCCTGCTCTCCGGGAGCGCCGAGCTCTGTCTCTGGACGGACTCGTGGAGCTGCAGCACCTCTGGCGCTGCCCTGAGTGGTGTGAGCTGCGTGAACAGAGCTGGGACGGTGCTGAGGAGTGAAACTGAGTTCCTCTTGTGAGCCTGGGCAGCTCAGTGACTTTTACTCACTTGTTGGTTTCTATTGTTTCTATTCCTGTTCTTCTCTTGTGTCCATTCTGTCAGCAGAAGCTGTTAGCCTGCCCAGCAGCACTGAGTAGGAACTATTTTGAGTCCTCTGTGTCTTCCAGTGTGAGAATTCTGCCTTTGAGCAGTGGCTTACCAGTACCAGGGGTGTGTCCATGATGTAGGTACTTGTCTTCAGCACAAGGGAGCTTTCAATTTATGACGAAACCAAAATTCCTTATCACTTCCGACTGTGTACAGGTTGATATGTTATAGAATGTGAAGGACAAATAAAACAATTTTTAGTATTTTTGGGGGGTTGTCAGCAATAACAAGTGCAGGTCATGAAGGAGAGGAGGAGGAGAAATGGCTCATGTAGTTATCCAACTCCCTGGCCATCACAGTTATTTTCTTTTCTCTCTCTGTGCTATGACTGTCTTTTATTTGTGACTCTTAAAGAAAAAAGAGCTGGTCCCTTTAGCCATCTCTTCTGGCATGCTGCTTTCTTTAAGGCTGATTCTATTTAATGGTGTGACATATCAAGCATTTGCGTTGTGTTTAAGGGAGGGGGGAGAGGACTGTGGGATATTTTATTTAAATCCTAATGTGTTTATTTTCAAAATATCTGCCATCATTCTGAGTTCTGTTGGTTTTGTTTTGGTTTTTTAAAAAACTGTGTTTGTTAAATTTAATTTCTAGTTTTTATGTGAATATGCCATTTTACCTCACCAATCTTTCTGCTAATCCAGCTCCCCTCTTTCAGTCTGCTGGGCTAAGTGCAGGGGGACACTTGGGGCTGTTTGGGGAGTCCCCACGGATGTGGGAAGAGGAGGAGGATAAGGTTAAGATTTCATCCACTCCTAACTTGGCACTGTCTCACGATGGAGCAGCTGGGCTGGGGCTGGCAGCAGCACTGCTGCACAGCCCAGCTCTGTTTCCCTGCAGCACTCGTGCTCTCCACTCTACAGAAGTTGTGGCAATTTCATCAGCAAACAGGAAGCTTAAAATGTTTTGCATTATGTGCTTTTCTTTCTCTAAGTTAAAATGATTCTGGTGAACAAGGTGACTGGATGGAAGCAAATTGAGGAAGAGGAGAAATACATTTTATTCCTTGGGGTGGTCACACGGTGGTGGTTAGTCCAGCTGAGTGCTTTGGCTGGCATGTGTTGAGCAGCAGCTTCAGAACTCTTGCCCTGCAAATGAACAAATGTTTTTATTTGTCATGCAGGTGATGCTTTCAGTCTCCATGAGTTTGGCTTTGAAGGGGGAAGGCTTCTGCAATGGCTGAGCCTTAGTTAGTGAGACTCCAAGTGTGCCAATCAGTGCAATCTTTGGATTCTGCTCTCTTGGGAAGTGTTCATTCTCCCTGCCTTGAAATGTGCTCTTCAAGCTGGGTGTGTTTTCCCTGTTGAGCACAGAACCACATACCTTCCCCAGCCCCATCCCTGGTCCAGTCCAGGTGAACAATTCCAGTTTCAGGGACTGTTTTCCTGTGTGGTTGGATGCTGTTTTCTCAGATGAGTGTCACCTGAAATTTCAAAGCTAAAAATGAAAATGTTAGAGGGAAAAAAAAAATTAAACTTTTCATTTTGTTACTTTAAATTTAGTCTCTTCTCCCTTCCCCTGCTTTATCAGTGCTTACCTCACTTTGAAGCAGACTGAAAAGGAATTAAATCCTAATCTTAGTGAAGTGTTATGTTGCAGTTGGTTTTTTTCGTCGTTGTTGTATGGTTTTCTTTATTTTTTTGTTTTGCTACTTTTATAGCCATGTTAATCATCCTCTTTTCCATTGCATTGTGTCACCACTTTTATTTTAGTAGCATTATTTTTTGTCTTTGGTTCATGACTGACACCTGTTTGACTTCCTTGTCATTTCAAAAGAATTCATTCATCTGTGGAACACCACGTGAACCCAAGGAGCAGCACTTCCCTTTTGTCATGCAGGACTTTCCCTGGGAATGTTAAACAGTAACAGTTATAAATGACAGGAATTAATTATACATAATAGTAAAGATTAATAAAAAGAACTATAAGGAGGAAATTAGTTAAATTACTACTGTTTAGTATCATTTAATGTGCATAAATTTATTGAAATTGCATCATCAGGAACTTTAATGAGTGGTAAAACAATTGGTTAAAGTTCTGTGCATCTCAGTACTCTTCTGAAACAGCTCACTTAATATTAAGAAAACCTTTCATATTTTCCCTCTCTCATATTTTCCCCTTCTTGAGAGCTGACTTGTTGAGCTATTCAGCATTCAGTGTTTTGCTAATCCCACTGAAGTGTGATGCTTTAAAAACTACTGCAATTCATTGCAGAAACGTAAGCTAATAACTTTAGTCTGATGTTTAATTAAAATCTATACCATTAAATTGATTACCTTAGTGCTCCAAAACAGACCCTGCTTGTATATAACTTTAAAAGTTGGTGTATGGCAGGATTGTCCCCTGCAGGGCCTAAAGGCTGCCTTTCCTTTTGTGAACTGTAATTCCCTAGTGCTTGCTCTAGAGTAGTGATGTCACATCTTACATGTTTTGTTTTGTTTTTTCAAAGAAATAAATAAAATGCTCCTAAAGAGATTTACCTGTGAAGACTGTCAGTCTTCCACTGTCTGTACATTCAGTGAATCTTCCAAGAAACCCAAGGGATGACTTAGGGTTTATTGTGGGTTTCTGGTTATTCTGCATGTAGTGTTAACAAAGAAATACAGAAGAGAGAAAACATTCAGTCAATCTGTTCTTAGAAGAGTTGTTTTATGTGTTCAGTAAAAATTTGAGGCTGTGTGAGCACAGTAGATCAATTCCTTTTTAATTTATCCCTTCCACCTACCTCATTCTTTATAATCAGCAGTTCCCTGCTAGAATCTGTCAGCTTCCTAACAGCTCCATTCACAACCATAGTGCAGCTCCAGTTCCCTTCCATCCAGCCATCCTCCTGAACAGTGTCCTTGGTGTGTCTGTAACATCTGTGTGATACCAGCTCCTGGGAGCTCTGCCTGAGAGCCTTTGGGGGCTGCACTTGGCATGGGCAGAGCCCTGGGTGGGCAGGCTGGACCTGGGACCTCCTGTGTGGGCAGGATGGATCCAGGACCTCCTGTGTGGGCAGGATGGGTCCAGGGCCTCCTGTGTGGGCAGGATGGGTCCAGGGCTTCCCGCAGGTCTGGGAGATGGAGTGTCTGAGGTCTGACTGTCCCAGGAGCCGAGCAGATCTGCAGTTGGGTTTGGCACACGGTTCCTAACGCTGCCTGTGTTTCTCTCCCCCCATCACCAGAGCCTTCGTGTACCTGAGCAATCTGCTGTACCCTGTGCCCCTGATCCACAGGGTGGCTGTCGTCAGCGAGAAGGGAGAGGTGAGAGGCTTCCTGCGCGTGGCTGTGCAGGCCATAGCAGGTGAGAGGCTTCTGCCCCTTCAGAAACAGCATCAAACCATTCTCCTGATGCTCACACCTCAGTAACTTCCATGTTGCAAGGAACACTTGCTCTCTGTTGCTGTTGAAGTGATTTCATTCATTATTTCTTCGTATGGACCGAGCATGAATAAGTCTTGAAATAATGCTGCTGATATAAAGTCTAGTTTGGTTTGGTCTCCTTAGCATTGACTGAATATTTCCAGATAAATACTTTATTTATCCATCCAAATGAATGGAATACACCGTGGCTAATAGAAATTGAATGGGGGACATCTCTTGAAAAAGGGTCATGGCATTATTTGATCCCCAAGCAAAGCTTTGGAGCACATTTTGAATCTTGGGATTTCTCCTGGGAGCATATGTTTACTGTGAAAAACCCCTGGCATTTAACCAGGCCCTGTTGTTGTTGCTCTCTGTGGAGAGGAGGAGGTGAAATGAGCAGATTGTATGGACAGATCCACCTTCCAGACTTCAGCATGTCCTGGTGGAGCTTTGCTAGTGTTACTGCTGAGTTCATGGCTACAGAATAATAGATGTTAGTTTATCTCAGTATAATAATCAGAAGTAAATAAATAATGAAAATTAGTACTAAAGTTGGTTTGCATTCAAAATTCTCTAAAGTTAAGTATATTCAGAATGAAGCTTCACAGCTTGTCTTGTTTTTCCCCACCAGAGTTCCTGGACAGGTTTCTGACATGATCTTTTCCAGCACTTACTCCAGCTTGTAACTGCATGACTTCTGCTTTCCGTTTTGGTGTCCATTTTAATGACAATTTCCATTTGGATAATTCTCCCTTCTCCTCCTCACCATCATTTATTTTTCTGTCTTCTTCTTTCCCTGTGTTTTTTTAGCTGATGAAGAAGCCCCAGATTATGGATCTGGTATTCGACAGTCTGGAACAGCTAAAATTTCATTTGACAATGAGTATTTTGATAAGGTAAGAATTCTTAAAATTGAGTTAGGTATCTTTGAGTGTAGTAGCTTGTGCTTCTACATAAAGAACACTTGTTGTGGGGGAAGAAGGGGATGGCAAGCCCAGAAACTGCAGGAGTCTGTTACATTTCATTTAATTTTTCAGAGTGATTTTTCTTCAGTTGCAATGACTCGGTCTGGACTGTCACTGGAGGAATTAAGGATTGTGGAAGGGCAAGGACAGAATTCAGAAGTTACCACTCCTCCAGAGGAGATCAACAGAATGAATGAGCTGGGTAAGCAAGAAATCCGTGGTAGTTTTGGAGAACTTCTGGGAAATCTGGGACACTTTGAGACAGTCATAGAAAGGAGTTCTGAGCGTCCTTCAAGAATGGGATAGTTAGGGGAGAGGTGTTACCAGGGGGTTGAATATGAGAGATCCTGGACTTACTCATTTGGAGAAATGTGCTGAAAAACTGTTGCCAGGTGTTTGGATCTTTTGGGTTTAAAAGGAAAATAAAAATGTGGTGGGACTAAACTGTCTCCTGAAGAAATACTTCAAAAAAAAGAAAGGAGAAAAAAAATAAAAAGGAGAAAATGATTTCATGTGGGCTGTTCTTTTTTCCCTAAGACTTGAAGTCAGCCACTTTGGATGGAAAGATGACCATGGAAGGATTCACTGAGGAAATTGGTGATCACCTGAAGCTGGGCAGTGTGTTTACCTTCCGCGTGACAGTGCTCCAGGCCAGTGGCATTCTGCCCGAATACGCAGATATTTTCTGCCAGTTCAAGTGAGAATTTGTTTTTACTTGCATTAGGCAATTAATGGTTTGGTAGAAAGAGCAAAGAACAGTGGGCAGTGGAACTCTGAGAACTTTCCGAATGGGTGGAGGTGTTGTACAGCAGAGAAAAACTCCTTGTCACTTCCTGGAGTTCCTGGTCCCCACTTTCTCTTAAGCAGATGTTAAGGAATAAAGTTTTGCAGAAAGGAATTAGGAATCAAAGTGGACTCATAAGTTACTAGTTTATAGATATCTTAAGGTTTTAAGCTTTAAATGTGAAAAATTCAGTACTAGATTGTACATAGGCCCATTTGAAAGACAGCTTCATGAGCCTTGAGGAAGTGATTACTTCTCAAGTGAAAGTGGTCTTAGGCTGGGGGTCTCAAGGAAGAGAATAAAAAGGAATAATAAAGTCATAAAACAAGTACAGGAATTGTGCTCCCACAGGGCTGTGGTATTCCTGGCTTTAGGCTGTCACTCAGCTGCTTCTAAAGTTCCAGCAGAATACATTTCTGTTAGGGTTTTAGGATTTCTTTTCAGGGTTGGATTCAGAGCACAGCAATCTTCATTAAACCATTCTGTGGTGGCTGATTTATGTTTGGGTTTTTTTTTAAGCTTTTTACATCGGCATGATGAAGCTTTCTCAACAGAACCTCTCAAAAACAATGGCCGAGGGACTCCCCTGGGGTTTTACCATGTTCAGAATGTAAGTAAAGCTCTCCACGAGCAGTGACTGCCTCTGTCAGCACTGGCAGCTGTGTGTGTCCTCCAAGGCCAGGGGAATTGTTAAGAATAGACAGTGCAGGAGTGATCAGGTGAATGATGTAATCCCCACCACAAAACAAAACACAGAATGATTCTTTGTGGCAAATTTAACTCTTCTCTTTCACCTCTACTTCCTGCCATTGAATTCTGTGTTTCATTTCCAGGATGTTCAATGAAAGCAGTCCAGAATTCAGGAAATAAAATCTGTATGTGAATAGCAGTGCTCATGATCTCAGATGAACTCGATTTTTATGAGCTGTGTAATCTCTTGGTTACATGCAGCCTACTCTTCTCCTACTTGAAATGCCTGATACTGAGGCTTTCATTTTCTCCTTTATCAGAAAGTAGAATTAATGCCTCAGCCAAAAGGGAATGCAGTTGCTTTTACTGGGAGTCACACTAAGTGGTATGAAAAATACAGACTCCTAAAAGAGATTTCCTTTTTTGAATGCCTAATTTTCTCTCCTCACTTTTGAAATAGATTGCTGTGGAAGTGACAGAATCATTTGTGGAGTACATCAAAACAAAGCCTATTGTGTTTGAAGTCTTTGGACATTATCAGCAGCATCCTCTCCACCTGCAAGGACAGGATCTCAACAGGTACTGCTCACTAGCCTGGCATAAAGGCACTTGGGGATCATGCTCAGCTTCTGCAGCTTTTTGTACTCCTGAAGTTGTGCCCCACACCCTCACAAGCAGAACTCCTGATGGAGGTTACCCAGTACAGTGATCAGTGGAATTGTTCTGCCATCTCAGACATGGAAAACTTCTGCCAGTCCACCCACAAACACCTTGGTGACTGGAGCACTGCACTGGGAACACTGGGAGCTCCAGCAGTGATCTGTGAGCTCTGGGAAAACCTCAGCAGGGCTCCCAGGACTGCCTAAGCTAGAATAGAAAAAGAGCCTGGGTTAATGTGAGATGTGTGCTGAGCCCCCTTGTTTTCCTGACAGGTGATATTTACCTGTCCTCATAGAATTGTGAGGGTATTTTTAGAGACAAAAGTAGGTGTGTATACAAAGATGCATGTGTGTGCATTTGAGTATATTTCTTATGTTTAACTGTGCCTCTGTATTGACAATTCTTCATTTCTCTGTAGCCCTCCACAGCCCTCTCGAAGATTCTTTCCTCCCCCTATGCCACTGTCGAAGCCAGGTGAGAGCTGCTCTCTAATTCTGTACATCACAGGTCTGCTACTAAAAGTGGAGGTTGGGAATTCCTGAGGTATCCAGGACACCGAGAAATGTAAAGGGAGTGAGTGGTACAAGGGACATGGAATCTGTCTTTGCTCTCTGCCCTCTTTATGGGTTTTGTTTTTATTTCTTCTCAGCCTCCTCTGCAGGAAGTGCTGCTTGGTTCATTAGAGGGTAGAATTCCATTCCTGAGGTGTTGACCCTATTCCATGAGATCTGGCTGTGGCTCTTCTGTGCTTACTGAGCACAGGACTGGAAATCTGCTTATTCATTAATTGCTTCATCTTTTTGCTCTCTCACATTCTCATTTAGTGAGTCAGTCTTGTTGAAATGATCCTTGGTTTTCTTTGCATAATTGAAATAATGCATGCTGAACGCTTTTGTGATTTTTTTTTTTCCATTTCACCTTTAATTTCCTCCTTCTCCATCTTTCTCTCACCTGCATATTTCTGCCATCCTTTTCTTGTGTGTGTTCCATTCCCTCTGCAGACCATGAAAGGAAAATTGAGTTGATTAGGTACCTTATGTCTGGCTATGTAAACGTGCATGTGCTGAACACGCTCTCCGAGCATGCCAACGTGCTTGCCTCCTCTGCCGTGGCTGCTTTCCAGGATGGGGCTGACCAGCTGCCACCTTTTCTCTTTCTGCCTGTTCCCAGTTGTCAGAGTGAGCGGGCTCCTAAACGAGATGGTTAGTAGCCAAACTTGGTCTGTGATAGATGTAGAAGTAGTTCCAAAATGTGCTTCAAAATTCCTTTTTCCTTCATCATGTAGTATTCCTAGGAGTAGAGCTGCCATGGTTGTGGTTGTGGAAGGATGATGCTGTGCTTAAATTTAGGGCTCTTTTAGAGAGAACCATAAAGACAGTCTGTAGACTCCAGTATGCTGGGAGTCACAGATTCTTGTGTGTCTCTGCATCTGTTCCCTGAAACTTCCAGGACCTCAGATTTTTCCTGTGTTCTGCGTAGAGTTTTGTGGTACTGGGAGGAAAGATGCATATGCAAACACAGGCAGGTGTAGAGGAAACATTCTGCTGTGTTCTATATAGGTTTCCTTTTCACTCATCTTCCTTTTCTGCCACTAACAGTTCCTCACTTCCATTTGTATTCTGTTTTATTTAACTCAAAAAAAAGTCGTGCTGGTTATTAATTGTACCAGTCTGTGAGAATGTCTAGAAGCAAACTTTAGTTAAATGTGTCTTTCTGTTGTTTTTCTCTTCTGGTACTTTTGAGTGTGTTTGCTGTTCCTCTGGCTGTACTGAGCTCATGTGCAGCTGCATGAGGTGACTCAGGGCAAGAGCAATGTATGGGAAGGTAAATGCTGAGCCTCAAGCTTGCCACCTCCAGGATGGAGCTGTGCTGTGAATAACTGATTGCTGTAAAATCAGCTGCTGTTTTATCTAGAAAAGGAACAGAACTCAAAAGAGAACACGCAGGCACACCTGTGAGGACCTGTTTTAACTGGGGGCTGTGATGTCCTTCCAGTGCATGGGAAATTAAGTCGTGGTGGAAGCTGAAGGATACACAGAGGTGTGAAAGTGGGAGAACCCAAAGAACACCTGAGTAAGGAAGATTGGGGCTTGAGAGGTAGAAGGGGCAATAATTATTTGGCTTAATAAAAGCAGTGAGGTTAGTATGTGGAAGGAGAAAAAAATGGAAAATCAATTGCAGAGTTACAAAAATCCCAGTCAGAGTATACAGAACTAAGCTTTTAAAATGTTCCCATTTACAAAAATGTAATGAGTGAACAGATAAGAGAAGGCATGTAATGATAACTGACAGGTGTGGTGTGTGAGGGAGTATCAGGTTATTTCTAGAATTTAAGCTGTCTTCTTTTTTTTTTAACATGGTTTATCCCTACATTTGTGTGAAAGGAATTAGAGAGGCTCTGGCTGGTAATAATCACTAATACCAAGAGATAAGGAGCCCAGAAACATACTTTGGCAGGATTAAGGCTCTGGAATAAGTCTTGTTCTGCCTTTTTAAATATACAATGTCTTAACCAAGTGGTGCAGGAGTCTGGCAGTTTGTAACACAAGAAGTGAAGACTGAAGTTTTAAGTTCTATTCTTTTCCTCTTCTGTGGGGAAGGTGAAATGCACTTTATGGGTGAGTAATGCTGCAGATGAACAGACCTCAGCAATTCTAAATCACAAACTGTGATAAAGCCATAAAGCAATTGATGCACATTTGAGGAAACTTCTTCTCTGTGGATATAGAGGGACTGAGTATTTTTCCAGGCTCTTTGGATGCACTTTTGTTTCATTTTCATGGTAAGAGCTGTGGTCTGCCTATGTACATAGACTGTGTAGGACCTCTGAAATGGCACATTCCTGTGAGCCCAGGGTAAGCTGTGCTTGGTCAGTCTTTGTAAGCCATTCTTTTTTCCTTCTTTCTTGTTTTTCTTTTTTTAAGTGCCTGCTACAAAGCTGAATACTATGAGCAAGCCCAGTTTGGGCCAGAGTGTGAGCAAATACGACCTCCTTGTGTGGTTTGAGATCAGTGAACTGGAGCCAACAGGGGAGTAAGTCCTGTATTAATAATATGTGTTTCAAGAACAGTCATTTATGAGATTTTTGGGTTTCTTTCCCTTTGTTCTGTTCAGAGCAGGTTGATGTTCAGCAGTTGTCATGGGTGGAGGCTGGCTGGGTTGTGGTGATGAGGTGTCAAATCTCTTGGCAATAGTTGTCCCCTTTGGAAAGGACCCAAGTGATTGAATCCTTTCACACTTGGAGGGATCTTTCCACTGTGGCTGAGCAGGAGTCGGGAAAACTTCCCTTGTGTAGGCCATGAGTGTGGATTCTTTGGGACACTGGAGACTTGATGCTCCAGAAGTCACATAGCAGCCCCTGTTTCGTGTTCATCTCTGCTACAAAGGTTTTCCCCTGACAGGTCTTTAGGGGTTATGTTGAGAAGTGAGTTCCACAGTTTCCCATTAGTCCTGCAAGTACAGTGTCAATACTTCCACGTTTCCCTGATCCTGTAGTGCCAGAAGGAGCCTGTTGGGAGGATAGGAGAAGGACACTCCTACATCTTGAGCAGCTGCAAGGAGAGGAAGCTGCTGGCAGCAGAAGCTGCTGTGCTGGCACATCTTTCCTGCCTGCTCACTCACTGTCTCACACAGGTACATCCCTGCCATCGTGGATCACACCGGGGGCCTGCCCTGCCAGGGCACCTTTCTGCTTCACCAGGTACTGCTGAAGCTGTGGAACAGCAAATGTCCTCTCTGCAGGGAGGGAGGGGATGCTGCTGACTGGGGTTTGCATCACCACACAGCTGTGCAGTGACAGCACTAGGGTCAGGATCTCAGTCTGTGCCTGCTCTCTTGGCTTGGCCCCCAGGATATTGTTCCTGCTGCTTATCAGTGGGCATCCCACTCATGAAAGATGAAAGCCTTTTGGAAAGCAGGAACCTTTGGGACCACATTTGTGCCTTCAGTGTTCTCCAACATCTCTAAGGACATGGAAGGATCATGTGGACTCAACTTCCATTTGCTCTCTCTCACTGTTTGTGGTTCTGACACCTAATCTATGAAGTGACCATATCTCAGTGTGTCCTAAATGCCTCTTATAATCCTTAATAATATTTCATCTTTAGCTAGATTATAAAGATAGTCCTAGTTCAATATGGTATGTAGGTTTAAAGTTATATTTTTCCTACTCTGCCTTTGTGGAGTGAGGAGGGGGAAGTATTTCTTTGCTTTTACATCCCTTTGCAGTGAATTTTAGGGCCATGAAACAAAGAGGTGCTTGTTCAGTTACAGACTAGTTTAAGTGGTGTTTCTTACTTCACTTCTGTGGTATAAGTGCAAAACAGACAATGTGTGAGTACCTCAGCAGTGTTTTGTTCTGAACTCTGCAGGGAATCCAGCGGAGGATCACAGTCACCATTATCCACGAGAAGGGCAGTGAGCTGCACTGGAAGGATGTGCGAGAGCTGGTGGTTGGTGAGTGAATGGTTTTGCATCTTGCTCTGCAAGGAAGAAAAACTATTACTGCTAATTTCTCTCTGTATCAGATTCTGTCATTTTTATGAGCATTGCCTGTGAGAGGAGGATTTGGAAAAAGATCCAGAGGGAAGACTTAAGTTTTGCAACTTCCATTTACAGCTGCTCGTTAATCACGTGGTCCAAAATGATATTTGGGAAAACAAATTCCTTTTGTGTTGCAGTTTGAATTTTAATTGATGCCTCCTCCTCCCTTTCCAGGGCGTATAAGAAATAAAGCAGAGGTAGATGAGGCTGCTGTGGATGCCATTCTGTCTTTGAATATTATCTCTGCAAAATACCTGAAGTCTTCTCACAGCTCCAACAGGTGAGTGAAGGAAGTGAGCACTCCAGCAGGAATCTGAAATCTGTTTGCCATCTGATATATTGGCAGGATTTTTGGAAAACTGGGAGTGTGGCTAATCATTAGATGTAGAATTCCATGGGCACAGGACACACAGGCAAAGGAGCATCACTGTAAATTCTTGCTAATGCTGGAATCTGCTTACGTGAAGGCTTTGCTAACGATGCCTCCATGTCTGTCCAGGCAGGCAGGGACAGAGGGGTTGGCAGTTATTGTCTTCCACTGCAAGGTGGTACTTCAGTGTGTTTGAATTAATGGATCAATAGAACTGCAAAACAGGGAGACTGCTGCTGGTTTCCTGTCTGATCCTGCTGGATTTGCAGTTGGAAAGCTCTGTGCTTTCTGTTCTGTTCCAGTAAATTCCTCTGTATCCCTGTAGTTTCCTGTAGGGTGGGCAGCCTGGGTGGAGGATGAGTGTGATGAAGCTCTTGGCCATCTCGTCCCAAAATGCCAAAGGTTTAAGCTGTGGGATGAGTGGATGGCAGCATGGTGGAATGGGATTGAGGCCCTGGTAAGGGATATGTCTTATGTTTGCTCATTGTCTGTGGACTTCTTTGCTGCTTCCTGTGGGGTTTTTCACTTTGTTTTTTAAGTCCACTTGTTCTGTTCCTCTCAGCTGTTGCTTTTCTGTTGTGCTTTTGGCTGCACTAACTAAAGCTCTTTTATGTTTTTACAGGCTCTTTCTTGATAAGGATATGCCTAGGTATTTTATGTTTGCTTCCTTTGTACATAAAGATTCTTGAAAATAGAATGCTTTATGTCCCATTTGTATTGCTGCCATTTCCTTCCTAGTTTTTACTGAATTCTGTTAGCACACCTCTTAGCTCTCCCAGAAGTAGTCTTCCTCCTCCTCATCTTCCTCTTCCTTTGTGTCAGAGGATTATTCAGGTACAGTTCACTGAGGGGCTTGTGAAAGTGAACTTTCCATCACATGTAAGAGTAGGAGAATTTCCTTCGTGCACCTTTCTGGTTCTCCTAATATACCACCAGACCCTTTTTGTAGTCCTTGCTATTTTCTTCCCTTGTTCTGTATGAAAGAACTAAATTTGGAATTTCTCACTGTCTTTGACTCTGTAATGCTGTCTGTTTGAAGGACCAAGCCAAGGACTGAGTGATGAGGTTATGTGAATTGCCCTTGATCAATATTGATCAATAGCAGTGGCTGCCATGTGACTGCTACTGAGCCTCTGTTCTGGGGCTGGATTTGCATCTGAAATCTACCCCTGTGGTTGCCACTCCTTGGTTTACCAGCTGGCAGAGGAGCCAGACGTGCAGTAGCTGCTCAGGCTGGATTCCTGTTTCACCTTCCCAGTGGGATCACAGCCAGGCAGTGGCTGCACAGCCTGGGGCACTTTGCACTCTGCTTTCTGTGCTCTGCCTCTGGAAAGGAGAAGACAGAGCCTTCAGTCCTCCCAGTTCACCACCTTTCACTGCTGCTGAGAACCACTGAACAATCAGTTTTCTCTATGCATTTAACCTGTGTCTCCTTATTCCATGCTATGTGTGTTCCATGCTCCCTTTTCCTCCCTGTGCTGTTGGCTGTGCTGGAAGGAGTTTGCTCACTTCTGGGTTTTGCCTCCCTCTCTTAACTACTGTAGCAAGTTCTGGTTTGGACAGGCAAAGCTGTGTATATTCACCTTCCTGGCTAGAAAAGGTCCACTAAAATAACTGCCTCAAAGCTGTGCTTGGCTTCATCTTGGTGTTTGTCCAAACATCATTTTACTGAGGAGGGTGGTAGTATTTCTGCACTGAGGAACATTTACACTGTGTTATCTCTCCATGAGGAGAAATCTTGTTTGGCAAATGGTGCAGAGCTGGTGCCAGGGCTACATACAGTGGTTTTTCCATCTGTGAACAGACAGGTTTACTACTTTCTCTTCCACCCTGAGAGTAGGTCTGGAATTTGCTAGAAGTTTTGCCAGCAAAAAATTGTTTGCTGCCATAACTAAGTCATGATGAGAGTTTAAAACCTAAGGACTCAACACAGATGTGTAAAGGCTTAGAGGACAGCTGTGCTCTTTGCCCAGTCTAACTCAAGCAGGGTTATTACTTTACAGTGCTTCACAGTGTTTTAGAGCTACCAATTACTTGGCCTTTGTTTCTCTGTATTTTTAATAAAAACAACATATTTAGAAGTAGTTTCCTAAATATGGTTCTTCACATGCAAACAGTATCCAGCAATGTTCTCACTTGACTGCAGGTCATGGTGCCTTTATGTATTAGCTTGGAATTGTGTAACTGCTATCGGAAAAAGGGGATTTTGGGAACTCTGTTTGAGATTGAACTCTTTGTTTCTGACGTGTCTGCTCGTAGGCTGTTTCGTGTTTCTTTTTGTTTTGCTTTGTATTTTGTTATTTCTTCTACCCCCACCCTGCTGTTTGTCCTTTGTCTTTGGTTTCATCTTCTATTTTTCTGAGTTGGGAATTAGTACAGAAACTCTTTAGAGATATAACTTATTTTAAAAAAATAATACACAGGACGCACTTTCTTGCTTTTAGTACCACATCATTTGGACTCAAAATGGGATAAAAAATAGCCAGAGGATTTGGGAGGGAAATTATATAGACCTGATGAAGAATTAATACCTTGTGTTTCTGTTCCCAGTGTGGAAAGGTGTGCTGAGTTCCTGAATAGGGACATAGGTCTTCTTTCCAAAGGGACTTTGCTGAAATCAGTGGCTGCCTGTGTGATTTCCCCAGGCACCACTCAAGAGGGGAGAGTGGAACAGTGCCTTTAGATGTGCTGCTTGGGCTGTGCTGTGTGTGATGCTGTCTCTCACTTCTTACCTGGACCTTCTGGGTTGCTGGGGTAGACCTGTGGGAGCTTTCAGCTCCTCTCTTTCCTTGTACCAAACTGAAGGAACATCTTACAGAAGTTTCTGTTAGATCTCCAAGTTTTCACTTGAAGCAAGTAGGACATAGAAATATTTATACTTGAATATAGGACTTAACATTACCTAAGAATCATCCTGATTAGCTGTCAGAAGCTGCTGGTTTTATAGGACTAATATGTAGAGGGATCTCTTCTGTTGCTGTATGTTAGTCCTAAAATATGGTGTGGAATGAGTGTTGCTTATAAAAAAGAATCTTCCCATGCACTTTTAAGGTCCAACTGGACTGAATTGCACCTGAGGCAATAGAAATTAATGGAGCAATGGAGAGCAATGGAGCAATGGAAAATCATGGAGCTGTGGCTCCATGACAGCTTTTGTTTTCTGCATTCCCTCCTTTCTCTTTTAGATGAGTCTTTTCCATAACAGGCAGTGGTCTCTTACCACTGTTTGAGGTAGAAGTAAATGGCCTTGGAAATAAAGAGAAGGTTTTTGCTTCAAGTATTTGTTGTCCACATCACTGGAGGATGATGTCAGGGAAGAGATGCTTTACCCTGAGTGATGAGAGGGCTGCAGAGGAACTCTTACTATTGAGCTTTTACTGTACTTTTTTCCAGAACTTTCTACCGGTTTGAAGCAGTCTGGGATAGTTCCTTGCACAACTCCCTCCTCCTCAATCGAGTGACACCCTATGGAGAGAAGATCTACATGACCCTTTCTGCTTACCTGGAGGTGAGACACCAATGCCTTCCTTCTGGCTGTGAGCTATTTGAGACAGGACACAGAGTGTACCCGAGAGAAATGGATTCAAAGGTGATTTGAATCCTGGAGCCAGTAAAAGTATTAATTCATTTTCTGAGAACAGGGTGGAAAAAATGTACTCACAGTGAACATCTTGATGTCGAGGTTTTACTGCCTTGCAACACAAGAGAAACTGGTGATCTTACCTTTCTGTGCCTTGTTTGGTCTATCTTTGTATCTGAAAGTCCACTGAAATCAGTGACCATTGCTGTGTTACAAGTACTGGTGTTACAAACAGTGGCCTAGCCCTTGGCTTTGTGTGCAAGACACTGTTTTGTGTAGTAAATTATTTCACTCATCAGATGCATCAAGAAATTTGCCAGCTCTCTTTCCCAGATACACATATGAGAACCCTTCACCAAAGACCCAAACAAGAGCAAATTTCAAAAGCTGTAACTTGGCACAGTTGGCTGCAGCCATTCATTCATTCATTCATTCATTCATTCATTCATTCATTCATTCATTGCTGGTGTTCCTTTAGCTGGACCACTGCATCCAGCCTGCTGTTATCACAAAGGATGTCTGTATGGTGTTCTACTCCCGAGATGCCAAGATCTCCCCACCACGCTCCCTGCGCAACCTCTTTGGCAGTGGCTACTCCAAATCTCCAGACTCGTGAGTTCAGTTAGAATTTTGGTGTTGGTGGTTTTTATCCATATTTATGTTTTCTCTTAGAGGATATAGTTTAGTTTTCTTTATTTTTTTTCCTTGAAACTCTACCTACTCCAGTTCTCCAGTCTGCTTTTGAACATTCTTTCTTGATTTATTTCAGTGATGGCTTCTCTCTTTACTGACCTCTTTTCCAGACTGAGAGTTGGGAAGAGAGATCCTTTTTTCGAGCTTGCACATAGATGACCATGATCCTGACCTGGAATTTACTGTAGCACCTGCTCTCCAAGTCCAGTGCAGGGTGGGGGGAACATGGGGAAATGCCATTTTTGGGGATCTTGCAGTCTGTCCTGGCTGTTTTGTGCAAGAGTAGAACTGAGATCTAGTTCTGACTAAAAACTGTACTTAAAATTCTACTTCGGGGACCACTGAGCTAAAGCTGAAGCACTTTATTTCTGAAGATAATAAATAGTGTGGTTTTGTTTCTTCTGCTTTCCTGTGAACAGCAATCGAGTTACTGGGATCTATGAACTGAGCTTATGCAAAATGGCAGACACAGGAAGTCCAGGTAAGCAGTGACTGGGTGTGAGTGATAAATATGAAATACTGCAGAAAATTTCACAGGCAGAATGGAGTAAAATGGACAAAAGCAGCTGCTGTGTTTCATAGGAGCAATGGAATGTTGCTATTCCATAAAATACTTACTCAGGCTTTTACTTTAGACTCAGGCCTGTGTTTACCATTGGTGAGCAAGAATTCACTGGAAACTCAATATTTTCTGACATGGGTAACTCAGGACACTGAGCCCAGGTACCCAAGTCTTAGACTTAGGGGCATAATGCATGGCTCATAACTAACAGTGGAGACTGGGTTTTGCAGCAGTAGAGCTTTTTCTTGTCTTTTGAAGATGTTGCTGATTTCTGAAGCAAGCTTCACCACTTGGAAGGAGTGTAGTTCATGGTGGATCTGTGTATTTTTCTTCTAAGATGTAGAAACTGAAGTTCTTGTGTTGAATTAGACTGAAGAGTTTGCATTATATCTTGGTCAATAGAAAATATCTGAGTGAAATAAGAAATTTGGACTAAATCACATATCTTTGGTTGTGTATTTGCAGTTAATGAAATCCTTGTGTTGTGTATTTGCAGCCAAACAGCAGAAGTGCTGGTTCTTGGCAAGTTGCTGATTGTTTCTTAGTGACACCCCTCTGGTTGTGGTTGTAACATATCTTGTGGTTTTTTTACCGCTCAGGAATGCAGAGGAGGAGGAGGAAAGTCCTGGATACTTCCGTGGCATATGTGAGGGGAGAAGAGAACCTGGCAGGTTGGAGGCCCAGGGGTGACAGCCTCATTCTAGAGCATCAGTGGGAACTGGAGAAACTGGAGCTGCTGCATGAGGTGAGTAAAGAGATCAAAGTCAAGATTTAAATAAATTCTCCCAGCAGAGAAGATACAGAGTGTGTGGCTGGCTGCTGAGCAAAGTCTTCAGCTCAGAATCTCAGTGTATTCAACAAAGGCAAATTCAATTTCCAGTGCCATTGTAAACTCCCTTCCCTGGGGAGAGTTACTGGTGTGAATAGTAAAGGATTCCTAAGAACTTAGTGTCTGTGAAATGGGCACCTTCCTGGAGCAGACGACACTGATTCCTTTTCTCACTAGGTGGAGAAAACTCGACATTTCCTTCTGCTTCGTGAGAAGCTTGGTGACAGCATCCCCAAGTCCCTGAGTGACTCGTTGTCTCCCAGTCTGAGCAGTGGAACCCTGAGCACCTCCACCAGCATTTCCTCTCAGATTTCCACCACAACCTTCGAGAGCGCAGTGACGCCGAGCGAGAGCAGCGGCTACGACTCGGCTGACATCGAGAGCCTGGTGGATCGGGAGAAGGAGCTGGCCACCAAGGTATGGCATGGGGCAACCATCCTGCTGCCAGCCGGGTGCCCGAGGGCATCGTGGGTCAGTGAGGAGCCTCTCAGCTCGGTGAATATCCAGGACTGGGAGAGTTTCGTTGTAGCATCTTGGTTAGTGAAGTAAGCTGCTCTCACCAGCCAGGGCTGCTGGGTAGGTTTGGGCTGTGGCTGTATCTCATTCCCCTGTGTTAGTGGTTCTATAAAAACTTTGTAATTTTATCAAGTGAAGCAATTATCCCCCTCTTCTTCTGTGATTTTTCACAGCAGTTTAGAATTTGTTTTTTCTTTCGTGAACTGCCAAGTGTGTCTTGGCAAATCACTTCTGAAAATCTAAATATAAAAATCTGAAAATCTAAGTACAAAATTCTTCTCTGTGTCTCATTTGTTTCCCCTCACCCATTCCTTTAGTGTCTGCAGCTTCTTACTCATACCTTCAATCGGGAATTCAACCAGGTGTACAACAGCATCAGCGACTGTAAGGTAAATATTTTGTGTACTATGATACACTCGATTTGTAGTACAATAGCAGCACGTTTGTGGGTCATGGAATCTGCTGATACTATGAAAAGATAAATCACTTTATATTAATTTTATTATATTTCATTTTCAGTCCATTGGAAGCATTTGGCTATTCAGCATCAGGTTCCAAAGACTATGGCAGGAATTGGAAATGGTGGACATGGACTGTAGTACAGTTTCCAGTTCATTAGCAGACTCTTAACTGTCTTTCCCTACGTACACTTCCCCTATGTGAAAGGGTAAATAGACTCTTAAAAATTCTGCCTGCAGACAAAGGCAATGCCAGGTTTCAAAGTGGATGATGTTGTGTCCATTGAGGAAATCAGAGTGTGCATAGTCAGAAGTGTAGGACACTGATAATTACAAGCTGTGTCTGCACAAGTGCTGCTCTGCTCCTAGTCCTAGATGGGTTTGTGGTGCTGAGTAGGGGAATGGCTGATGGAAATGCCTTTCTGTTGTGAGCCTTCCCTGCTGAAAGCCACATTGAGCCAGGAGTGAGCATGAGCTACAAGCCAAGCCCTGCCATGCTTTCCCTGTTTGTGCTTGCAGCTCTCGGATATTTCTCCCCTTGGGCGGGACCCATCCGTGTCCAGCTTCAGCAGTGCAACCCTCACCCCTTCCTCCACCTGCCCTTCTCTGGTGGATTCCAGGTGCAATTCAGTTGAGCAGAAGTAAGTGTAACGTACTAAAAGGAAAACATCACTTTTCAGTGCTTCACAGATCTCTTTGCTGTTTTCTGATCTTTTTTTCTTCTTTCCTCTTTTCTTCCTTTTCCCTACTTTCAGATATTTCTCTGTACAGCCCCCTTGCCTTACTTCTCCCATCACTCTGCACAATTCTTTCTGCCCATTTTGTTCTTTTCAAGTTATTTTTTTTCCCTTTTTGTTGGGGGAGCAGTCAGATGCTTGTCATTCCAGTGACCAGTGCATCTGCAGTGTGCAGAGTCTGCAAGTTTTTTCGGAGGTCTGTTGAAAAGGTCTATTAATAACGACCCAGAATAAACCAGTTTAATCTCTGTATATCTTTCTCAGCTGTATCTGTACAATATGTTTTTGGAAATTGGGAATAACTTTGTAGTGAAAGACATATTTTGTACCTTCTCAGTTCGACATCCCTGAGGGGAGAATGCTGAGGAAGTATAGTATGTTTTACATCAAACAGTAGTAGGGAGTATGTCTGTGTTGTGATTATGTTCAGCAGGAGAAACAAGGTAAAAGTATAGCAGGGGAAGAACTTACTAGCAGTTATTATAAGTTTTGTTCCACAGATATCAAGGGAGAATGCTAGTTAATGTTGTACAAAGGATCCCAATGTCATACAATACAACTGGGCTGGAGGATGGAACTTCAAGCTGGCCTGTAGATGCAATTTCAATTCCATTGTCACATTCACTTGCTTTGGTGCAATTTACTTTTTTTTCTCTACTTTTTTTAAAGGACACCAGAAGCAAATTCTCGTGCCTCCAGTCCCTGTCATGAGGTGGAACAGTTCCAGATAATTCCTGCAATAGAAACTTCCTATCTTGCCCGAGCTGGAAAGAACGAGTTCCTAAACCTTGTTCCTGATATTGAGGAAATCAGACCAGGGTAAGTTTTTTATTGTTGTGTGATCGTGGCTTCCTGAGAACCATCCCAAGGGCTTTCTGAGATTCTGTGCCCCATTTGAGGAGGGAAAATTAACAGGGGATAGCAGAGCTGCAGAGTTCCCTATTGTTGCATTGATATTTGATCTTTGCAGCATTCGTTCCCTGCATCTACTTATGAACAGGATTTCCAGTGACTCAGATATGATGTTTGTTATCATCAAACTGTGGCTGAAGTTCACTGAAGAAGGGATCTCTGAGGAGCTTCTTTCTGTCAGACTTTTGCAGTTCTTGAAAACACAATTCAGCTTGTTTAGAAGAGCTTTCTCAGAATACTCTTGCAGACAAAACATATTAAGGACCAAGTGGCCAAGTTAATTGGGATACTCAGGGGAAAATCGATTTCTGTTTTAATGTGAGTTTGTTTTTTCAGCTCTGTGGTGTCAAAGAAAGGATACCTCCACTTCAAGGAGCCACTCTCCAGCTCCTGGGCCAAGCACTTTGTGGTGGTTCGCCGTCCCTACGTTTTTATTTACAACAGTGACAAAGATCCTGTAGAAAGAGGAGTCATAAACTTATCCACAGCTCAGGTGGAATACAGTGAGGATCAACAGGCAATGGTAAAGGTCAGTCTGACAGCTCCTGGTTATTTATCCATAAAGCAAGGATGTTCCAAGTAGCAGTGCATCCCTACCATCAGGTGTGTCATCTCACACGAGGAGAATGGATCTGAGTCTTGGAGACATTGAGGGTCCTGCCCACAAAGTTCCCAGTTTGGTCAGGGTTTCTTCTGGATTTGGACACAGCTGTACCAGAGAGCAGCCCTGACTGCTGTCACACATCAGATTGGCTTTTAGGAGCAGGTGGTACCATCACCCTGTGGGTGGGGTTTTTGCAGCTCCCTCTGTATGTTATTTTGGGCTTGTGTGTTTTGTTTGTTTTAAAAACAAAGCTCCACAAAACACACACAAACATCCTGCAAGGAATCAAGTGAACTTTAGTGGTCCATCTCAGCAGCTCTTAAAGCCCACACTTAGGAGTTAAAACTGTATTTTGTAGAAGATAATGACTAATAATATCCTGGAGATCACCAGTGAAACAGAAATGAAAGACCTTAGGAGATGTAGGTTTTAGGGATGTGACAGAGCAGAGTTGTCTCCAAGAGGAAATGTGCATCAGCTTCTGTAGACTTTGTATTTTAAATTTCCTTTCTGTTCCAGACGCCCAACACGTTTGGTGTGTGCACAAAGCACCGTGGGGTCCTGCTGCAGGCCATCAACGACAAGGACATGAATGATTGGTTATATGCCTTCAATCCTCTCCTTGCTGGCACAATTCGGTAAGGGGCAGCTCCTGTGCACCCAGCTCAGACCAGGAGGCACATGGTTGGTTACAGGTTTTAATCGTGTTCTGAGGAATTTGAGAAGATGTGGGAACTGGTGGAGGGAGGAGGGTAGGCAAAAAAACCCCAAAACAATCAGAAAACAAAGCAGTCCTGTATTTCAGGAGCCGCAGGGGCTGGCTGTTGTTTTGCCTTGTGATGTTCTGAAAAGCCATGTCCAATTTGAACATGTGTGAGATGCTTCATTTGGGGGACACAAGATGCTTTCCTTGTATTTCCATTTTACAAATTTATGAAGTTTCTTACTTCCTCTGTGCTGGACTGTCTTTTTAGGCTCTTGATTATGAGCTAAAGCAGAAATTACATTCCCTTTTTATAACTTCTCTGGCAGCCTTTCCATTATCATAGGCAGCCCCTGCATACATTTTACTTTCTTAACATACGGAGTAAACTGAGGCTGTGCCAAAGAATTTATTAAAAAAAAAAAGGTGGACAAACTGTAGGGAGGGAGGAAAGATGAACTTTCAGAATTCACTGACTACTTTTTCACTTTTCTTTTTTGCACAGGTCAAAGCTGGCTCGAAGGCGCACGGGCCAGATGAAGTACTGAGTCCATGTGATGTTCTCATCTGTTCCTCCACCTCCCGATAGATAGTGTTACCTCTCATTTCCTCTTTGTGGTTCTTGACGGTTTCTCTTGTATGTAATCCTGTGGCTTAACATCCCCCACCTTCCCCACTCCTTCAGCACATTTTCTAGGTATTCTAGTCCTACCTTGTTTCTTTTCACCTGTACCAGAATTGTACTAGTAGCATGTGGCCAAACAAAAAGAGAAAGAAAAAAAAAATCAAAAAAATCGAGTGATTATGCACGACTCTAAAAAGAAAAAAAAAATTTTTTTTCTTATAACAATTGTTTTCCCATTTCAACTGACCTTTTGGTGTCTGTCCCACTGTCCGTTGTCTGTCTAGACTGCTACAGGGTTTTCATTCAATTTGTGACTTGGCAGTGGTCATTGGTTCCCTCAGGGCAAACTTCCAATGCCAGGGAAAGATAAATTCCTTATTGGAGACATTACCCAGCCAGGAACTGCAATAGCTCCTCAGGCTTTCTGGATCCAGCCTCTAAGTTAAACTCTGTTGAAAGCTGATATTGGACAAATCTATCTGGGCAGACTGGATTTTGGACTTGGTGCAAGTTTCTGAGTCTCCAGGGTCCGGCAGGCAAAGGCATGAGCTGGAACAAGACAGGGAACAAACCAGGAGGGGCTGGCTAGAACAATCTGCCTTTAAACTCTTGCTGTGGGGGCTAGCAGGTGAGCAGTGCTTGGCTTTAACTCTTTCCCAGAAGAGTTTCCATCAACACTCACTCCTCAGCCTCTGAACTGAGCTTAGCAGACTGTGCTGATATGAGGGGAAATAGACCACAGACTGAAATATTAGATAAAATCCCCAAAATTTCAGATGCTCAAGCCTTGTATTTGACAGATGGAGAGTATTAAATGGAAATGAAAGTGCAGTTGGTCCCTGGATCACCATGGAGGGCAGATCTCCTCTTCCTGCTTTTAGTCCTGACTTCCAAGTTCTGCAGGAAGAGTTCTCACCTCTCTGTGAAGAGGTTTAGGGCTCCCATGGCCGTGTCAGGCTGGCAGCTCTGCAGCATCATTCCCAAGGGCCTTTCTGTGCATCTCTTACCTGTAATGCTCCCATGTCACCCCACCCGTCCATGGGAGCACCCAAGCTCTGTGGAACACTTCCTAGACTCAGCACTTGCAGTGTTCTCCAGGGAGCTGCAGGACACTTTCAATTCCTTTTGAAATAACTGCTGAATGTCTCCTCATATCCCTGCTACAATTTTCATCAGCTAAACCCCACTGTATTCAGAGTTGATCCTTCCTGGGGAATAGAGCAAGTGGATTCTGGTCCTGGTCGGTGGAATGTCATAATTGGCTTCTTGGACACCTTGGGTGGTGTCAGTTCTTGACCTTCAGCGTAAGTTCTCCTTGTGGCCAAAGTTTTGGTCCTCGCCCCAAGAAAGAAAAGCAGAATGAATTTCCTTTTGGGGAAGTGAGCTCCTGTCTGTTAGTCAGGTGTTCAGGGAGGCTGGGGATGTGTGTGTGTCCTTTACTGTGCTCCTGCTGTGTTATCCTTCCTTGCTGTACCTTGGGCACCGCTGGGGCTGGCTGTGATGTGGGGAATGCAAAGGGATTTCATCTGCAGGGTCCAGCTCTCAAGGGAGGGAGAGGTAAAAGGGTTTGCTCCACTCTTGCAGTAGGCGCATTAGGCACAGTCCAGCTCAGGAAGGTCATTTGGATTCAGGTCACACATCAGCCTGGCCATGCTGTGCTCTGGGAGTTCTGTGGGACTGGAATCCATTGAGAAAGATTTTTGCTTTATTTGCTTTATTTTCATCGTTCAGTAAAGTGCAATGCATAATGAGACCTTCTAACAGCATGGAAGGCAAAGGAGCAGGGAGATGGAGTCTGACACTTGCTAGGACATATCTTTGTATATCTCGAGGTAGTTCTCAAGGTAGATCTTATGGTCATGCTGTGGTCCTGAGATTTATTTCAGAACTGGAAGCTGGAGTGAGGGAGCATCCGGGGGACCCAGGAACATGATAGAGATGGTTTTTTTGGTTTATTTTTTTTCCTTCTGTTTCTGTTTTGTTTATCTTTGTGTGACTCTCAATACAATGATGATAGTCCTTTGTTATGCAATGATGATAAAGCACTTCCGGTGTGTGGATAAAACTGCTTGTCGTGCAGGAGGGCTCCTCACGCTGTGAGGATCAGCTAAGCTGATCTCAAGAATTAGGTTAATTCTAAGCATTAAGTTATTGCTGCCATCACCACTGTTGATAATGACAGTGGAACCTGTTTGAGGAGGCAGAGTGATTGAGGTGGTGGTAGGTTGTGACACACTGAGAACATTTTAACTTTTATCTCTTTCTTTTTTTATAACTAGAAGAAAACTAGTTTTCTAAGTCTTTGCTTTGGATAAGCCAGAGAATGAACCAAGTAGATATAGGCATTGCACAGAATCATGATTAAGGGATCTTCCTTTAAAAGCAGGAAGAGACAGATGCTTATTTTATACAGAGCTTGAAGTGTTACAGTTGTGTTGCACAAATATTACTCTTGTTTCTAAAAACTCCAAGCAGCTTCTGGTGACGTGAGGTCTGAGTGGATAACATCATCAGAAGAGAAAATCTCTGCTTTTAAGCATCTCTTAAAGCTTCATAATCTGTGACAAACTGGGTCCTTGTTGTTTGGAATTCAAATGGGCATTACTGTTTTCAGGTCTGACATAAAGGCAGACAGAGTTTTCCTGCAATTACTGAATCCTGCTTTGGGATGTTTGGATTTCCCTACTTAAAACTGGACTGAAACCAATCCAGGTTTTCTTTAAAGAGATAATAAAAACAAATTTAAAAAAGTGATTTTCCATTCACTTCAAAGCTTAGCCCAACATGTTGGAAATTTCTTTTTGGAAACAGAATGAGAAAGGAAAAATATGCTAAGTTGCCTTTTCCTGACACTCCAAAGCCCACTCTCGGTTACCTGCTGTGTGTGTGCAGTCCCAGAGTCAGGCAGCTCTGGGGACTCAGCCTCTGGACACGAGGCATTGTGCTGTGGGCCTGCCAGCCCACGAGAACACACGCTAGGAGGGAGCTGGGTGGGCATTCCTTGGGGAGAACAAGTGTCAGACTGTGCTGCGTTTGGGCTTTTATGTTCTTCGCCAAAAGGAAGGAGAAAATTATCATTTTTGTCCATCGAAAATCATGTTGGATCTTCCTGGGTATTTTAAAATTAAGCTAAACCTCCTACACTGTATTTTAGAAATGCACTTTAAGTACCTTTTAAAAGAAGATTCCTGTATTCTGGGAATACAGAAGAGAAGGGAGTACTATTTCCAGAGAGTATGATTTCTAGACTGCTGAGAAAAGGTTTTTTTGGTCAATGGCTAATAATGCTTATTACTGATTAGCAAGGTATTTCAAAGCAAAGACTTTACTTTTTGCTGCTTGTTATCTAATTTACAGGGATTTAATTTTATGTAATGTATTGTATATTTATACATCTGTAATTAATTGCACATTAGATAAGAAAGAGGATTAGCTTCGGTCTAGCACCCACCGGTACTGAGCAGCTGACTGCTAACTGCCTGTGCTCGTGCCTGGGGCTCCTGCACGCCTGAGCTGCTGCTGCTCTGTGCCCTGCTGGTGGCTCTGCCGAAGGGCAGCTGTTGACCTGCTGCTGGGAGGAGGAAGGATCCTGCTGCTGCTCGGGAAGGGTTTGCTGAGTGTCCCTGCAAAGGGCTCTGACGTGTGCGTTGCATCTCCCCGCTGTAGTTACTAACCCCAGTCTGTGGTCTGGCTGTAGTGTCTGTAGCAGGATGTATTAACTTTGTGCTTCCTTGTTTAAAAACATCAGCTGTTCAAGAACAGGACTGACTTTTTTGTTCAGAAGGCCATTTATGTGTTCTGTGCATTTGAAATCAAAACTAGTCCAACACTAACCAGATGGTTGTGTCCAATGTTATTGGGAACAGGATTTAAATTGCTGGGGTCAGCTGTGTATTCAGAAAACTGGTGTGGAGCTCCTAAGTCTTCAATTCTTAATGTTGCCAAGTGAATGGGCTGCCCCTGAGCAATGCTGAATTCCTCTTGCTTGCCTGGAAACCAGGGACTGGAAGCAAGAGGGAGTCTTGAATGATCAGCACTTCCTAGGATCAGGTCTTAATTTTCCACTCTGCTTGTTCATACTTCATGTGCAGTTGGTTATGGCTCCCAAATTTGGACATTAGACATGCCGTTCACTGAAATACATCCCTTGGGGCTGCGGTCCCCATGTCCCTGTTAATCTCTGTACACAAGGTATACAAGGTATCTGCTGTATAAGTGGCCTTCTTGAACAAATCTCTTTGCAAACTGATTTCATCCCAGCGAAGGAGTGTATCAGCAACACTGTACATTAATTTCAGGTTTTCATTTTCTTATTTTATTTTGTAAATATATCCGATATTTGGAGCTTGAGTATACAAAATGTAAATATAGTTCATGTATTTGTACTAATTCTGATCCATTTGCTGTATAGCCTTAGGTGTGCAATGCAGATATCTAACTGTGTATGGTAACCTTGCACCACTGAATTGTTAGTGAACGAGGTGAAACAATAAAGGTACAACCAGTGCATTAGCAGATAGAATGTGTGCTCCTTTCATTATGGTTTAATTAATTGTATCTTACGTCGATTACTTGTTTTTAAAACCTGTCCTGGACAAGCCAACGCTTTCATGAAATTTATCTCAACTGTTCTTGAGAAAGAAGGGGAAGGGAGGCCCTGCTTATCCTCCCTCATCCTTTCCTCTCTGGTATGTTATGCAGCATTTCTAAATACTTTTTTGGATGCTTTCGAATGATTGCTTGAAAAATGAATCAGGCTTGTCACAGTGCTGCCAATACTGAACTCACTTACCTGGGGGTGACAGTTGGAGATGAAAGGGGTGAAATCAAACCATCAAAACACATCAGCAGAGTTGGAACTCTGGGAACAGAGTTGTGTCAGGGGATCCCTGTCAATAGTTCCTGTCCTGGTCTGAAGGTGCAAAGTTCTCTGTAGCTTTTAAAAGCCACGGACAGGGCATTCCCAAAGCATTTAAGTCCCACCGAAACGAGTCAAAAACCTACTGGAACTTTAAACCAGCCGCGGGGTGACAAAGCAGCTTTATCAGGCTGCTCCCTCCTCAGTTCTTTATCTGAAAAGCTGCTGTCTTTGCTGCTGCGGCTGATGCCTTGTTTTTTCTGATTTTGCACTTGAGTAACCTGGGAACTTGTTCTGGTGGCTCTTTTGACAGCTTAATTAATACCTCATGGAAGCCACTCTGTTTCACTGCTTTCTGATTCGTCCACGCTTAGTGTCCAAAATTAAGGTGGGCCAAAAACTTCATGGGCCAGATTGCTGCCGCTCATCTCGTTTAGAAAATAGTTTATATAGAATTTAATAGAAACTCAAGAGGTAGATTAGTGCTGACGCTACATCGGCTGTCGTGGAGCAAAGGCACGGAAGTGGCTTTGTCCTGAAATCGCTGTCACCTTGCTGCTCACGGCGGGACAGGTTTTTCACGTTTTGCCTGAAGTTAGGGCACGTAAAGACAAACGGGTAGCGGTGATGCCTGAGGGGCTGGCTGCCGCCTGGGACGATGTTCAGCGGCAGAATCGAAGCCAATTAATAATAATTAGAGAGAAAAGACAAACTGCGCAGGTCCCAGGGGTGCGTATCGCTGGGAACAGAGGCACAGCCGAGGGCACGGTGCAGCTGCGCGGCTCCTCCGCGGGCAGGCGCTGCTCTCGGGGATCCTCGGGCCTCGCAGGCGGCGGGGGAGCGTCAGCGCCCGGCGGGGACAGCGCGGGGACAGCGCGGGGACAGCGCGGAGCCCCNCCCCGCCCCGCCCCGCCCCGCCCCGCCCGCGGCTGATGGGGACAAGCGGCGCGCGCCGCAGGCCGAGCCCCGAGAGAGCCCAGCGCCCCGAGAGCCCTGAGGGATCCGAGAGCCCTGAGGGATCCCAGCGCCCCGAGAGCCCCGAGCGCCGCTGCCATGGCCGAGTGAGAGCGGGACGGGGGCGGGAGCGGGGCCCCGGCATGGCCGCACTGGGTGGGGCAGCGCTGCCGCCGGCCCGCGGCGCTGGGAGGCCCTGCTGCGGTGTTGGCTGCGGGGGCTCTGCCCCGTGACCCCGCACAGCCTCGGGCCCGGCGGAGCGATGCTGCCGTGGGCCCCGCTCTCCTGTGGGTCCGAGGGACGGGAACGGGGCGGCTGTGGCAGGATCCGGGATCGGTTGGTGCTGGAGTCGTGGCTGTGGAGCAGGAAAGTTGTTGGGAGCCGGGGGTCAGAGGAGATTGGGCTCCCCTACGTGCGCTCCTTGTGAGCTGCATCTGCCTCCAGCCGTTTCCTTCGTTTTCCCTGCCCACCTCAAATCCTTTGGCATTGCGGAAGCAAAACGTGATGTAACATTCAGACTCGACGTCCTAGTGCAGCGTCTGTTCAGTATGGAGCTGTGGTAGAACTGGACCCATCTGTGGCGTATTGGGGCAACTCACTTCAATCCCTGCCTGTAGTGCAATGTTTTGGATTGCTTTTCCTGCTCATCCAGCTGTTCCTTGGTGGCTGGGAAGAAACCATGGTGACTCGAGACATACTCTGTGTGTTCTGCACTCTGGGAGCCACAAGGATCTGCATCTTTGTCCCGAGGTGCAGCTCTGATCTCTGCTCTCTGTGACCAGGGAACGGCTGGAGCTGTGCCAGGGGAGGTTTAGGTCGGAGATCAGGGAAAGATTCTTCCTCCAGAGGGTGCTGGGCCCTGCCCAGGCTCCCCAGGGAATGGGCACGGCCCCGAGGCTGCCAGAGCTCCAGGAGCGTTTGGACAATGTTCTCAGGATGCACAGGGTGGGATTGTTGGGGTCTGTGTAGGACCAGGCATTGGACTGGATAATCCTGTGGGTCCCTTCCAGCTCGGGATATTCCATGATTCTGTGATCTGCTGCAGTAAGAGCTGACAGAATGAACTCAAACCTCCCTGTTTGTTAGGAAGGGATAGGCTGCACTGGCAGCTGGCATGGTCAGAACAGTCTGACAGAGGCATGGATGCTACTGCTGGATTGCTGCTAGTGACTTATGTGGCATTTTTGTTCTTTCGCATTCCAGAGCTGACATTGCTTTGATTGGACTGGCCGTGATGGGTCAGAACCTGATCTTGAACATGAATGACCACGGCTTCGTGGTAAGTGAGGCCTTAAGAAGGCTGACTCAGTAGCACTTGGGATTGGAGCTGAGCATTTGTGGGTGCTTTCCCCCTGCTCTTGTGATGATCTAATGGGTATTATTTCCTTCTTTTAGTTATGCCTTGTGCTGGCCTTTGTCCTGTTTCCGGAGAACAGCGGTGCATGCCTGTACTCAGCTGGCACCTGATATGTTAATTATGCATGACTTTTCCCTGAAGTTTGCCTTGGCCTTGCCATTAACCACAGATCCCCAAGGCACTTGCAAAGACATGCTCAGGTTCATCCCTGCCCTGTGCCTGTCACGAAGGTGGAAGTGGGAGAGCACAGGATGTTGAAGCTTGCTTGTATAATTTGTAGTCTAAGCTAAAGTAACTGTTCCATTGTTAACATGTTTTCTTGCTCCCCCAGGTTTGTGCTTTTAACAGGACGATTTCCAAAGTGGATGATTTCCTGGCTAATGAGGCCAAGGGAACCAGAGTGATCGGTGCTCACAGCCTGGAGGAGATGGTCTCCAAGCTGAAGAAGCCCCGTCGCATTATCTTGCTGGTGAAGGCTGGAAGTGCAGTGGATGACTTCATCAATAAATTGGTGAGGCATTCGTTCCACCTGTGGCTTCTTGCTGTCTTTTGGAGGAGATTCCTCTGTTAGTTCTCAATTATTCATCATTAGTGAGGTTTTGAATGTATTAAAAAAACCCGAAAATGCTGATTTATTTTTGACAGGTGCCATTGCTGGAGACTGGAGACATCATAATTGATGGTGGGAATTCTGAGTATAGAGATACCACGGTAAGCCTGTTTCCTACCTAAAGCAAATTAATAAAATACACACGACTCTTCCACTTCTGATCATCAGAGTAGCCAGTCAATACGATGCCATCGCCCCTGTGCTCAGGAAAAGCCAAACTGAATTATTTCTGCAAAATTAGATCATGCAGCCTATTAAAAAGCAATTAAAGACTGCACTGTATAGAATGTTTTTGTAGAAGTTGCCCAGATCATCAGAGAATATTTTTTTGACATTTGAAAGAGTGAAGACCTTTAGAAAATTTCGTTTTACAGTCTTAGGGAGTTTTCAGGGAGATTTAAAAGTCTAAGGATGTTTATAGATTTGTTGTTACTTCTTAACCCTTCGTGATCACAGGACAATCCAGTAAGGCAGAACTGCTCAGTAATGGAAGCAGCAGAGTACAGCTTGTGAGGAGGCTGTAACTGTAGAAGTTACAGAAGCTATATTAGCTTATCTGGGATGCTCACGTGCAAATATTGCATTCAGATTGGTACTTCTAAATCTTAGAGGAGGTGCTCGTGTTTGTCTTTCTGCTTCGATGTCCTGATCTTGGCTAAGTGAATTGGCCATGCCTGGGTGAAGAACTCAGTGCAGATCCATCCCTGGGGAGCTTGCAGCTGTCCTTAGGGATCTCAGCCTGTGCCTCGCTCCTGTTCAGAGGCAATTATTTTGCCTTGGAGTTTTCTCTACTTGCACCTTCACTGTGCAATGAACTTAGCAGCTCCATCTTGGGCCTAATCTGCCTCCTCCACATCTTTGCACAGAGCATGTGTCACCTGACACTAATTCTAAGCCTTTTCTGGCCTCAGTGCTGCTCATTTCTGTCTGGTGCTTATAAGGACTTGTTTTCTCACCATGTCGCTTTTGTAAGGATCCATGTCAAAGCAACAGGAAGTTTCCTAATGCTCACTTTGGTGTGTGTACAAGCTTTCTCTAAGGTTAGCTTCTAGCATGCCAAAAGCAGAATTGAAAACTTAATTTTAAGTCTGAATTGCTAACCTTTTTTGTAAGGCTCTGGCATTAACAAAACAAATGAAATTAAATAGTGCTGCTCTGCTCTTTGTTCCAGAGGCGTTGTAAGGAACTACAGGCAAAGGGCATCTTATTTGTGGGAAGTGGTGTTAGTGGTGGGGAGGAGGGTGCCAGATATGGACCTTCACTCATGCCAGGAGGAGCCAAGGAAGCCTGGTAAGCACAAGCTACTATATTTTCTTGTTCAGAATGGTTTGCAACAGTTCACATTGTGAGTGGAGGAGGGAAAGAGGAGGGTGTGGGTGTGGAGAGAACAAGATATGTTGCCATCTCACTTCCTCAAGGCTCCAGATTTCTCAACCTGGCTGGGGTCATGGGGCAGTGCTGAGCCTTCATGTAAGGCAGAACAAAGGCAGGCTTTTCTTCCAGGAATCCACAGGCAAATCTTAGGACCTACAGACATCTGAAGGGAAAATGTTTGTGTGGGGAGAAGGGAATTTTGCTTAAATTTTAAACAAGTACTGTTTCTTATTTTTTTCTTTTGAGGCTGTACACACTTGGGAAGCTGCTAACCATGAATCAGGCAGCAGCAAATGGCCCTGTAGTGACACATTATAAAAAGAGCTTCAGTACATGATTGTACTACTATTGAATGCATCAATTTATTTGCAAGTTTCTGCATGCTGCTTTGCTGTTTTGTACTCATGCCTCAGTAAAGGACTGCACATCAATGCCCGTAGTAGACTTTATTCCTGGTTGCCCATTCTCTGTTAATGTGGACAGAAAGGGTGTGCCCAGGCTTTACCTGAGCTTTAGTATCTCTTGAGTCCCTGTCCGTTTGCATTAGTGTTTCATAACCTGTATCAGCCTATTCAAATTTGATGGCAAAAAGCCATCAACAACAATTAGTTGCTGCCCAATCATCTTTTGCCCTGAACAGCTAAGTAAGGACAGCTTCTATGTTCAAATAGAGAGGATATTTGGGCTCCTTTAAGTGCATTATGCTTGTCCTTACAGTGTTGGATGCATGACTTGACTGTCCCAATGTCTTGCAAGCAGTGTCTAGTTGGGAAAAACATATTTAGTTGACATTGCTGTGTGGGTGAGTTATCAACCTGCCAGCTGCCCTCACGCCAGGCTGCCTTTTGGCAGGTTACAGAAGGAGGTATCATACTGATAAGTTCTATTTATTTTCTCTTGTGGTGTTTGTATCCCCTGTCTGCTAAGGTGTATTCTTTCTCCCCACAGGCCCCACATCAAGACCATATTTCAAAGCATTGCAGCTAAAGTGGGATCTGGGGAACCTTGTTGTGACTGGGTAAATAGCCATTTGATACTGACCCTAACTTGGGATTAGATCCCTACTTAGGTAATTTGGGGTTAGATCCATGCTTAGGCAGTTTCGTTGCTGAAGCTCGTGGATGTTTGTCCATAATAAACACAGCACCATCAGTGGTTGATGTTCTGGCTAACTGTGTTCATTTCCGATCTACCATCTCGGATAACTCACACCATGCAATGGGAAGACAAAGTTTTGTGGCTGGGTCATGGGCTGGGAGAGCTAAATGGACATGTGACCCACTGGTTTCAGTTAGCACTGTCTTTGATTCCCTCCTTTAGGCAGAAGGAAGCCACAGGCAGGTATTAAACACTGGAAGTGGTGGTGATGCTGTTGCTGATGGGATTTTTGGATGTTTCCTGACAGGTGGGAGAGGAAGGAGCTGGACATTTTGTGAAGATGGTACACAATGGGATTGAGTATGGAGACATGCAGCTGATCTGTGAGGCCTATCACCTGATGAAGGATGTGGTGGGCATGGAGCACGATGAGATGGCAAAGGTGATTTGCAGTTTTTAATATCTTTCATTTTTTTGTGCCATGGTGTCTGTCTGCTGCTGCTGAGGTGCTGGGCTTGGGTAAAGATGCTGCATGTACATGAAGTGAATTTTTCTGACGTGCCTCCTGCAAGGGCAGGGCACAACATTCCTGAGCTTCACATGAGGTAGGAGCAGCGAGCACGGACAGCTGAATGCTTATAGAAGTTGTCTCAAACTCTTCCCATGATACAGTTGATTTCTCCCCAGGAAGCACCTTCATGTCTAGAGATGTGAATTACCTTGCCTGAAAAGAGCTAGTGAAACATTGAGCATTATAATCAGGGAGGCAAAATATATACATTAATCAATTAAAAGATATCGTAGTGACATAGCAAATTGGGGTGTGTATGTATATATATATACTTTTTCTCCTTTTTCAGGTATTTCAGGAGTGGAATAAGACAGAGTTGGACTCTTTCCTGATTGAAATCACAGCCAATATTCTCAAATTCAGAGACAGTGATGGCAAATATCTCCTCCCAAAGATCAGGGACAGTGCAGGACAAAAAGGCACAGGGAAGTGGACAGCCATTTCTGCCCTGGAATATGGAGTCCCTGTCACACTCATAGGTAAGGAGTTCTTTGATCTTTCCTTTCTCCATGTGCCACATCACAGTAAGGAGCATGGGAATAGATAGAAGTGAGCCCACAGCAGGGCTTGGCTTGCAGAAAAGGCTCTTGTAGGTGTAGCTGTTCCAGCCTTTCTGCCCTGACAGCTGTTCCTGGGTTTTTTTGCTGGGCTTGTTTTTACCTTGTTCCTTACATGCTGGCAGTCCTGTTGTCACACCCGTGTCCCTGGTGCCTGCAGTGCTCTGAGGACTCGGTGACAGGGGAACATTAAATGCTGTGCTCAGAGTGTTGTAATGCAGAGGACCTGTAACACATCTGCAACACATTTTGAGTGTCCTAATACCACAGGTCTGGAGTGGGCTTTCCATTGAGTAAATTAGATGAGTCAACAGATTCTTTGCTCTCAGATTTGCTTTCATTTCCATGCTTTCTCTACCTCTTTTTCCTTTGCATTGCCTGGTCCAGTACTGAAGAAAAACTGTATTCAGTAGCTGAAAGAAAGTAACTGCGATGTAGGTGTCAAAGAAACATGGCTGCATTCCCACAGCAAAACAAGTTCTCTGAATGGTTTTCATGTTCTACAGCAGCTGTAGTCTTTCAGTTCTAGGCTTGAAACAGTGTTTCTTGCTTGTATTGTTAATATTCTCCTGTTTGGGGTTCTTGCGAAGATCAAGGGTGGAGGAGACACTCCCTGATTCGTGCTCTGCAGTGCCAGGGAGCACGGTTAGGTAATGCTGAGCTGATAGGGAAGTGTGTGCTGTAGTCCTTGTGCAAACGTGGCTGTTCTCAGGGCAGTTGCTGTGTGTGGTTTTACTGCCTAAGCATGACTTGCAAACTTCTGCTTGTAAAACCAGAGTCATGCTACTCCTGCTTTTTCCTGATTTTCCTACTACGCTGCTTCTCCCCACTGTAGAAGGAAGTTTTTGCAGAAATGGAAATTAGCCTGTTCTGATTTAGGTATGATGTGTCCTCCTGCTGTAGGGACGATCCAGAGTCTTGTGAAAACATTACTCACTCCTTTTTTTTTTAATTCTTGTTGATTTGATTTTGGGGTGTGGTTTTGGTTTTTTTTGGTATGTCAAAACTCACTTAAAGGGTGGAACAGAATGACACTATGAAGACTTGCTTGTTTTCCTTCTATCAGACCTTGAAAAGGAAACTTTTTCTCCTTCATTTTACAGTACTGTCTTCAATTGCAAATAAGTACAGTTTAAACCAGCATGACTGAGAACTCACTGAGACAGCCTTACAGATGATATTTAGTAACCTGCTTAGTGATGTTAAAAAACTATCTTGTGAACTTCTGAATACTAATGCTACAAGGCTACCAGATTTGTGAATCTTACTTCATCTTATAAGTTAACCTGCTGATTTATTCTTGATTTTAATTGCCCTTATTTTGCATGTGTGTATTTCAAAGCACATCCAGTTAATGTGAGTTGGCATTTAAGCAACAGCTTTTTATCTTCAAAGCATGATACAATACTTGGTGAAGTCTTCAGCCTTGCTGTTCCCTAGATCGCAGTGCAACACTGTCTGTCTCTGATAGATAGGAAAAGATTTTAAAATAAATTGGCAAAACTGAGAGCTGGTAAATGTTCCTGAGGATGAATTTTCATGTGGATGACTTGTGGCTTTTTCCTTTATCATTTCAAAGCTATATCAGTCAATAGTTACACAATGGTTGTACTGAGTGGCAGTGTTGTCCCTCAGGAATGCTGTTGGATTATTTAATTTGTGCACCTATTATTTTGTTTGTGTACATGGTTCATCATTCAGTGACACTCTGTGGTGCTTGAGTACCTCAGACATGAGCAGTGATGCCCAGCTTTCTAATGATCTCCTCTCTCCTGCCATACCCAAAGGGGAAGCTGTGTTTGCACGGTGCCTGTCTTCCCTCAAGGATGAGAGAGTGCAGGCCAGTAAGCTGTTGGAAGGGCCCAAAGTGACTCAATTCAGTGGGAACAAGAAGGCCTTCCTGGAGGATATCCGCAAGGTGAGTCTTTGTGCTGGGTTGGAGCAGGTTTGGGATGCTGTGAGCCCTGGGGAGAGCTCTTGTGTTCGTATTTCGTGAGAATTGGTTCCTGCTTTCAGCACTGTGCATTGTCTTGTGATGCCCACAAAGCACAATGTGACCCATAACCAAAGAATAATCCAGAGGGAATTCAACTCTAAGCCACAGTGGGCAGAGACAACTACATGGGGTACAGAGATCATAATTTATGCACAGGAGCTTGTCCACCCCTCAGTACTCCTGCCTTTGCCTGGGTATTGATCTCTTGATATCTCTCTGTTGAAACCAAACTTTCCAATGAGAAAGGATATTTTGGTTCTCAAATAACCTGCATGTTGCTACTGTGCTCATCCCTGTTGAGATGTGGGCTGAACAGAGCATGTAGACCGTGAAGTTTGTGGTTCAACTTTGTGACACTTCTCTTGGAATGTTAACTTGTTTTGTTTTTTTTTTTTTAGGCCCTGTATGCTTCCAAGATTATCTCATACGCTCAAGGCTTCATGCTGCTGAGACAAGCAGCCAAAGAATTTGGCTGGACACTGAATTACGGTGGTATTGCACTGATGTGGAGGGGAGGCTGCATCATCAGAAGGTAATCAAAATGAGGAGATAACCTGGCTGCTGAGGGGAGAAGAGCAGGCAGTTTAGTTTATGAGGTGCTTGACTGAGAAGCCTAGAGATTTCCTTGGAAAATCCATGGAGTTACTCTGCTGCTGAGATTCTGAGAGACTGTAGACAACACTAAAGGTTACTAGATGAACTCACTATTCTGGTGGCTTAAATGCTGCAGATTTTCTTTGATCTTTGTAATGTTTGGAATCTGAGTCTGGCCGAGTCAAGTTTTGGCACTTTAAGTTTTGAATTCTGGGCCTTTGTTGGAAGCTGTGACATTTATTCTTGGTTTGCTTTTGCCTAGTGTGTTCCTGGGAAAAATCAAAGATGCTTTTGATCGAAACCCTGAGCTCCGGAATTTGCTGTTGGATGATTTTTTTAAGAGAGCTGTAGAAAACTGTCAGGTAAGTGCCAAGGAAAGGAGAGCATAAAACCAATAATTTGCAGCCAGGACTGTCATGGTTCTTCTGTTTGATACTGACCAAGCTATGATTGGAAACTGAAGGTTCCCATTTTACTGTTACAGAAAAGCCTTAGGCAGAAATCCGGCAATTCAGAAGGACCATAATAAGAGGATAAAAAACCTGGCCTGTGTGAACATTCTCATCACTGCCCTGTGTCTTGTGCCTACTGTGCAGTTGGATTTCAGCTGAGCAGACTATAAAGCTCTGTTCCAGTACCATTGTTTGCAGTAGCCCCAGAAAAACAGTGTTCCAGACCCACCCTTTCTTTAGGCCTGTGTCTGTGCAAACAGTGTCCTGATTTGGATGGAGCTGACAGGCAGAATTAAAACCACATTATCTGGCCAAAAAAGCAGTCTCATATCATCATTGGTAGTTCTTGTAACTGAATCTGAATATTCCTTGCAAATTACTAGATCAGATGAACAGTTGAACTGAGGATTACCCACGTCTGTCTGAAGTATCAGTGCTGTCCTCTTATGCCCTTGGGCGAGCTTTGTTCTGTGCTTGGTGAGAGGTCCTGAAATTGCCTCAGTGTTTGCTCAGAATGTTCCTCATTCCCCACTGAGTTCATGCTTTTGAGATGCTCTGACCGTGTTTATGTGAAAGAACAGCATCCTTGCTTGAGGCTGTGGTTTGACTGCATGTCTCAACTGTTCTCATCCTGTTAACTCTGTCTTTCTTGCCATTATTTTAGATCACCCTTGTTTCTGTAAAATCAGGAATCTGCTGCTGTATTTGCTCATACTTGGTAATGAGGTTTCATAGAATGTGAAGTAGCACGCACAGTTGTACTGGAGTAGTTCACACATACCTCTGAGCAAGCACTGATCCGTTTCCTTTTCCCCCCTCTTTTCCTCTCTCCCAGGAGTCCTGGCGCCGTGTGATCAGTACTGGAGTGCAGATTGGAATCCCTATGCCCTGCTTCACTACAGCACTTTCTTTTTATGATGGATACAGGCATGAGATGTTGCCAGCTAACCTGATTCAGGTAGGTACTGAAATCTCATCATGCTGTTGTTTAAATACTGCTCTGAGGGCCTCAATGGCAGTTGTCCTAATCACCCACAGTACACATTGCCTAATATACTTCTGTTGCACCTGAAATTCATGTCAGTAAAACACTTAGGGATAGCTGGATAAAGAACACCAGAGATACTGGTATGGCAGTGCCCAGTGTGTGTTTGTGTTCCGTCTGTGAACCAAGGATAATGATATCTCGGAATCCAAATGCTTTATAGAGAAGTGTCTTTGAGTGTTTGGATGTATGAAAGTGCTTGCATTTTAGATGAGTACCAAGCAGAAATCATACACTTGCATTTCTGCAGAACTAATAATTTAATTATTAGATATTAGTAAATTTTTCATTGCAGTGGTTTTGCTAATAATGAGAAAATAATTTTGAGTGTTATAATATTGGACTAAAATCTTATTTCTACTATTCCTTGTTAGGTAACAGTAGGTGCAACTTCTAATACTCCTATGATACTGACATTTGTGTTTCTGGCTTGTCTGTGTTCTCATTCCAGGCTCAGCGTGATTACTTTGGTGCACATACATATGAATTATTATCGAAGCCAGGGGTATTTATCCATACCAACTGGACAGGCCATGGAGGAAACGTGTCCTCTTCTGCTTACAATGTCTAGTGGAAATCCTTCCGCTTGGAGCCAAGATACTGTAGATCTCTGATATTTCTTTTAGAATATCACTTTTTACTGTACTCTGCTAGAACTTGTGTTTGGACACTTTTGTAATAACTTGTGGGTTATTTCATACATATATGTATATCTCTCTATATGTATCATGTAAGAAAACTAAATAAATTGTTATAAATCTGTTGAGGTGTTTTCTTTCTACTGCTGCTGGCCAAAACTAGGTAAAATGTTTTTGTGCAGTATTTAATAGAATTTATAGTCATGGTGTGTTTATTGTATTGTAGTGCATAAAGAGATAGGGATCCAGGCAGAGATGAGTTCAGTTCAGTAATTGCTGAGCTGGAGAGTGGCAGGCAGCACAGTAACTCTGCGCAAGGTCCCAGGCAGATAAAGGCCTTTCTTTCGTTCCATGGTTTATTCCTAACAGGCACTAGCTCGTCTCTTACAGATTTAATTCCTGGGCATTCAGCTGCTCAGTCTGTCACACTGAGCTCTGTGTGCTTTCGGTGGAAGGGTGAGGTGGGTTGTGGAGAAAAAAACCTGATATTCCTGTCATCATTCTCCCTCCAGTTGTTGTTTGCAGTTTTATGCTCTGGCATAAACACTTTGCATTGCTGTGTGCTTGCACTTCTCCCCACCCAAATCTCCCTGATTCTTTGTCTCTTCTTCCCATAGGACAATTAAAAATACCCACAGCAGCATGCAAAGTTGGCTGTATTTTATAGCCTATCCCTGCAATGCTACTGCCAGTCATCTTCTGAAAATTCGCCTGGGTGTCTGAACCTTTAATTTTCCTCAGAATCCGTTAAATTTTGTGCTGTGCATAGTGATTTTTATATTAATTTTTGGCCATATGTTTCTGCTAAGACAGCTACTTACTAGTTAAATATCTGTATATGGTAAAATATAACTTTCAGTTTTCCGTACCTTTCCTGCAGTAAGATTTGGGAGTTCTGTAGAACGTTGCGGATAATTGCGATGCTGCATCGCAAGGCGGCCGCGAGCCCCCTCACAGGGCCCCGCGCGCTGGGCGGGAAACGCGAGGGGCGGGAAATCCTGAGGGCCGCGATGGCGGCGGCGGTGATCGGCGGCGAGGAGCGGCAGCTGCTCACGCAGGTACCGAGCGGCGCACGGGGGTCGGGGGCGTTGGCGGTTCGGGGCAGGGCCGGTGTGTCGGTGCCTGACCCGCTTTGGTCCCTGCAGAGGCTGAGGGCGGCGGTTCACTACACAGTCGGGTGCCTGTGCCAGGAGGTGGAGGAGGACAAGGACGTGCAGTTCAGCAAGCAGAGCATCGCGGCCATCTCGGAGATCACCTTCCGGCAGTGCGGTACTGCGGGGTTAGCTGGTGTTACCTGGTGTTACCTGGCTCACCTGCACTTGCCTCCTGTTACCTGGGTTACCGCAGCGTTCCATGTCTGCTCAGGAGCCGTTGCGGGAGACACAGGCCCTCAAAAATAATTGCACCAAACCAGGTGTCACCGCGGCATTCTCTTCCATTATATCTTTTTTGAGTACAAAATATACTGGTTTGACTTTTCAGACCCGAAAAAAGCATTTGGATGTATGAGGGAATATTGTGTGGCTACCTGCTTGTGTACGAGTGGTGCCTAATAACCAGCTGTGGTCACTTCTCATAAGTGACATGGATAACTTGTGTATCTCTTCCCACTCGGAGTTAGTGTTTTAAAATACATGACATCTTTTTTGTTTTCTCTAGAAATCTTTGCAAAAGACCTCGAAATGTTTGCAAGGTAGGCATTAATTGTTAAAAAGGCTTTCCCTTTTTTTGTGTTAGCTTCTAGATAATCTTTAAAACACACCTTGTAATTCAAGCTTTAAAGGCTTAGTTGACCACTGAAATAGTGGCTGTGAAGTTATGAAATAGAAATTCCCTATAGGTACTTCCCGATCTTGGAAGTTCGTTTATGTATTGCAAATGATTGTTTAGATTAACAACTGTATACTATTGTCAAATGCATTGATACACAGTGGTACTGGATGGTTTGGGGCTGACAAGTGTTTACTCGCCTGCCTGTGCTTCACCTGGTTGCTTCAGGAATGTGTAAGGGAGTGTTTTAAGTAGCTGAAGCCTAATGGCTGCTGGCAAGAGTGAACAGAACAGTGAGGCTTGAAGTTCTGCTTGCTAAATTCTAACACAAGGAGTGTGGAGATTTTGAAATACACGTGTAAACTTGATAAAACAGTTTTTTGTGTGTAGGTAGAAAAGACAGGCAGGCGTGGTTTGCTGGGTCCCTATTAAGCCTCTTTAGCCATTGAATTCAGTCTCTGAACGAGATGCTCTATGGCCTCTTATGGGCAGTGTTGGCAAAAATGTTAAGGTATGGTTTTTTATTTTATGCATTATGATTTATGCAGGCATGCAAAACGAACCACAGTCAATACAGAAGATGTGAAGCTTTTGGCTAGAAGAAGCAATTCTTTGGTGAGATGCACTGTATTTTCTGTCTCGCACCGTTCTTACACCAGTTAATTCCTAAAAGCATTTGAATGAAGGTTATAGATGGTGAAGCAACTGTTCCTTGAGCAATTTCACCATCTTCCTCAGGTAGATAGGCACAAGCCAGTGATTTTTAAATTTTCATCTTATTTTGCTTCGTGCCCCTCTCTGTCACTGTGGTGAGGTACAACACAGATCTGATTGCAGTTCAAGCAGCAGTGCTCTCCTTGCACCAGGGCTGCTGAGTTCCCAGTACAGAAATATAATAAACAGACACAGCATTGTGAATCACTTTGCTTTTTCCTGATGTTGTGTTCCTTTGCTGTAGCCTGAGGTCAAGCATAGCTTGAGTCTACCTGGAGGTGCTGAGTCTCCCAACATTAATACAGGGATCATAGCATCATTGTATTCTCTCTCGTGCTGTTACTTAAAATGTTCAGTGGATTACACTCACTAATATGTTAACACATGCCTGTATGTGGCTCCATGAAAAATTCTTCCAATACTAATTTTGCTTTAATGTAAGGAGATTTTTTCCTTCCCTATATTCTTTGAAATACCCAAACTGAACTTGCCTGAGAAGGCAAGGTAAATGCTTTTTTGAGTCTGACATGTTTGTTGTAATAAGAATTTGCTGTGTTAATTTATCTTCAGTATTTCTTTCTAATGTCTTGTGAATGAATGAAGTTCCTCAGTAGACAACTGATTAGCTTATTGTTTCCAGCTAAAATATATCACTCAGAAGAGTGAAGAGCTTGCATCAAGTAACGTGGAGCAGAAGGAGAAGAAGAAAAAGAAGTCCAATGCAGCTAAGGGAGAGAGAACTCCTGGGGAACAAGAAGCAGCTGGGACTGAAAATGAAGATTCCAATATGGCATGATTTATCTTTCGAGTAACATTTCAGGTCATTTTCTCTTACTATCCTAGAGAAACCAGAATTAGCCTATTCATCTTGCAGGTTAGCTCCAATAATGAATCTGTAGGTTTTTAGGTGAATGTGATTGGATTTTTATTGTTCCAAAAATAAAAAGTCTGTCAGAATTCAGTAAGCCAAAATGCCTTAATTGCTCACAAAAGGTATCTGTTATTAAAATTAAAATCCTTTAAATAAAGAATTTGAAACAGACCATTCTCACTGAACCATAACTCAGTATGTGCAATTCCCTCCCTTCTGCTACTTCATTTCTCTGGTAACTGTTTGACTTTTTCCTTGCTTCCAGTTTTGATATTTTTTCTCAGCTATTTTGAGTATTTTTTTTAATAAGTCATTGTCTCTTGACAATTGAACGTGTTTTGTGCAGTTTCCCACCTGTGGCACTGCTGGGGTACAGTCCTCACTGTCAGTAACTCCCCTTTGAAGGCAGCACTGAGGCTCGGAGCAGCGGCAGACAGGGATCCCACTGCCCTCTGCTGGGCTGGCAGAGCCTTGCCCAGAGCAATGAATTGTACAAAGAATTCAAATAATTACATTCAAAGGAAGCAGATTTCTAGGGGTAGCACAGCCATCCAGGCTATTGCAGAAGGAAGCTTGCAACAAGTAGCTATTTAAAACACCAGGAAACATTTTTACCTGCCGTGGCTTATAATGTTACAATTTGAAAGTGTATATGGTAAGAAGAAAAATAGATTGACAAAAAGTTTGGTGCAAGCTTCTCCCCCTAGTCCAGTCACTTCCCACCTGGGTAGCTTCACCTCAAGTTGTCCTGAGTAGTTTTGTTTACCGGCTTAAAGTCAGTAAACTGTTTAGAATATTTATTAGTTGAACTGTTCAACTTGTCTGTTCAACTCTGTGCCATAATTAAGATGGAATGTTGCATGCAATGGGTTCACCCAAATGCCTGCTATGAGAATACTTACCCTGGGCCATTTAAGGCTGTGTTAAATCAGAGGATTTAGCATGCTACTGCTAAATACATCTGACCCAATTAAAACTTTCTCAGAAGTTTCATCTCACTTGTCAGATATTTTTCATATATCTTCTCACACAAGAAGAGTGGATTGTGCCAGGTGAGACTTTCAGTGCAGTCACCATGATGAACACACATTTTGTCTAAACACATTGGATAAGTTAAAGACAGTATGTCTTGTTCAATTTCTTCTTCCTCTTTCCTTAAGGTCATACTGTATTTATCAGCCCCTTCTTTAATTACAGCAGCTGGTAGAAATATCAAAACTAGTCCAACAGTCAGATAAAAAGATTTTATTGATGTTAGAAAAAAACTCTTTAAGAAATTTAAAAATAAGCCAGTTAATACAAAAGCATCATGATGCTGCACTAATGATTAGGAGAATTAACACAGCAGGGCAAATGCAAGTCTTCTGCCGCCCAGCCTTACTAAGCAATTATTTCTACCTTTGCTGTGTTTTACATGATAGCTCTCACACAGCATCCAAGAGGCAGGAGTTCTTCACAGAGAAAGCACTGAGGTTGAAGGACTTTGAATTTACTTTACCTGATTAAATCAGCACGAGAATTCAAGTTCCTAGATCGCAGGCTGGATGTTAAAGCCAGGCAGCAGCTGGCTAACCCCTCTACCCTGATCACAAACTGTGCCTCAAAGTGTCTTCCAGAGATCCTCCATCCTTTTTAACACTGAAATGCTGGGAGAACAAAGTAACCAAACTGCCTGGGGCTTCAGGAGCTGTATCCACCATTATCAGAGGGAAGTTTCTGGCTACCAACCAGGTATTGAAAGCTGAACACTTACATGCTATGCTTAGCAAATACCATTGTTCTAGTATTCTGCAAAAAGTAAAAATCCCTTTGCTTACACAATTCAAATCACCAGCTGAGTTTAAGCCTCAGGACAATGTCCAGATTTTAGTTGTTCTATAGCCAGACCACAGTATGACCAGCAAACTATGGTTCCCAGGATGTGTCTTTGCTTGTATTGATTCTAATGCAAAAGCAAAAACTAAATTGCAAACAGCACTGCAATCTTATTTTTTGCGTTTTGCACTGGGCCAGTCCCCCCAGGGAAGTGTTTTCTTGCCCTTCGATGTGCTCCGCAGGGAATGCAGAGTCTGCACTTGTTTGAGGCGCTTGGAGAGCTCCTGCTCACAGGCTTCCTGCAGAGCTCCAGCTTTCTGCTTGTCCCATCCCAGAGCTGAGGCCAGGGCTGCTGTGTCTTCCTTCAACACCAGCTGCAGCAAGACAAGATTGTTAACAGCCTTTTTTACTGACTCCCGGCCACTAACCCTCTGCACATTAACAGCAGGAATGAGGCACCAAAGTTTAGTACTGGCACTTTGGAATTGGAGATGTTCCCAGCTTTCATCCCCTATCTTGTGGGGTAGTGGATTTCCAATAATTTGCCAACACTCAGTGCTTGAAGCTCAGATGTTCAAAGGAAGAGAAAGCAGTCACTTATTGTCTATGGCAGGGAAAAGCAAGAGTAGCAAGTTCACAGCTTGAAAGAACATCTTCCCTATTGGTTACAACTTAGCTAGACTTTCCTTTCCAACCTATATTTACAGTTTTTTCCAAAATAAGGACTTTTTATTTTGATTCGAGATGTATAAAAGAAACATAGCGTAATGCATAAGCATACAAAAAATCCCAAAGAACCTTGCTGGCAGGACAGCTATGATTTGTCAGAGACCAACCCCATAATTATTTTGTGGCTTTTTCAGCAGACAGAGCAGAGTATGTGGAATATTGTCAGCTGAGCTCCAAGCCAGGGGTAGTGTTACTGAGGAAGAGAAATTAATTTAATTTGAGCACTTTGAGACAGATCTACTGACATCAGAGCCTCCAGAAGCAAGGACAGGTTCCCCTATAGTCTCTCTTTCAGAGGGGGAGATTGGCCAGGATATGGTTTTGTCATTCTCACCCACCTCTAGATCCTGGCTGTCCAAGCAGAGCTCTGGAGCAGGTTTCTCTTTCAGAGCAGCAAGGACCTGGTCACTGAGTGCTGTTGTGGCTGAAGTATCTGTGCTGCTGGTACCTGTGTCAACCACATCCATCTCCTTCCTTGGTGCAGCCTCACGTTCTGAAAAGGAGCAGAATCAGTACAGCCCCTGACAAATACAGGACATGAAAAGTGGCCTGGACTGCTTTGATGGTTGTGAGATTAGTGACATATACATCCAATCTAGGTGCATCCTGGAATTTATGATATCCATAATACTAAGGAGGACTACAGGATCTAAGCTTTTCTCCCAGTATTCTGCTTTCAGGCTTTGTGAGGAATGTGACAGAGCAGTGAGAGGGCTCTCTGGTCAGAGAATTCTTACACTATATACACTACACCTGCTCTTGCATCAACCCCAATTGACAGCAGCTGACCAAATGACTCACTCTGCCTTATTTATGCCACTCAACGAGGAGCTGAAAACCTCCTTCTCTAGCACCCCAATGCTCCCTACCTGCAATTTTGCTCAAGATACTGTCTTCAGTTTTCAAGGCCTCTAGGTAGAGTTCCAGGAGCTGCCTTGACTGACGCTCTTCTTCTCGTCTGTCCAGCACCTGCTGTAGGGTGTCCTGCAGCACTTGGATTTTGGTTTCACTTTGGGCAAGTTCTTCTGCCAGGTCTGAGCATGGCACGTCAATAAGCACCTTAAAACATTGAGAGTGCTCCTGAGTAACTCATTTCATGGCACTTACTGCAGCACAAACAGAATGTACACACCCTCCTGAAACCAAGCATGTTCCACAAGGTTTCTTGTCGTAGCAAGTCAGCCAAGTTGTGAGAGGCTGAAGTGGTGCTCCACCAGGCAGCATTTTTTACTGAAAGCCAAAAGGCATCCAAGAAGGTGTGGAATCATGTGCAATTTTAACAGAAATCTTGAAAACTAATGGCAAAGTACTACTTCTTCACAGTGCATGGGAACATTAAAGGAAAGGCAGTAGCCTGGTGCCTGGGAAGCTGCACACTGGGGGGCACAAGAAGGGGCAGTTATTGCCATGCCTGACCACAGACAAGGTGTTGAGCAGTCAATCAGCTCTGGAAAGTGCCAGCAGCTCTGCAAAGCCCTCTGGAGCAGACAGGCCTGGCCTGCTGCCCAGCCTCCCCTCTGCACACCTTACACCCGTGTCTGGTTTTGAGGAATGAGTCAACCTCCATTGCCATTTGGCCAAATCTTGAGCTTTTGCCCTCCCACTGCCAGAACTGGAACAACACACTGTGAGGGATAGCTGGGGGTTAAGAGCATCTTCAGTCACTCAAATGTTTCCCTTCAAGGAGAAATTTGACTCTGGCACCAAAAGCAGCAGCCAAATTAAGCCTGAGTTCTTGTTTATTGATTCTGTTCTCTACTGAGATACATGGATGATGGGCAGATGCAAGGACAGGAACTGGAGGTTTCCCCACTGTACCTGGAGGTCTTCTTCAGACATCAGGATGATATTGGACAGGTCATCCTTCAGCTGCCTGGCCAGTTGCTTCCACTTCTGCGCAGCACTGTCCACTTCATCTACAGACTCTGAGAGCCAGGATGTTCCACTGTCTGACACAAGAGTCACCAGTTTCATGGGTCATTCCTGATCACCTGAGACTGCCTAATGTCACTAGGTGTATTCCAAACACACCTCCCCTTCCGTGCTTCCTCACTTACAGCATACCTAAGATTCTGCTGGACCATTTCTCATCCTTGGCCAGTGCCACAAACTTGGTGTTAGATGGCAAACACAAGAAATAATCTTCATCATCCACAATGGTCCCGTCTTCTGCTAGTACCAAGGTGATGGGTTCCCGGGCCTTGTCAATAGCCAGAACACCACAAGCTGCAGAACAGAAAAAATACTTAATTACACAATAAAAGCGACATAGCAGTGCCCTTTATTAACCCCAGCACAAAGGATAGGCAACTCTCAGTGACTGAGGCTGGAGACCAGGACCTGTCTCCTCACAATGCTGCACATTAGCTCTTTTTTAGCACGTGCACACATTTCCCCTCCAGAAATTAAAATTAGAATCATCAAGGTTGGAAGAGACTGTTAGGATCATCCAATCCAACAACTGACCCAGCACTGCCACTGTAACCCCTAAACCACATCACTCAGCACCAGATCCAGATGCCTCTTAGACACCTCCAAGGATGGTGACTCCATCACCTCTCTAGGCAACCTATTCCAGTTCCAGACAACCCTAATTTTTTCGAATACCTAATCTGGATCCCCCCTGTCTCAGTTTAAGGCCGTTTTCTCCGGTCCTCTCACTGCAGGCAGGGCAGAAGAGACCAGCTGTTTCTCCATGCAAATCTTAGTGCAAGCATCCCCCAGCAGGACTCCCAGCGGGTCCCACAGCGGCTCCCCCAGTGGGGCTCACAGCGGCTCACCTTTGTCGCGCAGCTCCCGCAGGCAGGACGCGGCCACGCCGTGCTGCTCCGGCCCGTCCCGCCGCCGCACCACGCACTGCTTGAGCCGCGCCGCCATCACCTGGCGCTCGGCAGTGCCCCAGGGGCTGCTGCAGGCGGGGAAGGCGCTGCAGCAGGCGGGGAAGGCGCTGCAGCAGGCGGGGAAGGCGCTGCTGCAGGCGGGGAAGGCGCTGCGGCCGCGGCCCGACGGTCCCGGCCCGGCTGAGGCCGAGCGCTGACTGCACCGCTGGTGCCCCGGCGGGACGCATCGCTGCGTCGGCGTTCGACTCGCTGTGCCTACGGCGCGGAGGGGAGGCGGGGGCGTTGCATCGGGCCTTCGGGGATGGATTAGGCGGGCCTGGGAAGATGGCGGCCGCGGAGAGAGCGGAGCAGCCGGGGCAGGTGAGGGGGCCGGGCCGGGCCGGGGGTCCCGGGGGGCTCCGGGGGTCCCGGGGGGCTCCGGCACCCGCCCACTGTGCACCGCGGGGCCGGGGCTGCACCCGGGCTCCGTGCTCTGTGCCAGTAGGGGCTGCGCGGGGCTGGCCGAAGGGTGTGCAGGCCGGGCCCAGGGCACAGGCGTGTTGGCATTGAGGGTTTGTGTATGAAATTCATCAAGCACTTCAGTAGGAGAAGAATAAATACAAACACGGCCAGAGAGAAAGGAGACGGTGTGCAGCTGGGTTATAAAACTCGGTGGAGCCCTGCGCAGGGTAAGAGTTGGACTCGATGATCCTTATGGGTCCAACTCAGAATATTCTGTGAGTGTATGACTAGTTAGACAAAAATATTGTCTCTGACTTGCAACTGCGAGGGACGGAGAGAGATCCTTGAGCCAAGAACATAAAAGGGCAAAGCTGAATGGGGAGAGCAAAAGAGAAATGTAAATTCACTGGCTTGAGTGCTCAAAAAACACTAAAAGCTTAAGATGTTTTTTAACTGGGACATGAAATGAAGGGAGCAGTCAGAGGGAAAAACAGAAGCCTGATGTAGTTGTATATAGCATATACTCTTATTTTCCTGACGGCCTCCTCCAGCCTGGGTTCTGTAGTGTAGGTGAGGTGTAGGTGTATGGAGTGTAGGTTTCCTCTCACTCACACTGTCTTGCTCATGGTCTAGAGTCACTTGTATTCCACTGCAAACTCACCCCAGCTCACATTCAGTGACCTCCTGGAGCTCTCCCATCTCACCTGTCTGGGACAGGTTCCTGAGTGTGTGGTGCCAATGGAATTTGGTAAAGTCCTTTCGGTGCTCTGAGGGTGCCACTGCAGCAGCAGCAGGGGAATGATCTGTTTGTGTGAGCAACTGGGAAGAAAACAGAGCAGTCTGCCACCGACACCTTGCTATGTGCAATCACTCCAATGTGCCCAGATTGGCTAAATCACCATGAACCTCTCTGCTGATCCCTTTATTTTGGACTGAGGTGGCTGAGTATGTAGGGAAGGCTATTGAACAAAACTGAAACAGAAATAAATTACATAAAATCGGAACTCTTGGCTGGCTAGCACAGATCTGGGTTGAGAAAGGCCAAGTTACCAAGCTCTCAGGGTGGCTTTGCATCACGCAGGTGTTTTTGTCGGCCCCAGCCTGAGGTGTTACCCTCCGTCCCTCACACTTCAGTGAATGCTTCCAGAATGAGGAGACCTGGAACAATCTGTCACTGATCCATAGGGCACCTGGGCAGTCTACTGGGCTGGCAGTTTCTGAGAAAGAAATCTGGTTAATTGGCAAATGTGGTTGCCTAAAAAACATTCAGGTTCCTTTTAGTTTGGATATTGCATTTTCCCACTGCACATTTAACCCCCCCACATTTATTTAGTGTTGCTTTGCCTCAAAATAAGGTTCACTGTTCGGAAATGGAAAAGTCTTGCTTTTTAACAGGCCTCGTAAACATAGCCAGAGAACCCTCTGGGTTTTGAGGGTAAAGATGAAGGATCAGATTCTGTCCCATCACATGTAGCAGTGCTGGATCCTCAGGCAGTAACAAGTTTCTCACAGCCCTTTCAGCGTTGCCTGGAAAACAGGGATGTGGCTGAAGGATATATAGCACAATGGGTGACTTTTCAAGGGGACAGTTTTGGAATTAAATGGATGAAAACATCTTTACAAGTCTCACAGAATGTAAACACCATTCCTCTTACACAACCATTGCAGTTTTGACACTGTTATCAATGCTTATAGAAAGTTGTCCCCATTACACTCTAAACGTTTAGAGAATTTAATAAAATATTTGCTTTCTGTCACTGGTGATGTTTGTTTATTTATTGCCAAGCTTTCAACATGAGGCTGTGAGTAGTGGCACTGCCTCACATAACGTGTTTATGTTTGGGCCCCATCATGTTTTCTATTACAAATTGAGTTAATTTAGATGCTGAAAAGGGAGTGTCAGATGTCTTACGGCTTATTATCTGTTTTTCTTAGTTTAATTTTCTCATTCTCATGAATTAATATATTGCCTCAAGCAGTGTGGGGAGAGGGGAGAATTGCAGCGCAAATGAAATCGTTTACGTAGATAGAATTACATTCTAAACGCAATAAATATTTCTACCAGAGATTTGAAAATACTTTGTTTTGTTTAGAAATCATATTCCTTGGGCCTTTAGCAATGTCTTTACTAAAAAAGCAAAAGAAAAGATCTCGTCTCTCTGTTACTGTTTTTTATAGCAAAAGAAAGAGAACAGCAAGGTGATGGTGCAGCCTGTGAACAGGATAAGCAATTTCAAATTTATCTTGGCTCTCGCTGTTTTTTTAATGCTAAATACTTTGGCAATATGTATGGTCACTCTTCTGCCACGTGGAGCCTGGCAGCAAACCAGTCCTCTGGCGTTCCAGTTAACCATAAATCCCAGTAGTGTGAGAAAAATGAAATTCTCTGATGTTAATTGGCAGCAGTGTTGTTGAATCTGTGATCTATCTGTGTGTTTTCTTTGCGTGAACAAGTAGTTAAAGCAAATTTCAAAGATGTCGAAAGATGCTTGATCTGTTGCTCCAGACTTAATTCCCTAGTTGCACTGTTAGCCAATATATTGGTAAATTTTCCTCCCCACTTGCCTGCAGCTCTTGGCTGAGAATCCTCTCTGCTCTGTGCCTTAAAGGATGGTTTCATGTAGAAGGTGAAGGGTCTCTGGATGTTCACCATTCTCGTTGAACAGCCGTTGCTGACGTGTCCCAGAGGGTGACAGTCCCCTGCCTTACAAGATTAGCTCCTTTGCCTTGTGGTTGGAAATCTGCCTGCAAGGGAAATACAGATCTCGTTTAACATGGTGGCCGCTTTGGACAGTGCACTCAAAGTGATCCAGCTCATGGTTTAGGTGCCGTCAGGGTTACGAGCACATGGCAGAATTGGTGAGCATTTGTCTTCAGGATCAAGACTCTTCCTGTCAATATAATTATGATGTTTTCTCACTGTAACCCAAGCTTCATTTCAAATTCTTCTTGGAGCTGTTTCACAGGTTGGCCAAATATTGTGTGGAGTGACAGTCCATTAATGTGACAGTCCATAAATACCAGTGCAGCTCTTTAGAGCAGAACATAGGAGCTCTTGTACTTAGAATGCTCTGGGAATTTCCTGAGGATATGAATTCAGTGGTGAGCCCTTCCTTCCTTCCACCCGGAGGTTAGGGCAAGTGATCCCAGAGAATCCCTGCCCACCTCTGAGGTCTGGCTGGGCCCTGGTGATGATCCTTGTCTGGAAGCAGATGAGTTGCAGTATATTTGAGTTTCTGGCACCCTCTTGTGGTAAATCCTTATTTTATCTATATTGTTTTTGTGTATTTTGCAAATGGGAAAAATAAATCTTGAGATACCTTGAAGGTGATGTATATTGCATAAAAATGAGGAATAGAATTGTTGGACAAAAGGTCACTTAAGAACCTTGGTGCTATCACCGAACAGTTTTATTTATCTCTGTACTCAGTGAATGGGACTCCTTTACCCTAAATGAACCTCAAAACTTGTCTTCATTCCTAGTCAAACTGCATTTTTTTACCATTGAGGTCACTGCTCTGTGTTACCTCACCTACAACAAAACACCTCGGGTGAAAACTGTGCTTTAGACCATCTTCACATCAGGTGCACCCTGATGAGAGAAAGTTGTTGACCAAGATAAGTTTATGTTATGGTAAAACTTAGGCATCTCTACCTAGGGGGAGAGCTAGTCCGTTCTAGGTACATGGAGATCAAACTGCTTTCTTTGGCAGAGAAAAATTCTGTAGGGGATGAGAGGACTATGGGGAAGTGCTGGGTCTGTTCTTGAGCAGTGAGTGAATATGAGCAAAACTGCAGGTGAGCCTGGAGAGTGGGAGCTCTGAATTTTGGAGTCTAGTTTAATCTTTGGCTGACTGTCCCACTTCAATCACTTTCTTCTTCCTCGTGTTCACCACTCGTTCCCAGTGTGCAAGGTGAAGTGTTCAGCATCTGCCTTAAAGCTTCATCTCTTAATTATGTGTGGGAAACAAGGATGGTCCTGGTACTGCTGAGAGTTTGTGAGGTTTGGGTAAATCAGGGTTGTTTTAAAATCTTTAGAAGAATGGTTCAGAAAACAAAGGGTGTGTTACTGGATCGTGAAAATGGGAGAAGTATTTCAAAATTTGTTAGGGTGGCCACTGATCTTGTGCCATCTCTCAGGAGTCTTGCCAGCTCCCAGTGCTGACTCCCTAAAATCTGTTCTGCAGATTCTGTTAATTCCCTTGTTTTAAATGGGGAATTAATATTTTTTTCTGTGGTTCTGACCTTTTTGTCTTCAGTCCTCCACAGGACTGCTGCTGATAGCACAGACAAATGTGCTTGCCTCAGTCCTGCTCACAGGAGCCTTCCAGATGAGTTTCTAACGGTGTCCATCGGGTGGCAATGTGACCTCACTCTTTTTCTGCTTCACAGGCTGGCTCCTGCCCTGCGACTGAGAACGCTGCATCTCGGGAGCCGCTGGTGAGTTCCTCAAGAAGCAGTGCAGATTTTCTTGTTGATAACACAAGTTGTTCTCTTTGCTGCATCATTTTTCAGCCTTTGTTTAGCTTTTTTGAGAAGTGGTGCTTTATGGAAAAGGTGTAAACTGCCGCAGGTGGCCATGCTGCTCACACCTCTGGATGCTGATCTGTAGCCACAACCTCCCCTGAGCCGGGCTTAGGCAGGGGGGCCTGGGCTGCTGCCTGTCCTGAGCGTGTGCTCTTGTTCAGAACCTCTTAGGAAAGAGTCTGCAGAAGGCCCTGTGCAGCAGATTTGTAGTGTTACATTCTTAGAAAAACCCCTCTGCTGCTCAGAGACCTCATTCAAGCTGTCTTTATATTCAGGGGCACTCAGAGTGAGCTTAGAAATGTTTGTCAGCTGGCAGTGCATGTAATCCAATGTTTTTACTCTTAGAAGTATTTTGGAAAGGGCCCTGGGATTTTTTGTGTATGAGGATAGCTAAGAGAAAACCCTGTTTTGTTTGCTCTTTTATGGTGATGCAGAGTGGGAAGGGAGCCACTATTCCTGGAGCTGCAGTATATGGTTTTTTACAACCTTGGGCTTCCTTCCTTCCTTCCTTCCTTCCTTCCTTCCTTCCTTCCTTCCTTCCTTCCTTCCTTCCTTCCCCTTATCTATAAGTCAGCCAAAACTTTGACAAAATTTTTAGCCAGTGGTTTCATCCTAAATATATAAATCTCTGAGTTTCTTCTGCAGCTTTCATTTCTTGACCCTAGTGAATGCAAGCTGTTTGCAGGGAGAAGACTCAAGTACTTGTGGCACTGGCCACAGCAAAGTATTTTTATCAACTCTGACATAGAGAAGCCAGGAGATGATTTTTAAAAAAGAGAGATGTGAGTAAAGATTGTGAACTGAAAAAAGTCAGTAAAATGCATCTCATGAAAGGGCTGTTTGTGAATTCTGTTGCAGTGACAGTCTCTAGTAAGACTGTGCCATCCCTTAATTGCATGGATATCTGTGCATGAGATTACCTGAAGTTGTTATTGACGCCGTGTGCTTTGTGGTGGATTTGGTGGTTTGTTTTTGGAGGGGTTGGTTGTGTCTCCCTTAGGAAGGTCAGGGCAGGCAGCAGATCATCACAGCATGTGCTGGTCAACAGCTTGTTCTTTCTCAAGGCAGATTCTGACATTACCTTAGATATAATTAATTTCTTACTCTATATATGACTGCAGAATTGCTCAGAGGAAGTGCATAGCAATTGTGTATCTTTCTGCTTGAGTGCATATTCTTACTGCATAAAATTATTTATACACTTAAAGAACTCCAACATAAACTTTACTCTCACAATGGTGAGTCTAGCATGTGAGCTAATTAGAGCCCTCTGAAAGGTGGAGGTTTCCTTCTTATTTTTTCATTAACTTTTTTTAAATAATAAACTCTCACAGTCTTTGTCACATTTGTTTAGGAGCCATTATTGCTTCCATCTGCTCCTCTGTAGATGCCTTATTAAAGGAGCAGTTCAGGTCTGTGAGCCAGATGACCTGACTTCCACCATCCTGCTGTGGCTTCCCTGTGGCCAGGATGGTGCACGCTGCCTTCCACACGTGCAGGAGGTCCCAGCCCATAAAGCAGACTCGTAGGCTCATGGTGCTGTGCCATAAAAGTGTTTACGGAAACACCAGAGCAAACTGTGGCACGAATGCAGCAGACGACTCCCCAGGGGAGCTCAGTGCTCGGGGCTGTCATCCTGCACTTCTGCTGGGAAGCAGTGAAGAGTCCAGAGCAGGGAGGAAAGTCTCATGACCAAATTCTGCTCTGCACCCCCTCACCCTTTTTTGACTTCATTGGTGAGTGGAAGGACTCAGTGCTTCACAGGAACCTACCAGGACACGAGAATGGGAAAGCAACAGTTAGAACACCTCACACTGTATCAGAAGTTGGTGCAGACTCGGCCTGGTTTTGTATTGGATTTGTGATTCCAATGGACACTATCCTAGGGACTAAGTACAGCACCTTGCCCTGTGCACTGTCTTCTGCCTACCTTGTACCCCTGCCTACAGCCTGCTGCTTTCAGCAGGAGTCCAGGAGAAGCCAGGGTTCCTCATCATTTGCACAAGGGCTCCAAGATCCTGTAGCAGACCCAGTCTGACACATCATACTGTGTCCAGCATTTGGGTTTTCCAGGATACCTTGCAAAGGTTTATGGCCTTACTGAGGCCTTCAGAGTGCAGCCCTACAAACTCATGTCACAATCCAAACTGCTCTTTCTCCCATCCACTTTTGATGTTTTGAGCCTCCAAACTGGAGCTAACAGACTCCACGTCCATGCCATTAATCCCTCGAGTTATCTGATGTCCTTACAATAGTGTCCCAGCTGAAAAGCACTCCCTAGTGGGAGGTCACTGTGCTAGAGCAGTGGCAGTGCTGGATGAGAGGGTGCTGGGGACAGCTGCAGTGCCTGCAGCACAGGGACACTCATTTCCCGCCTGTCGGTCTTGGCCCATTAAAATTTGCCGTGTAGCTCCATAGTGGGAAGTGTAACCTTGTGTTCACCGAGTGTCAGCATCTCGCTCTGCTGCTGTTTACAGCCACGTTTGTCACCGTCAGTGCGGGATCAGCTTCTCCTTGAGTCCAGCTTATCAGTGAGCACTGCTGCATCCCCTGCTGCTCGGAGCAGCCACCTCTGATAAGCCTCTGAACACTTGTGGAATTGGAATAGGTTTGTCTTTTTACAGCCGCTCAAAGCAAAGTCCTGTGGTGTGCAAAGGATGTAACTACATAGGACAAACTCTCTTTCAGCGAGGCTGAACCATTAGAAAATCCCTTTTACATCAGGAATCTGTGTTTCCTTGGTCTAATGTCTCTCCAGAATGTACTTAAATCATCAGTTTAGCTTGTTCTGTTTCTCACTAGCAGAGTCTTGTAGCTTTTTAACCATCCTGTGCTGCTTTTGAGGTGTTTTCAAGAGCTTGAATATTTTTGCTTGAATATTTTTCTGCCCAATCTGCTGGAGCCTAAATTACAACTGAAGGTTATGCCTGTAAGAGCCTCCAACAGAAACCTGGGCTGCAGGGAGAACCTGAGGAAGGAGAGTTGTCAGTGAGGCCTTTTGACATGCTGCTTGTTTTTAGGGGGTTTTTCTGTCACAAAACATACTCATTCCCTAGCTAGTGCTAGGTATCTGGAAGAAGTACTTTGTAAATATGAAAGTACTGGTTGTAAATGTAAAACGCTCTGTTGGTTGCTCACTAAGTTACAAAATCTCTGGATCAAGATTTTTTCACAGATTATTTAATTTTTCTTCTTTTATTTTTAACATATTCTGTTTCTTTCTGTTTCTTGCTGCAGATGAGAACAGTTAACACTGAAATATGGACATTTTATTCCTTTTTTTACAGGCTGTTGAAAGGTACAAGTTAACAAGAATTACTGCTGCCTCTATAGCAATTAGTGTAGAGTTTGTTGGAATGTGCCGGAGCCCTCGTGGCTTTTCCCCACCCTTTGTTAAATTGATTTTCAAATATTTAAGGGTCAGGGCAATGGCCAGAACACTTTTAACTTCCCTTTTTGTGCAAATATCACAGAGTACATGGCAGTGAGTGACAGACAGCAGAATTATTAAATCCTTTCTGTTTTGTTATCTCATTTTACACCTTATCTGTTCTGTTAAGCTTCCTCTCAAGTAGAGTGCAAGTACAGAAAATTTCATTTAGGTTTCTGAGAAAGGAGCTTTGCAGTTGAAATTTTACTTTTAGCTCTAACTGGTGTAATTAGAAGTTGACAAGATTGATCCTAACAAATATTGTTGTCTTTACCATTTGAGCAAAACCATGAGAGGGAATGAGGAAATTTGTGTCACAAGATTTGAGAGAGCTTGTCGGGGTTCATGTTAGTTAAGAGTACTCAGAGTCCACTTTTTAATAAAAAAACCATTGGGCAAATTGAGAACCCACGTCCCTCTTCTTATGAAGTAGGTAGATGGTGTTCTGCCCTGTCAAACCCTACAGAAAATGAGACATATGAGAATTTCTTTAAGTTTATACCTGTTTACTGTACAAATCTTCCCTCTGCCACAATGGGTTTGTTCCTAGTGTGGCATACTCTGAATGATTCTCTAAAAGTAAATCTATCCAGAGGGGATTCCCAGACAGTCAGAGTCAGTAGGCAACTAACTCAGAGCCCCCAGGGAAACATTAGTCAGGGTAATTTAGCACTGTCAGCAGCAGAGAGAGACCTCAGCTCCACGACCCTGCCCGGGCAGGAGCCTCCTGTGTTCCCACTGCTGTGCTTGGCTTGGGGAGGACCTGGAGGTGCTGCTGTGGCATCCCAGTGCTGGCCAGGAATTGCACCAGGCTGTGGAGGGCAATTGCTGTGCAGATTTTGGGTTTATTGGGCCATGAACGAGGAGCCAGAGGTGTGTGACTGCACACACAATGTCCTTTGGTTTGCTGCAAAGGGAGCTCTGTGATTTACTAAGCAGAGCTCTCCTGGGTTTGACCTTCTGATAAGTTTGAGATTATTGGGTTCTGCGTGTTTTTCTCTCTTCTTCTGGGTGTTCACTGACTTCTTTTGTTGTTCATGCAAAGTGCACTCTCGATTCCTTTTACTCTGTTGATTTAGACAAATATATTCATATGTGCCAAGCACACAGATGCGAATTGACTTACAGAGCATAGTTAAAGAAACACTGTCATACCAGGTTAAACTGTCCATTTGGAGTCAGTGGAAAAGTCTGGAATTCCTTTAAATCTCAATTTTAAAAGAGGGTAGACTGTAATAATTTGGGATATAACTTGTATTATAGTTTTATACAATACACAATTGTATAAAATATACAATATACAATTTTAATATTGTATTATATAATATATAATTAATTATAATTTATGAGAGCTAGAAACTTGCAGTAGTCACAGGCCAAAGCAGGTTTAAGACCCAGTCAGCCTGTACAAAGTTTACTGGTGGCTCTGGCTGTCCCCAAGAGCTGATGGGTTAAATGACACTTTAGAGTGGTGGATGAGGCAGCACAACCAGGACAGGGACAGTCTTTGTCACTGACAGGGGCATGAGTTAGTAGTTTATAACCTTCTTTGTGCACTTGTGCAGAAAAGAGTACTGAAAGCAAGTCCTACTTGCTTTTCAGACAAACCAACATCACTGAAGACTTTCAAAAGAGTCTTAAAATAGTTGTAATACTCTGTTGTTCTTTACAAACACACAAGGAAATTAAAGTACAGAGAGTTATATTAGAGTCTTCCATAATGTTAGTTATGATTTGGCTTCCAGAGGTCCCAGATCTCTCACTGAAGGTAAAATGGAAGTGACAGAGCTTTGAGACACAACTGGCTCACAGTTAAGAAATACTTAATACTTGATATTTTCCCCTTGAAAGAACCAAATTTTTTATGTTCATGTGATGTTTTCAGGGTCTGAAGGTGCTACACCTACAAACAGTATTTTACAGCTCATGTCCTGCTTTGCTCAGCTGGCAGGGAGCACTTTGCTGTGTGCACCCCACTGCTGGAGCCGGGGCACAGCAGCAGTACCTGCCCTGGTGATGGTTCTGGGAGCAAGGTGGGGTCAAGGCACCGTTCCTGCTCTGGATGTGGGAGCTTTGCCATGTGCAGAGCAGCTTGTAGAGGGCAGCAATTGCCCACAGTTCTCTGCTTGGGGAGAGGAGGGACCAGCTGAAGAACTTCACCAGTGACTGACTGCCTTTTTGGCTTCTTCAAATAACTTTATGCAGGAACTCGTTCCTTGGAGTGCCTCTTCATGCCACAGTATTAAATTCCTACTCTGAAAAATGTTGCTAGAGATTGTTAATTCCTCTCCTGCCTGTAACACCACTGGAGAGTTGGACTCCTTTTGCCGGGGCACTGCCTGTGTCATTGTTACTGCAATCAGAGAGTCCAGTGACAGCCTGTGATCCATGTACTATTATAGCTGCCTACGGGGGATAACTTCCCTCATTTCTTGCCTTCCTCCTTCCTTCTTGGCCTTCCTCTCCTAATTTTACTGGGAGATCATGCCATTAGAAAACATTTGCAATGTCTGTGGCATCTTTGTTGTGCCTCAAATTCCAGCTTGCTTCTCCTGTTTGCTTTGTGTGCCATCCTGAGTGCTTCCTTTCCCCCTTAAGCATCTGCGCCCTTCAGATGTTTGCAGACAGTTATCACATAATTTCTCCATCCCCCCACCCCCATTCTGATCTCTTAGCCAAGCTCTACATATTTAGCTCATTTAATCTTTCCTCATAAGTCAAGCCCATAATTGACAGCTCTGACACGGAGTCGTATTGGTTGCACATGCTGCCAACAGGATATAAATACTTTCTGTGCAGTGACTGAGAATTACAGACAAGACTGAGATGAGCCTGGCCCCGACCCCCAACACTGGATATTTGAAAACCCCTTTCTCAACTCAGATTGCCACAATTCCATAAAGATGGGCTTAGTTCCCAGTCTAATGGTCAGCTGCCAAGCACCCCGTAGGCCTCAGAGTAGTGGTGCCAGGTCCCTTGGGAAATTCAGTGCTGATGCCCCAAGGGATTCCCAAACCTGCCCTGCCAGGCACGCAGGCTTCTCTGGCCATTCCCGAGGGAAGGCCATTCCCTCTGGGAAGGCAGAGCTGAGCTCCCTGAAGGGATGGGTCCTTCACTGGGTGCCCCCGGTCCCTGGGCACGGCTCTGAACGGCTTCGGGGCTCTCGCTGGTCCTGGCAGGGGCTGGGAACCCAGGAAGATGTTGCACTGCAGGAAGAGGTAGTTGCACGTCCCTGAATTGGCACACACAGATCTGTTCCAGCTAAACATATTTGGAGGTTGCTTTAGATTACTTGTCTCCTCAGGTTTGTTGCATTCTCCTGAAGATGATGGGTGAGCTAAGGAAAGTTGGAGAACAGGTAAATGAGCTGCCTGGCTTCTAATGTGTGTTCTGTGAGGCTTCGTATGCTGCAGCTTCCCCAGCGGGGCTGGTTCACAAACGTTACATGTATTATTGCCAGGCACGCAGCATAAAGAGAACATTTATGAACGGGAATATCAGAGGAAACATTATAGCAGGGACCTTATAGCCTTTCCATTATTATGGTTTAAATCTTGACATGGTCTTTATTTGCAATGACACTGGGACCAGTAAAAAGTGTTTTTTCTCTTCCCCTCCCCTCCCCTTTCTCCCTCCTTTTCATTCTTTTCTTCCACATCCTGTTCTGAAGCTGTGGTGCAGAGATACAAATCGTTAAACATGCGAGTCCTCGGAGAGCCAGGTTTCAGTTTGTGTGGAATCAGCCCCTTTTGACTCAGAAGTTGGAAACCAGATGACTCACAGTGATGCATGTTTGTTGTTTTTAATAACTGTCATTTTGCAAAATACGGTCAAAGCTTCAAACTATGACTTCTGGAGCAGGGGTGGTGTGTATTTATTTTTAATTTGGGAGACTGTAAGATGGAATGAGTTTGTCGCCGCAGTCTTCCCTTCAAATCTGAAGTAGAATAAAATTACAGCATTGAAAATGTGAAAGATTGTAGACAAAATTTTTTCCTGTTACCTGAAAAAAAATTTAGTTTCTTAATCAATACTTGAAAAGGCTCCAGGTGCCAAACATCTGGTGGGATTATAGGCCCCTGGTTTATGTTTTTTAATATATACCCAAAGGGACAGGTTTCTTAAAAAGGAAGCAGTCAAATGTTTTGAATTTGTGGAGTTTTAAAAAATAAATGCCATTCCTTCTTTATCATTTCTATTTCTAAAAAAATTATCATCTATCTCCTTTCATTTAAAGGAAGGTAGCAAACGTAGTATTTTAGTGGCAAAATTCTCCATTGGTAAAATCTTGTAGCAGTATGGAAAATGCGAAAGTAGCCACACATTTAATTTTCTAGAGATTTATTACTGCTTGTACAGTAGTTTGTAAACTGTAAGCACAGTATTAAGTGCTTTTTGACTTTTTTTTGTGTTTTACTTCTTCATTTACCTCAAGAAGTATTGTTGTAATTTGTTGAAGTTCTGCGGGTTTGTTTTGCAGGTCAGTTCATTTGAAGTGCGTGCCAAGGTACCAGGAGAAAATGTGTGTGAGAACAGGGTTTGACCCTAAGTGTAAAAGCGGCCTTGTGACAGAATTTGTCATGGCCATGGGTTTTCCTCCAGTTCAGTTCTCAGATCTGAGTGCTTTGTAACCATGTCTATCGTGATTTATATTATGGTCTGTTGCAATTGCTGTTGCACAATGAAGGGCTGTGCTCTAGTCCAAGGCAGGCAGACTCCCAGCCTATCTCAGCCTGTTGCTTCTTGTTAGAGAGTGAAAAAGCAGCTACTGATTTAAAACAGAGAGTTCAAGTTTGGGTTCTGTTTTAGGCTGAGATGGGACATCTCTCTAGTGGTAAAAGCGCTAGAAAAAGCAGATTGCCTTTACTCTGAGGAAATAAACATCTCTGTGCTGGCTACTGCCGGCCAGCTGCGATCTGATTCCTCATTCCTGTCAGGAAAAAAATAGGTTTTGCTCTTTATTATTTTAAAGTAAATGTACTTGCTTGTGAAAGATAGTGAAGTAGTGGCTTTGGAGGCCTAAATTGTCCTTTCACTGCAGGCTGTGATAGCAACAGAGCAGGATTCCCCACCGAGATGTGGAGGGACACCCCTCGTCCCCAGGAGACGAGACCAGAGTTCAGTCTCTCACCCATTCGGGTGCCTGACTTCTCTCTGAAGCTGCCACAAAGGATGCCAGTTTTTCCATTTAGCTGACTATTGTATAGACCTTAAAAGGGAAGGTTTTAATGCAGTTGGCTGTGATATAGACTGTTAAAGGGAAGTTATTTATTTTAACTGGCTGCTGTATGGATTATTACAAGGGCATTCTTTCAGCTGCAGCTGTATATTGACTGGTGGATGTGCTGGGCTCTATTGGTAGTAGCTGTCATATTGACTGTTACAGAAAAGATCTGTATTTAAGCCATAGCACTGCACTGGGATCTCCCAGGCAGGATATTAATGCTAATTCATCTGCTCACCCCCTGCTGTGAGTGTTATTTGTTTAAATCTGTAGAATCCCACAGCGCATTTATATCCTCGCTAGAGTGAGCTCCGCTCCCTGTAATTATTTAACATTATATGCTGATATAAATTGTAACAGTTAAAGAATGGTAATGAGTAGTAAAAAAACACAAACTTAACCTTAGAAATGGCAGAGTCAGCTCTTAAAACAACAGCCAGCAACTTTCACTGTTCTCTGTCTTTTCCCAAGTCCATATGCACAATATTGTGCATACATTATGTGTGTGCGTGTGTGTTCATGCTCGCACTGGCAGCGGTGCCAGGCAAGGCTGTAATTATGCAGAATGTACTGTGAAACTTATGCACACTCTTAATTACATACAGTGCCTACGTACAGCAAGTTTTATCTCTCTGCAGCTCAGCTCCTTGATGAGTTGCTCTGATAGGTGATTGGAGTTGGGGCCACCATGTCGAAGGAGGGAATGGAACCCCTGGATTCTCCTCCCAGGGAATTGGGTCCCAAGGTTAAGCTGAAAGCCATCGGGTGTCACTGTTGCTCTGTGTAGGCTCAGCTGGCAGTGGATTTGTGTGGCAGTAAAAACCGGACTTTGGAGGTAGTATTTCTGGCTATAAACATCCAAGGCATTTACACATAATTTATATATAAAGTGCATGTCCATACACACCATTTAAGTGTGGGTGGAGTGAGTGGAGGTAGCTCTGTTGTGTGTTAGCTGACTTTTTTCTTTGCAGTTTCTGTTGCTTGTTATAGCATTCCTGTCCCAAAGTGCCACACAGGATGGGCAGCTACTGCTGAATAGCTTTGCATTCTGCTCTGGAAGTGACTGTGGTTCAGCAGTGGAGATGACCTAATTTCTGTATGTAATTTGCCTGTGAACATTAACCTGTGAGCAAATTTTCAGATTTTTGATGTGACAACTGTGGTGTAGAAACAGCAGAGTTAAATTCAGTTTAGATTTCTTAAGAGCTTGGGAACTAGAGGGATTAAAAGGTACCGTAGACATTTTTAAGCTGTAGTATGTGTGTCAAAACTCATTGAAAAATCAGGTTTACATTCAAACAGTTCATCAATAGCATGAAAAAAATTCACCAACTTAAAATGCAGATGACAGAGAAAAGCCATGTAAATAGCAAAAAAAATATGTTTTAAAAAGACTTTATAGCCGTGTCCCTGCTGATTTCAGGTAGAGAGTAGAAGCTGGAGTAAGAGGAGCTGAGCTTGTGCTTGATTTGCAGAGCAGCGTGATGGTCGGTTGGGCTGCGCCGGCAGCATGGACCTGTGCCAGACTTCACCACAATTCATACTGTGTCAGTTTAATAAATGCACTACTTAAATTATGAAATTACAAAAGAAAAAAGAGAATGCACTTATTCAGACTCTTAATACATTAAAAATAAGGCATTAAAACACTGCCTTTTTTTTTTTCCTTCCAGAATCAATAATGAACAGGAAGGGTTGTAGACATTAACAGTCATGGACATTCAAGCTCTTATACATAAATTATCTTAGAAAAATGCACATACGACTTGAATAATGTAAATACATTAATGCATTTAATAATTTAAACATTAAAGCGCATTCAGGAATTCGTGGCAGAAGCTGTTCTGAGATAAGGAACGGTCCTGGAAGTTGTGTGTCCCAAGATCGATGGCTGGCTTCTCCTTGAGAAAACTCTCTGGGGAAGTCAGGCAGTGTAGCTGCAGTGACTGCCTGTCCCAAGAAATCCCAGGGCATGACCAGCTCTGCTGCTTTCCACCTCCTGTTCTCTCTCTACCCCGTGCACAAACACGTCCGTGTAGCACATCTCAGGGTCCACAGAAGACCAGGGTGCATTTTGACATGTCTTTCTTTCTGTGTGGTCTGCAGTTTGTCTAGAAATAAGGTGAAACAGCTTCAGAGAATGAAAGTTGATAAGACTGTCGGTTGGAGAGCATGAGGAGTATGGAAGTAGTGCTCTCCAGGAATGCTTGGCTCTTTCTCGAAGCCCTGAAAATCACAAGGTTGGCTCCAGTGTAATGACAAACAGGGGAATTTCATCTGTTCTTTGAACCACCTTCAGCACTGCAGAGCAGTGGAGCACCAGGGTCTCCTCACACAAGGCGTTTTTCTGAGGATTTTGAGCTATGTCATTTTTGCTGATGTAGTTAAATTTGAAAGGTGTTGCACCCACCCCTCACACCACTTTTCCTGGGTTCATAATAGCCTTGCTTTTCTTGCCTCTCCTGCAGGCAGGTGCTTTGGAGGTCATTTGCACCCTACAGCCCCACTTGTGGAGTGGTATGAGGTATCGTGCTTAGGCCTAGATACTGATGGAGCTAATGATGGATCTAATAAAAAAGAGCTTAGTCTGATCCCAAAGGGAGAAGAGTTGGGTTGGTTAATTAAAGGAGCCTGGCACAGAGCACCTAGTAATTATAGGTGCAAGAAGTCTGAATTTGAAGAGGATGGTGCAGCCGGAGAGGGATAGGGAGGCACCCAGAGCTCTGCAGGCTGTGGGCAAGAATGCAGCAAAACCAGATCTGGAAATCATACTCTGGCAGAATTCCTTGGTGAATTCTTATTTATTCCATTTTTTAATGAGGACCTGAATCTCTCGTTATGCATTTATGTTTTTGCATGCACATGTGTATATACAATTCTAGTTACACCCTATGGCTGCGAGGGTGATTTTATTAAAGACCAGAAGATTGAGAGACAGATGTTTTAAGAGACACAGGCCTTGCCCTATAGTAGTTTGGGATAATTAATGCTGACTGCTGCATTGGTTGTATTATCAATGCTGCTAGGTTGTTATCTCCAGCACCATCCCAACACCCAGGAGCCCATGTTACTGTGGGGCAGAGGGGCTGATGCCACCAGGACCTGCTGGGAAATTGCTCCTGAGCTCTTATGTAGGTGTAGGGTGGGGAGCAGTGCTGTGTCATCACATTGTCATCACCAGTGCTGTGTCTCTTTATAGTTGAGTTCCTTAAAGCAGAATTTCTCAAACTTAGTTTAGAACTCCAAAGGGTTGCAAAGGCTTCAAAGGAAGTCACAAAGTCACTCACTAGTAAACAGCTTTCTACTTGTAATTGCTATTTGGAGCTCTGTTCCTCCGAGTTTGAAGAGGTAGCATTTACTTCAGTAATTCTTATTTTCCTGAAGGGACTTGATGCCATCTCAGCTGAGGAATGTGGGATGAGCCACCACAATAAATGAATGAAAAAGGGAGTCAAGCTTGCATAAATTTTGAGAAGCAGTGCTTTAGCACATTTTATTTTCTGGGGTTAAGTTCTGCAAATCCCGAAATGCCTGATGGATCTTTTAACTTCACCTGATTAAACAGAGGCAGTTATTTTGTACCCAGTGGATTTCTCAGTAGACCCCATCTGTGGAAGGTAGGACTGTCTGTGCAAAATGTATCATTAGTTTTAGTGCTCAGGACTTAATAATCAGTCAAGGAAACTACATCTTCTTCTGTCCTTTCACCTGGTGTGCTGTATAGTGATGAGTGGATCGCACTAGAAAATGAAATGTTAGTTCTAAGGATTTCAGATCACAAGATGAAACTATAGGAGAAGACAGTACGCAGAAGAAAACTGCTCTGAGAATTCGACTTGTGTGCTGGCCATATGTACGTGCTCCTTGGCTGTCCTAAGTGTAAAATATACAAATGTTAACTTAAAACACCTTTTTTTAACTGTTGAGATGGCCAGAGGAATGCTCATGGTCATTTAGTCTAGCTCTGGTGAGTTTATAGCTCTGATCACCTGTACGAAGCCAGAGCTGAATGCCCTCTGTTTTCTCACCTTGGACAGGCAGTGTCCCTGTGTACAGGGAATAAATCTCGAGCCTCCCACACCTGAAAGGGTGCAGCGTCGCTGGTGGTAGGAAGGGGTGTGTCTGTTGGATGTGGGAAGCTCCTGCGGGGGATTTTTCATAATCCTGCTGAGGGAAGGACTCGAGCGATGGGATGCTCTGGACGTGGCCTGCAGGGAAAGCAGAGGAGTGGGTGGGGATCTCCCTGGGCTCCCATGGCTTAACAGCCGTGTTTAGCTGGATTTAGGAGGCACAAGCGTTTCTGATAAACTCTGCTGCTGTATCACTGCCTGCTTTCTGCTTTTCTAGCTCTTCTCCGTGGGGGTATTCCTTCCATACGTTATCCCATTTCACAGCCTGAACTTTTCCCCCTACTTAGAGGATTACATGGGGCAGAGATGTAACAAGAAAGGGAATCTCTGACACTACTCCACCTTTTTATCTCTGTAACTCCATGTATATCTATCTGTCTGCTCTCACAGGGGCCAGGCCTTCTGCCTTCCAAAACCCTGCTTGGAAATTGCTGATTCAAGCAGGTAGCAATTTTAGGGCTCCTTATGAAATAAATGCCTCCTGTGTGCTCCCCTGGCACTGGGATTTCCTCTCTGATTTATCCCGCTCAGGTCTGCTAATGTCCCTTGACTAAATGGGGCATGGTATGATGGTGTGAAGGTCATTTTCTATATGCAGTATGCAGTTCTGCAGTCTTGGTGGGAGGGTAGGACATCTGAAGCAGCATATCCTGCTGGGAAAAGGAGGAAGAAAAGGATAGTCTGGCTCTTCTTTTCACAGCGTCTTGTGGTGGGATGAAGATTTTGACAGCCTAATTCAGCATTTAGAGAAAGAACCAAGCAGAAAGATTCCCCCTCACCCACTCCTTGCAGCCCAGCTGTGACAAACTGACAGATAATTAACAAATCAAGACCTCCTATTAGCCTTGTCCCTGGTGCATTAAAGCAGCTCCTATGTTGCATGTGTCCTTTAGCGAATGCCTGTGCTTTCTGGCTGCAGGGTGGGGTGGGTTCATCCCTTCAGAGAGGCAGAGGGGCCTCTACGGTGTCAAGGCACAAATATCTCCAGGAACAGAAGCTGTCTCTAAATGGAAGCAGTGGACAGTAGGTGGGAGAGCTGTGCCATGACTGCATGGAAGCTGCTCTGATGGGGCAGTGTGTCTGTGGAGTATCTTCTGGGAATACAGGACTGAAAGGAACGTATGGAATTGTTATTGAATCCCTCTCGTTTTTACAGAAAATGGCATGGGTTGAAGGAGCAATTGACAGGGCAGTGTTTTAACCAAGCCTGTAACCGTGGCGTGCCAGGAAATGTGGTTTGTGGTAGAAACAGACCTAATGTTAAGATCTTAATATTACATTGTGAGCACTGAACTGGTGCTTGTTCCTCTCTGTCCTCAGGTTGTTGAAACTGTGGGTAAGCCCCGAATCAGCTGCTTCACTTTAGCCCCTCTCTTTTGGAGAAGATTGACGAGGAGTGTCAATATCCCTCTAGTTCAAGATGTTAAATAGACACGAGCCATTGGTTCAGCTTAACACATGTTAAAGGAGAGAGAGACACCTAATTGCATCAAAGCCACTCTTAAGTTCATGTATGTGGAGCCCATCAAGCTGAAAGCATCCAGACAGCATCTGCTGTTATCAAATCACTCTTGAGTCGAGCTAATTAAAATAGAGCTTCATTTTTCTGAACCATTGTTTGGCAGGAATTTGAAACAGGTCTAACCCAATTTCTGTGTGTTTATGAGCCTTTATTATATCAAAAGTACTTTTCTGTAAATGTACAGGGCAGTGTTAAATGAATTGATCCGCACTGTATCACTGTAGATGCACTATGGGCTTCCTAATGTTTTCTCTTTTAGCTTTTTCCAGATATAACCCAGAAAAGCTTGCTTTGTCCCTTATCGTGTCATCTTCCTTCTCTCTTTTCCTTTCTATCTCACTCTCAAGAAAGTAAATGTCCTTGTATTTCTTTTTTTCATATCCTCCTCCTCCACTCTATTGGGATTTTTGTATTATTAAAACATTTACACATTTGCTGCCACATGCAAATGCAGAATAATAAACCAGGACTCTTTATACTCCAGACAAGAGCAGGAGGTCTCTCACCACTGATTTTTACCCTGTTCTCATCCCTGTTGGTTACAGGGGATGGAGAGGAGGGGAATCTAAATGTTGCTTTGTTGGATCTGTTTGATGTAGGATTTTTTTCCTTAATTTTTTATGTTAAACATTTTATATTTCAGCCTTCAAATTCTGGCTATCATATTCCCCTTTGTAATTTGCTACATACCAAGCACTAAAGTAAAAGAGATGTAGAAATTTCTCCCTAAAGACAAGTTGCACTCTGTGGCATGTGAAAGCTAATTCATGAATATTCTCTGCAGAAAGGGAATACTACAAATATGGCCAGTCTGATCAGAGCATCTGAATTGGAGTGGCAGCCCAGTGAAAAAGTAAAGTCAGGAAATAACTATTTTTCTAGTACCCAAGTACAGCCCAAGTTGTTCATATGATATTCTTGAGTCTTAAATTTATTTCTGAGCAGTGGATTCATATTGCAAAGAAAGAAAGTTAAGGATTAGCATTAAGTAAAAATCCTGACAGTGATCTGTCATGAAATATCCCTGCAAAGGTGCTAAGGACTTTGGACTTTTAAAAATAGATGGAAAAATACAAAATAAAACCTATTTTTCTGTATAATTCAAGGAAGTTTGCTTCTTTTAACCCAGTTAATTCACCTTGGAATGGAATTTAAGTGCATTTTATTTTGCATTCTATTCTGGGTGTGTATATTCAGCTCCTCTGTACAGCCTGAGAGCATTGCACAGGACAGGGTACTTGGGGCAAGTGCAATGTTCTGCCCTAAGCAAACCTGTGGGGAAGGTTGTGTTAGGTGCTCCCAAAATTGTGAAATATTATTGTCTCCTGTTCTGTGCTTTTAGAGAGCTTGTTACTCAGAAGTTGCTCTTTTGTTCATTGACAGTGACTCTCTCCCTATTCCTCTTTTAATAAATTTAAGTGAATTTAATGCTAGCAGAAAGCAGCAGTCACAGCATTCAGAGGACACAGCAGGGACGTTGTGCTGTGTGCTTTTTCTGTAAGTCTTGTAATCAGACCTAATCTGAGGGCCCTGCTGCTGGGGCCTTGGCTAATCTGTTTATTCAGTTCCCATCTCCTTTTCTGAGCCCTTCGAGGTGTGCAGTGGGTACTTGTCAACCATCTTGTCAATGTGTCCCTTTCCCAGCCAAGGGACACTGGTGATGGCTTTGAGAGAAGAGTTTCTGGTAAAGCACAACTGTAGAGGTAAATCCAGATATTCTTACGTGCAGGAATAGTTCAAACAACATTTCTGCTCACATCATGGTGAGTACATGAATGAATGAATGTCTCAGATCAAAGAATACCTTCATAGGCTTTCCAGCATTTCCTGCATGTGCAGTTGTTGCTGTAATTTCTACTGCAGAAAGAAGTTCGATATTCTAGCAAGAAACACTCTTTTCTTTTTGTGTTTTACAACACCAACAACAAAGTTAAGCATTTGGTCTAAGGATCCAAAAGCCCAGGAAATGCATCTCTGGGGTTCCTCGTCAATTTGGGACCTAATGAAATATAGAAAATACTCAATAAAGGCACCCTTATTACTTTAAATGTTTAAATGTGGAGTTTTTAGCCATCAGGTTAATGTTTTTGTATCTTTTTTTGATTTGATTGTGAGCACTTTTCCAGGTATCTCTGCCACTTGAGCACTAATTGGATTTCCACAGATAAACGGTGCTAGCTGCAGCCCTTACATCACTGTGTTTTTACTTCATCATCATTTTATTTGTTTTTACTGTAAAGGTTAATAAATCTTGGTGTGTTTAGAGTATGAAACAAGGCAGGCAGGCAGAGAACTGCAACGTGAAGGGGTGAAGTTTTATATGCTGCTTTCTCAAGTCAGGGGTGGGAGGAGGAGCAGCTGCCCTTTGTGGTGGTTCTAATGGGCTGCTGGGTGTGTTAGTCACCCAGGGAGTGATCCATAATCCTTAAGATAAAAAGCGTTGATCTCTCCACTAGTTCTCAGACAGGGCTGTAAGGCATTGGAATTGGGTTACCATTGATTTAAGGTGGGGAGAAGACTGCAGTGTGGGTCTGCTTAAAAAGGGATATGTGGGATTTATTTAGCTTATTTAATTTTTTAAAGAATATTGGAAGCCTTTCAGTGCAAGTGCACCAGAGTTCCCTGTGGATTCTCGAGGAAGTTAATATAGTATTTGCCAGTAGTTTAGGGAAGAACTTACTGAATAGCACATTTTAGTCCAAATTTAGGCTCTAAATAAATTTCTGTGAGAATTTATCGAGGTCCCAGATGTTTGCTGTCTCATTCATTTGTTCAGGAAAGTGCGTATTTTTTATCTTTCTCATGGTTTCCTGGGAAGGTGAGCTTTGCTTCCTACCACAGCAGAGGTTTTCCAGCCACGAAGGCAGCATGGAAGCCCTTTTGGGCCCTAGAGGGATTGAAACTAGTGCATTTCAAACACCAAATTTTGGACTTTGTGGCTTGATAGAAATCGATGGACCAGCCTGTACTTGAGCTAAAGCAGCATTAAAGACTGAATGTACTTTTTTCTGTAACAAAATTTAAAAAGGCTTTGTAGCTCCTTTGGATCAGGTGCAGACTCCTGAGAAAACGGCATTACAGCCTCGGGTTTCCAGTCGTTCCAGTCTGTAGCAGCAGTGGCCATTCTTCCCTTGGTGTTAATTCCCTGCTGTGGACCCAGATTTCAGAGAGATTGTTGATGCTTTCTGCAGCATTTGTCAAGGAAATGGCTGCTTTTTTTTTTCCTGAAGTGAGTAATTGTTTATTAATTTTTCAGCACATAAAGAGCATAATTATAATATTCCCTGACATGTGCTGGCTGTGCCAAGGTTTAAGAAAAATAAAACCCAGTAGAAGTGCTGTTTTGAACCATCTCTGATTTTTCAGGCCTTCCTGCTTAGGACCCAAATTTCTGTGTAGGAATCTGGGACAAGCACACAGGCTTCAGTTTAATTCTCCATAGAACTACTTCTCTTGGGTGTTTTAACTCGGTTTAGGATGGTGGGATCTTTCTCGGGTGTTTCGAGAAAGAAGAGTAGCTGATCAGTATGCTGGATTTTTTGGTACATGCAATTTTTTGGTGTGCACAGTGCTGTATAGGCTGAGCAGCATCCTGGATTTGTCCTGACACTTCTATGCTTTGTTTCTTTAAGCAGTGAATGTAACATCCATGAAAAATGCCAGATTGACCCCAGGGGAAAATGAAGTGGGCCCATTGTTCGCAGAATATTTATGGTCTGGACAGCTACCGTGGAAATGTTCCTCATGTTTGCCATTTTACTGTGTTTCACCCCTGTTACAGAAGAAGCCACCTAAGAGTCGACAAGGAAACTCAGTTGCTTTTGAGGCTGGTCATGCAAGTTGCTAGATTTGAAGGAATAATTGTCTGATGTGAGCCCCATTCTGCTGAGAACTGGACAAAGACAAGGGACGCAGCTGCTTTCCAATCTGTAAAATTATTCCACTTGCAATCCCCACAGACAGGGCAGCTCTGGCCAATCAGGCTTCTTGCCCCTTACTTCGTTTTTCCCTTAATGGGGCAATTAACAGCAGGAACAAAGTGCATGGTCTGCTCAGTCTTTATTATTATTTGTGTTGTAATAAATGTCGAGGAGGCTAGTTGCAGACCAGCACCAGGCATGGTGCAAATACAGAGGAAAAGGATCATTCTTGTCCTAAAGTGCTCTAAGTAAAAAAAAAAAAAAAAATCTACAAAAAGGTCTTCCAGTGTTTTAAGTTCTTCTCCTTTTGCTATTCCTTCCCAACTGCTGTGGTTTGCATGATTTATTGTACACCTGTCACAATTTCCAGCTTCTTTAATGTTTTCAGCATAAACCTTTTGTTTGTTAGATTCTGGTGATCCAGACAGTTTCCTCCAGTATCTCATATATTTCACCATTCAGATCTTCCTTGTCCTAATGATATCACAGCCCCTTGACTTCAGCCCTAATTGTTCGGAGCTTATTGATAAAAGGAAAATACTCATTCTCCAATCTACATTTCCTATGATTTAAAAATTCTGTGAAATGGGGTTCTTGAAATAGGAGGTTCGAGTAACTTGCTGGTTTTTCTTGTCATTTGAGTCTTTTCAGTCTAAAACATCTTTATAACTTCTTCTGCACATGGGTTCTACTTTTGATCCTCTTGGACTAAATCTAAACCATTGTATTACTGGTTTTGTCCAGTCCCTTGACACTGGAATTAGAAGGATCTAAGTAAGTGTGAACAATGATCCTGTTCTGGTGCATCTCTCATTGATTCAGCCTTCTGGAGTCTCCCATTCAATAGCGATTTTTACTCGGGCACAGTTGTTAGGTGTGACACAGACTTCTATCCTCACATCATTCTCCAGCTCCCTAACATGTGAATGAACATCCTGCAGTCCTTGTCTGCCCTGCAGTTAAAAGAATGAAAATGTAGTAAATTACAGCTTCATTGGTTTTTACATTCTACTCATGTGAAGGGAACAGGCTAAAAGGGATTTCTTTCAAAAGCTGCTGTATTTGAGCTCTGCGGTGATGGCCACACGGATAGAGAGAGGAGTGAGGAGGGTGAGGTGGAGGTGCTGCTATCTGCTCCCCTGGAACCTGGATCATGCTTTTTTTTGTTTTGGTTGTGGAGCCAGGGACTGATCCTGGTTCTGCTGTAGTGAGCATCTTGAATGTTAGGTTGTTACCATTCCCTCGGAGTGTCTGAGCTCAAACAGCTTGGCACTTGCATTAATTTTACAGCTTAGCCCCAGTGATCCCTACGCTTCTTCCTACGAGAAGGGAGAAGCAAGTTGAGGAAATTGGGTACTGTCATGGAAAGTTACAAAAAGCAGATTCTCTTTCCTCAGTTTTGACCTTCTGTCTGGCATCTTCCTTGGCTCCCGTGGGATCAGTTTGGTGACGCTGTCAGGGTGCTCCCTCACCTGAGACACGAGCTCCTAGTCCTGCCTTACCCGGGGATCCCAGTGCTGCTTTCCTGGAAACACAACTTCAAATAACTTGCTGCCAGTTGGACTGCAGGCGATATCCCCCCTTGCCCCCACCCTGCTCATCTCGCTGCAATTCCTTCTTTGGTGGTACTGGGGATCACAGGGAGCTTCCAACTTCAGCTTAGGCACAAGTACTAAAAGGGGATTTTTAAAGTTTATTTTCCCTCTGAAAGTGAGATGATTTCTCTTTGTTAAAAAGTTAAAATGTTTGAACTCCAGAAAAAAGGTTCATGCTGCTTACTGGTTAAATTTATTATGGCTGCATTATCAGTTTAATACATTTAGTTTGCTCTTCTGCTCATATTTCTTGTAAGATGTTTTTCCAGCGTTTATCACTTCCCCGTAACAGTTTTTATTGTGTTAAGCCTGATGTTATGAAGTCTCATTTTGGAGGTGTATTTGGAGGTGTATTTCTGAAATAAAAAAATACATAGCTAGCACATTTCTCTGCAAATAAAAATAGTTACTGTACGTTTCTTTTAACGTACATGTAAAAGTTTCTGGTTCTTTTTAGTTTTATGCTTGAATATTATTCCTCTTAAAAAGACAGGAATTTTGTCAAGTTGTCCACCATGTTCTCAGTTGAATTATAAAAATCTGAAGATGACAGATAGTTCACTTTGAAAGGTGACTACTACAGATGAAGATGCTACTTTTCATAAGGGTTTTTACTCCATATATCAATGTGTTTTAAGAGAGACTTGGGTCAATAATACCATGCTTTAGAATTCCCTAAATACATATTTACACAATAGACCTTAAAATATATTAGTCTATCATGTCAGCTCCTGTACACTTCTATCTGGGATATTTTATGTCCTTAACATATGATACAATAAAACTTTATTTTATATAGCATTTTTCATACAAATTGTATCCTAAAATGCGCTGTGGGGTTAAATGAGACTTTCACAAGGTTAAAATTAAAAAAAGCTGAAGGGTGCAGGAAAATTAAGGGCTTTGCATGGGATAGTAGTATTTAATTGAACAAAGGGAATCTGAGTGGAGAACACACCGAGCTGAGAGCCCGTAAGTGTGACTGGAGCTGCAGAACAGGATGCCTGGAAGTGGTGAGGTTATGTGAGGAAAGGCTTATTCTGTGTGAATGAAGGAGGTGGAAAGGTCACGCCTTCAGGAGCAGCTGGAGGAAGTGTGGAGTAGCTCCTGGAACAAAGAAGTTGAAAGCAGGGACTACGTGGAGTCACTTCTTTGTAGTGGGAATAGCAGGAGAAATGAGGGGAAGGTATGTTGAAGGGGAGGAAGGCAGCCGAGAGCGTGGTGTGCCAGCTGAGCCGCAGGGTGGGATGGATGGGAACAGGGTGGCAGAACACCGGGGATCTCAGCTGCTCCATCGCTGCTCGCTCCAGCCTGGCCCCGGCACTCCGCAGGCACAACACACTGACAGCTCACAGGGTTTTTTTCTGGCTTTTATAATTTTTTTTTTAATTTTTTTTTTTGGTCACCCTATTCATGTAAATTAAGTAAGGCTTTTTTGTATGTGATAATTATAGATAAATGTATTTAAACTAGATCTGGATTTTGTAGTCCTCAGGAAAAAGAGGAAGAGCAATTTTTCCCCCCGTCCCTGTCATGTGTGCGTTTTAATGAGCAATTTTAAAAAATTGAAAATAAAAGAGGAAAATGAATAGGTGTTGAACCAGCCTGTGATATGTAAATGCCAACTAGTAATTACCTAAAACCTCAATTTTCTTTCTGTTTCATCTTGCAAAACATTTCATTTCCACTGAGTGAAAACACTTAATTTGGGGCTCTGACGGCAGGAGCGGGGCGGCGGCGGCGCCGCCAGGGGGCGCGCGGGGTCCGCGCTCGGCCGGGCTGAGGGAGCCGCGGAGGGAGCGCCGGGGCAGCGGGGAGAGCACCTCGGCGAGCACGGAGCGTGGAGCCCGGCCCCTGACCCCACTCCGTGCCGCGGCCCGTCCTTCCCCTGAACGCCGTCAGGCACGGCGAGCGCCGGGGCCGCGGGGAGAGCACCTCGGCGAGCACGGAGCGTGGAGCCCGGCCCCTGACCCCACTCCGTGCCGCGGCCCGTCCTTCCCCTGAACGCCGCCAGGCACGGCGACTCTACCCCCTCCCTGGGCAACCCCTTCCAATGTCTAATCAGCCCGTGAAGAAATTCTTCCTGGGCTCCAGCCCGAACCTCCCCAGATGCAGCTTAAGACTATGTCCTCTTGTCCTGTCGCTTGTTTTCTGGGAGAAGAGCCCAAATCCCGCCTGGTTACAACCTCCTGACTGGGAGCTGTAGAGAGCAAAAAGCTCCCCCCTGAACTTCTCCAGGCTGAGCGGGACCCATGGCAGGGACACGGCCGGGACCAGTTTCCTCATCCTTCCTGTGGGTGCCTCTGAGTTAGGTGTCATTCATAGTCCGAGTTTCGAGCACCTAGGATTTTTCCTTTTTGGTCTTGTATTACCATTTTTTGGTTTGTTTTCTGCTTTTTTTTTTTTTTTTTGTCATTATTCTTTTTTTTACTTTCCCCCCCGCTTTTTTTTTTTTTTTTTTTTTTTCTTTTTTGTTTGGGGTTTTGGGGGGTTTTTTTTTTTTTTTTTTTTTTTCTTTTTTGTTTGGGGTTTTGGGGGGTTTTTTTTTTTTTTTTTTTTTTTCTTTTTTGTTTGGGGTTTTGGGGGGTTTTTTTTTTTTTTTTTTTTTTTCTTTTTTGTTTGGGGTTTTGGGGGGTTTTTTTTTTTTTTTTTTTTTTTGTTTTTTTTTTTTTTTTTTGTGTGTGTGTGTATTTGTCTTTTTTTGGTGGGTGTTTGTTTGTTTGGTGGTGGGTTTTTTTGGTGGTGATTTTTACTTTTTTTTTCTTTTTGGCTGCTATTCTGTATTCTCTTAGATTCATCTCAGATATGGCTCAAAGCATGTTTCTTCCTTGCCTTTGTTCCTTGCTTTTCTCCCTCCCATGAATCTTGCCTTAAATTGTATTTTTTTTCCCCTTTGCTGTTTTTCATGAGGGCTTTACATTGGTGTTATATCATTTTTAAACTTTTCTCCATCCAACTTTGAGATATGCCAAACTTTGTAGGTTTCTAGGTTATCTCTCAATCGAAATAATTCCTGGGGTTCTGTATGTTTTCATATAAATCTCAATGAAATCACAGGAGCTTTAGAGTGTTCCCCCTCCCGTGACTGACCTGCAGTTAATTCTTCTATGAACGGGAGATGTTTTCTGTGAAACACGAATTTCGCACGAATGCTGGGTGCAGATCGCTGAGCTGGGAGCAGGCTTGTCCTGGAGGAGGAGCAGAGCCGAGCTGTCCCAGGCCCAGCTGGGCGGGAGCGCTGCCTCCTTACTGAGATATATGGCTTCATAATTAGCCCCTTGCATTTTTTCCGAGTGCTGGCATCAGCGTTCTATGATGTGTTTCCCTGATTAACAGCTGCTTTGCAACTATTTCCGTGTGCCACCGATAACCATATTTGTCAAGTTAGTCCTGGCAGGGCACTGATTTCTTGCTAAAACACAGCATTTCTGTTGCGAGGGGTTTTCTTGTTCACTGTCGTGCCAGGCTTTTAAGTCAGCCCTTGTTAAAACGTAAGTTGGCTTTAGCCTGATGCTTGTTAACAGGATTCTGGGTATCTCCTTTAGAGTAGGAGTGCAGAAACCTTTCACAGACAATTTAATCTTCCGAGCCTTGCAAACATACAGCCGTACACTGAGGGGGTGTTGCTGTAGGCTAATATATTGATCAGTTCCATTTGCCCTATGGCTGTGGCCTTCTGCTCTGGCTGAAATAGGTTGAGTGTTTGTTGATACTGCCATATTATTATTTTTTAATACACTGGAAAAAAATTAATTCCAACTTCTTTTACATACGTCATGTATATTACCAGTGTTGATTGCTTCCGCACGTGTAATGTAAACTGTCTGTGCATAGTTCATGGCCTGGGCCGCCTCTGCTTAATGAAAAGAAGTGTTGCTTTTAAACAGATACAGATCCACTCAGAAAGACAAAATACCATCCCTTGCAACGTATAATTCAGACCCAACCTTTACATCACAGGTCATCTCAAAGTCTCAGTCTATCAACAAATGCTGTTTAGTAATAACCTACAGAGGGTTCCCAGTATCAGGAAATCTATTAGAGCTCTCACAGGCTGTGCTCCCAGTGGCTTTTGAGTCTGTTTTCCACATGGAACTCTCTTACCAAATCCTGTGGAACTTCTATTGATGAAGATCTTTTACATTTCTGTTAAATTTTTTGCCCTTTTTTTTTTTTTTTTTGAGTTGGTAGAAAATAGGCATTTGCCACAGTATTTTAAATTTCATGGTTTATTTTTTTAATGCAGGCAACTGATAAAGTAGCTTAGATTGCTTTATTAGAAACCCTGCAGCTTTGAGCACAATAAGAAATAAGGCTGTCTTTATCTTCCCCATTAACACAAAAGGGAGGGAAATTAGGAATGAGGGACCTTGGCTGTAACGTCCAAGTGCTGTGCTTTGGCCCAGAATTTTGCCAGCCTGCTGCTCTCCCGTAGCATCTGCAATAAAGTTCCTGTCTTTATTTTATATCTTTGACATTGAAGCAGAATATTTGGCCTGAATTTATGTCATTTGTCCAGTTGCAAATATAATCTATGAATAGTGACATTGATCTTTTAATTGGAAAATCAAACTGTAGGACAAGACTTGCTGCAGGATTCCACCCATCTCTCCCCAGTCAGAAAGATGTCTTTGTGGATCCTGTCACTGCAGGAGAGGTGGTGGTGGTGGGAAAGCAAGTTTATGGAATTGACTGGCTTTTAAAAGCCAAATACACTATCTTTCTTTAATACAAATATGTACCTGATCCATTAGAAAAAGCCAGTGTGCTTGATAGTGCATGCTGGCAATCTAAGAATCAAAGCTCTGATACAATGCTCGTTGTTTGGCAGTGTCCTAATACCGTAAAAATTTGGAGAAGTGTTACAAATGCTACAGAAATAGTATGGAACAATGTTGTCAGCTGAGTCAGAGTGCTATTTGCCACATGATTTTTTTGGCAATACACAGGACTGCAAGTCTTCTCATCTTCCTCCTCCTTTTTCTGTTGTTTAAATTATGGAGTGCAGTTGCTCTTGTTTGTGCAAAGAAAATGATCCATAGAAGGTAGGGAAATTCTTGTGTATGTTTGCTGAAAATATTGGCATTTTGACATGGCCAAAATTGCTTCATAAGTTGCTCGTGTATACGAGATGAAGTATAAAAATGAAGACATTTCAGCTCAGCCTATAGGATGAATGTTCAAAGGTAAATGCAAACACAATATGAGAAACGTGGGATTACCAGAGGGAGGAATACATGTCCAGGATTCTTTTTATGGAGTTTGTTGTTGCTTGTAATTTCATTTTGTTTTAAGATTAAAAAGACTGTGAATAATGGAGGAAGTAATGCAGGGGAGAGATAAAATAGAAGTTTCTTTCGGAGTGAAATTTACTGCTGAAATGTTTACATTTTTATAAGGCAAAAAAAAGCTTTAATAAAGGGTTAGAATCAATGAAATGTTCACATGGTTGTGATTGAAATAGCACAATGAAAAATACTGCTTATTTCGTACAGGTTTTGTAATACTTAAAAATTGATAATTAAATATAAGAGCTTGCAGAACTGCAAGTCTGCAGGCCGTTCGTGTATCTCACTAAATGTGGGAGGGAGTGTTAAGGAGTATCTGAAGACACAAACAAGTAATTATTGTTAGAAAGAGAGTGGCTTTGATATGTTCACGTGTCTGTCGGTCTGCTCATTTGGGCATCTTTCTTATTCAGCATATTATCTTAAGGTTATTAGTTTGGGCGCTTTATATTTCTGCATCTGGCACAGCAATATCAGCACAGTTTAAATCTGCGATTTGCCTGTCACCTGCATTTCAGCTGGAGACAGATCAAGTGCACATAAATGAAGCCAAAGTGTACTTTATGTGGGGTGTTTCGCTCTACAGTTTTGTGGTTCAAAATTACTGAATGTAAACTTAAGGAAAATATGCAGGAAAACAAGAAAATGAAAGGAATTAAAAATACCCCATTCATTTTATCCTCCCAACTTTGAAGTGTGCTGGGACTTTGTCAAATTCCCGTTAAAATAAATATGTCAATTTCATCTCTCTTCCAAATTCATTTATCATGCTTTTTTAAAAGGTGTTTTCTGCTTTACCTGATGTTTAAATTGGATTCGCTCGTTTATGCTGTTCTTTGCTGTATCCCCCATGTTTTTCTTAAATGAATTAGTAATGACAGCGTACTCCATCATACCCTCTCTACAGCCACTTTAAGGGAAGCCTGGTGATCTAAACCTTTTAACCTATTAAAGATGATTTTCCCCAATTGAATCAGACCCACCACAGGTGTAATAACTAATCATTTAAACTACACCTGCTATTATGTATTTTTAAGCCATTATGCATGTTGGATAGATGATAATTCATGTTTATTGCATTGTCCAATGGATCCGTTTTGCCTACAGTAGCCTGATTAATGTATTTAAAGAAATAAGAGATGCAATTTAAAAGAAAAAAAACATTGATGGAATGCACTGAGGAGTACATTGAAAGTGCCATTAAACCCATCAGAACTTTGCTCTCTGACCAGAAATGCATATTCGAAGCGTTTGATTCAAACACAAAGTGAAACTTAGTGATTTCAGGAGTGATGCTGTATTTTCCCTTCTTTTTCTGCTGTCAAAGTTTTGGAAACCTTTTTGGAACTGAATTCCAGAAACTGTATTTTAAGATAAACTCTTAAAGACCTGTGTAGCATGAGTCTAGCATATTAGGATGGTTAATTTTAGCTCTAGAGAAGGGGAGTAATCTCTTCCAGTAGTTCACAGGGATGTGCTGTTAGCACATTATTCCTCATGATGCCACAATCGGAACAGATGTCTTTGTATAAAAGTAGAGTGAATCACTGGCGAAGTAACATGTAATAACGTGTATAACAATATAGGGCAGTATGTGGAAAGTGGAACTACCATATGAAGAAAAAAACCAAATACCTTTCACTAGTACTCAGTAGAAATGTAAAACAGTGGTGCTGTTGTTGATGCCATTGAGTATTATCCCAGACTTTACCCTTTGCTTGGCTAAGTGCTCTGTTTTAGGTGCTCTGTCACCTTAAAGAAGAATGTAGAAGTCAGTCTGTAGACAAAAGTCATCTGTGGCTTTTGCTGGTGTGGAATATAAATTTAACTACTTGCCTACCCATTTGTGTCATTCAAAGTGACTTTTTTGATATTTTGTTATGTGATCCAAAACATGTGAAGTCACTTCTCCTCTAGTCATGAGAAGCTGAGGTTTATTTATTGCTTTCAGTAAATTAGAATGATAGCAGAAAAGGCCTTAATCTCTTAGAATCTGCAGGGAGCTTTAAGTCAGATAGAAAGAAAGCATTCTTACAATAAGCCAACTGTTACAGATCACATGCATTGACTTAAGGTTGATTTTAACTGTAGGAGCCAACTTATTAAGAAGACCCCAATATAAATAACAGAAACACCTAGGAATCTTAATGGTGTTTTTTTATATAGGTAGAGCTGCTCCAAAAGGAATTCAACAAGAAACTTCTAGGTTGAAACACCATAACTGTGCTGTCTGTTTAGAGTCAAACCACAAGCTCTGATACTTGTTGAACCATTTCTAAAAGTTGGTGTTGGCTCCAGACCATCTCCACGTGATGGGTGTGTTGCCTTACCTTGCAGTACACAAGGGCTAATGTTAAATAAGGATTTGACCATTCCTAACTTGGATCTTTTCTCTCTTCTTTTTCTCCAATCCTCCTTCCCTCCTCAGATTGTGACAGCAGTGAAATTTTTACAGAATCCACGGGTCCGCCAAAGTCCTCTTGCAACCAGAAGAGCATTCCTGAAGAAAAAAGGTATGAACTCTTAAGGTTGTGATCTCAGTGATAATGAGGGACCTTGAATTAGTTTAGAGCCCAAATGTATTGCTGTGGAATATTAGATGTTACGGGCAAAGCAATTAGTCTGTCTCAAAAAAAGATCTGAAGTTTATAGGAAATATCAGTCTCTTTGCTTCCCAACTAACTAGTGCAATATTTGCACCAGATGTGGAATTGCAGAATACAAAAGACACATGGGAAAATTTTGGGTTAACTGTTACAGATCTTTTCTGCAATGAGGACAGCTCAGAGCTGTAGACTAGCTGGTCAGTTCAAACCTTACTGACACTGGCTTTAGAATGGCCAATCTCTGGGTGAAAAGGTCAAATGTTTCCAAAGGGAGCCAGAGAGAGGCAAAGAACTTGGTTAAAGTAAACAAGGTCAGGTTAAGGTCAAGCTTGGGGTCAACCTGACTTTCAGGCTGAAATGGTAAACTACTGACTGAGTTTAGCCCTTTTCTATAGCAGGGATAGAACAGATCCTGCCAAATCCTATATCGTCTAAGTCAGGTGGAGCATACTTTGGTCATTGCCTACAGAAAATTTATTTTACTTTCTGACTCATAGTGTAACTATCTTTTGTTCCTTTTTTATTTCTAAAGTTCTTATTCCACAACTTGCAGTGCATTATAGTTGATGTTCACTCCATATTTTGCTGCAGTCCTGGGACCATATTGCTTACCAAAAGATGTAAATAACAACAGTTTTAACTTGTAGTTAATGACATGCATTGTGGAACGCTGTAAGATGTTGAAATGATACTGAAAATACAAACTCCAAACTTCAGAGGGGAGCGACCCACATATACATTGAAATCATAAGTACTTCAGGGTACATCAAATTCTAGAGCTAAAGATCTTGAGCTTTGAAAAGTAGGGAAGCCTATGAAATACATATTTTTCTGTTTGGAGTTATGAACTGCTTCTTTGAGATACCTGAGACCTGAAGTCATGAGATTCAGTATATGCACCACTTTGCTCATGTTGAGTAGCAGAGGACCTAGAAGGGAATGGCAGCCCTGTGTTCTGGCAGTGATGTCACGACAGGCAGTTCATGGGTGCATCATTTTGAGCGTGATCCTCTCTCTGCCTGTCCTAGTGCCAGTTAAGAGGACATTCCAGTCACGCAGGTATGTTGCTTGCCCTGCCCTGCCATCAGGATGACATTAAAATTTGGAGCCTGTTGGTCGCTGTGCACCATGAGTTTTTCCTTGAACTGTGTGGACCTACGGGGAGTAATTAATCATAAAAGCTTGGGGATTTCAACTCTATCATCGAAGCAATGAAGCAAGGGAAAGCTGAGCCTAAAAGCTATGCTGATTACCCGGGGTAACCTGATACAAAATCTATTGTTGCCGAGAGATCCTTAGCCCCCAGTATATCGTGCAATATTATAACTGCCTGATCTTCTTCTGTGCTGACAATGACCAGTTAGTCCTCATTTTCTCTCTCAACACAGCTGGGTTAGAATTTCATTTGCAGAAGGTATTTAGAGCAATTTAGAGACAAATGTCTCTGGTGTTTGCTCTGCACTTCCCCACCGCAGTCTTCGCTGAACAGTTTTTTGTATCAGGAGCTCCATCTAATCTGTTTAATTTTAATAAATCCCTGACTGGGAGAAAAGGAAGGGTGGGGAGATGGAGGCACAGAGAAACTGTGGCCCGACTAATACTTCTTATGAATTACTTGGCTAATAATTACTAAAGAGCAGAAATGGTTTGGTGGAACTGTTTGTTTGTTCCTGTTTGTTAATTAGCTCTCCTTTCCTTTGTGCTAATTGTTTTTTTTTCTAAACTTAACCATGAGAGATAGGAAGGAGCAGGGTCCAGTAGTGCCTGTACCCAGCAGTCACTGGAAATGTGTCCATATGGAATGTGGCCTGGGTTCGGTGCTGGCCTGGTACCTATGTGGGCTAGCAGATGGAGGCAATTACTCTTGAAACGTAGATGTCATGGCTGGTTTAGTCCAAGTAGATGAGGGATTACAGAGTTTGGTAGGCTGTTCCCCCTATTCTCTGATCTAGTCCCTGTCATCCCAGTGCTAATGTTTATCCCCAGCTGAGGCTGTCTGGTACAGAAGTCCTCACTGCCGGTTGAAAAAGGTCCTGCAAGCCTGGCTTTGCTTAAGAAATTTCACTTCTGAGACTCAGAGAGGTGGTTCTGCTTAGAATTACAATATTTTCTTCTTTTTCTATAAGCATCTCCTTCCTAAAAAAGGCCAATCAAATTTTATTTCCTTTTAGTATTATTTAATATTTAGTATAGGAGCTCGATTTGGTTTAGTGCGTTTCAGTGAGATGAGAAATTAAAGTTTCTGCAGGATCATCAGCTGGACTGGGTTTGGTGAAACAGTAGTTGGAGAGGCTGAAATCAGGCCTGGTTCTGTGCAGGTCAGGTGGTGCTGAACTGCTCTCTCTGGCACATGGGGTGATATGGTGCTGATGACAGTTGGGAGATTGAGGGTATCCTGGATTTGTAAAAGGGCTTTCAAAAGTCAGATGAGATTTCTCTGTTGTCTTAAGCACTTTTAAACTCCCATATACAGAGGCATTAATGAGAAACATGAAGTTATTAGAATCATTTATCATTTTCTTTGAAGCTTACACTGGCATTTTGTGTAATTTATGACATTTCCTCCTTTTTATCATGAACTTCTTCAGATGAAGGGAAAAACAGCTGTTTCCCCTCAGAGTATCTGAAAGAAAAGAAAGGAAAAAAAGATGCTGTTTGTTTTTTGTCCAACTCACTGATTCTGCTGATGACATGCCACAGAATCAGCGGCGCCTTGGGAGTAATTAGACAGCATGTGGGGCTTAAACCCTTGTGGAAATGTGTCTGTCATTTAACTGTTGTGCCTCAGATGTCCTGCACTGCTCAGTTACCCATCCGGTAACTCATGTGACTTGTTAATTTTGTGTCCTCTGAATCTCCTAACTTCTGGCAAGACAGAGAGAGGTGGTGGAAATGCACAATACATGGGAAGCTCTGTTCTCAGGGTGCTGAATTTTTGGGGCAGAGAAGGGGAAAACTGCTAAGTTACAGACTTGTGTCAACTTGGATGAAGAACTGTTTTCTTAACTGCTTGTTCTCTTCATCTGTAAAATGAGTACAGTAATGCCTTTCCAGAGGGGGATTGTGGGAGCTGTTGAAAGCATATGAGGACCTCAGAAATAATAGTGATGGAAGAACAGAGGTGCATTAGAGCAAGTTAATGTACAATTGTTGAGTTATGTTGGGAAAACATCCACTCAGAAGGTTTTTTGCAGAGCATCCGTGTTCCAGAAAATCTTTCCAGTGTCAAGATGCCAGACTATGGTGATTTCTGAAGAGATGAAAAAATTATTAAATTCTACATGCCCTTCCCAGTCAGAACTCAAAGACACTTGATCCTCTGGAAACAAATGCTGTCAGCCCCAGAATCACCAGTAGAAAACTGGCTTAATTTTCTTCCTCTTTCTGTAGTCTGCATTCTTGGAAGTTGAACCTGCCTTTTCCCCTTTGTCAAAGAAACCCAAGTGAATCACCTTCAGGACCTGAGGGAAGGGGGCACAGCCCACTGCTGGAGGGCTTAAAAAAGCAAATTCTTCAGCAGATTTCAATTTAACACTCTTTTATTACTCCTCTTTTTTTATAATTTAAGTCCATTTCATGAGGCAGTTTGCATGTCCTTGAATGGAATCTCGTTACCATGAAAGCCTTTTTAGCATTGATTTCATAACAGTCTTAATTTAATAGTGCCGTCATTACTGAGAAGCTCTGACAGTGAGGCCCCAGCTTTCCAGGTCACTGACCTTTTAATTACAAACCTTGTTCTGATGGCCAGGTTATCGACTGGACAGCTCCCAGCTCCTGCCCCCAGCATGAAGATGAAAATAACTGCCTTTCCTCCCCCACTTCCAGAAAAGGGAGGAAAAGAAAAGTAACCTCTTGTGTTTCCAAAATTAATTTTCTCCTTCAGCTTTGCTTTGTAATTAATTCTTTAACATGTCTCAGTGAAGCTCAGTTTTTGCAAAGGCTTTTCTTGAGAAGAAAATACAATGCAAGCCAATAGAGTCCAGTGCCAACTCAGCCAGAAAAACAGATTTAGTAACCTATGGTGTCAGAATACCTATTTAGGCCAAACTGCTCTGGCTCTCCAGCCCTTATGCTTTTCTAGAAAGTACCATGTTTGATGTCCTGTTTTGTATTTGCATACTTGTAGCTCAGGTAACTTTTTCTCTAGCTGCTCTCACCAGTGCCTGCACAGACCTCATCACTTACACTTGCAAAGCTGCAAGCAAGACCTGAAATTCAGATACTGATAGCAAATATTTATTGCAAGAATATGCTCAATGTTTTAAGCTTCTAGTACAAATTAACACACAGCAAGAGGAAGTTCACTAGTGTGGGTAGAAGCAAGGTGCTTTCTCATTATTTAAGAAGTTTGCAGCAGATGTTCAAGTAACATAAAGTAAGTCTAACATCTTGTCTAGACCTACAGAAATTACTGTAGAGGTTGAATGAGAGTCAACACATTCTGCATTTTCATGATGCTTTTCATTTCAGGATCTTGGAGCACATTGTACCCATTAACTATGGAAACTTTGCAGCTAGTTGCACGGAGCGTGTGTGGTGTTTATAGGGTTATCTGTCATTAGCAGAATCATTCTGTGATCTAGATCTCACTGTGCTTCCTGCTAAAAAGCATCCACCTCTGAGGTAGAGGAGAGCAGCTGTTTAACATCACTATGTGATTTTTAGGAGAGGAAATGAAGAATACTTTATCTAAGTGATCTTGCAGAGGGAACTTTAGGGATAGAGAATGTAATTACTGAGTAAAATATTTACTAAGATTCTTGAAAAGCACTATGGGATATTCAATTACTAAAGATAGTTGGGCTTCTGTTTATGACTGTGCAAGACAGCTAATGTGCCTTATAACATTTTGCTAGGTTAAAGAAAACTATTGTCCTGCACCTGTCATGCAAACAGTTTGTTCTTTAGGTGCCTCCCATCCAAGCTTTGGCCCTACACAATCCTGCGTAAATGTGGAAATGTGATTGTCTCCCAAAGAGCTTAGTAGAGACCTGAAGAATGAAGAGTGAGAGAATGAAAGCTGTCATTGCTAACAAACTCACACCAGTTCCTATGTAAATCAGCATTAGTGGTGGTCACGTCCACGGGTGGCACTCTGCTGCGTTTGCCCAGTGCTGCTAATGTTCAACACAGAGATTTCCACTGCTGGAGTATATAATGCAGAAGACTAGATAGATGTGCTCGTGATCCAGAAATTAGTTCCACCATTCTGTGTTTTGGATAAGTTGCCTTCTTTTTTCTTCCTGAAAATGATTGAGAATCTCTATCCATCTGCTGAGAAGGGGATGTCTTCCTGTCCTGCCACTCTTTCGTATGCAGATCTGTCACCTGCTGTTCAGTACCAGCCTATTTATCATGCTGACTCTTTTCCCCCATCAATTTTACCACTGTTTGTGATGTCTGAACTTGTCATGAACTTTACGTATTTTCTTGGCTTCTTCGGTGACAAAGAATGTACTGTAGTGCTAACAAAATGTGATGCACTGCTCAGCCTTAGGGCATCCTGGGAATCAGATCTGGTACTTCTTTGGAGTTGTAAGGGTTTTGGGAAGAATATAGTTGAAGAAACACTATCATTCCTCAAGATTTGAAAGGAAGTTTGGAAAAACTAGTCTGTTTAGTCCCTATACACATGGAGAAATCAGTCTATTGCTTGTCTCTGACTCTTGTCCCAGTCATTAGTCGTTCATGAGAGGGCAGAAAACCACCTGACATCGGGTTAGACATAACCTACCCATGTGATGCAGTGTACAAAGGAAACCAATCCTTTCTTGGCTTGAAAATTATTGATAAATTGGAGCAGACTGGTTTGATTCTTAGGAAGCTGTGCATGCTACAAAGTGCTGTTTGTAAGCTTAATTTTAACAAATAATTGGAATGTCATGGGTTTAATGATGTCTCTCCACTTGGCTATCTGACAGTAACTATGTAATGTAAAAGAGCCGTTAAAAATGGCTTTGCAAAATTAACTCCTATTGCTCATTGAGTGTATTTTGAGTCATATCTGCCTTGTTTACTGACACAGTAATGTTTCCATTCCTGGTAGCACTGAAAAAACAATATGATTACTGCAGAGTGAATTGAAGTCTATCCTAGAAGATAATGCTAAAATAGTTATATTCCAAGGCCTGAAATTGCTAGCCTTAGTGATGGGTAAAAAAGACCCAACCCCTAAGTCTGATTTGTAAATGTAATGATTTATTTATCATGTTTTTGAGTGAATGCCAAGTCCAAGAGAAAGTCACTTCTGTAGTTACAATCTAAGAGCAGGCATGGGAGATCTGAGACATGACTGCTTCCTTGGCTTTGGGTAAATTTCTTGTTTGCAGCTTGCCCATCTGTAAAATGGGGTTAATTACCACTTTTGCCTTATTGACTCAGTAAGATTTATGTTAGCTGTGTTCATAAACTGCTCTGATATGCTTGTTTCAGAGTTCTTGGTGCTGCAGCGTGTGATTTTTGAGGGTACTGCAGTAAAAGCCACACTTCAGAGAGACTGAGAGTTTGCTTCCATCAGCTGTGGATGGGAGGGGAAAGCTGCAAACTTTAGAATGTCAGAATGTCAAGGCTCAGGCAGATTGCGTGCAATCCTAATCCAGCCCTGCAGCTTTGACCTTTGAAGAAAGAGTCACCTTGAGACAGTTGAAGAAATCTATGTACGTTTGTATAAAAATATTTCTGTGGCAGAAGGAATTTGTTTTTCATGGTCATCAAGCCCAGGGTTTCCCCACAGTCTTCCCAGAGCAAGTAAACGAACTCAGCTTCTGACCTGCTCCAGGAATGAATCTGGTATTCTAAGTCTAAAAAGACAGCCTTCCCTCTTGAGGCTGAAACCAGGATAGTTAGGATAATCTGTGGTGTTCTTCTGCTGAAATCCATCTCAGACCTAATGATACTTTTCTGCTAGGAAAGATAAAATAAGTTCTTGTATGAGATAATTCTCTAGGATCTCTTAGACAACATTTCTGTTCTGTTTAAAATTATGTCTTGTGTACCTCTGAACATGAAATCCTACGGTTTGGTTTTCTGCTGCACACTGTTCCCTCTTAATTTTAGTCTGGAGTGCAATCACTCTTTCCTTAACTAAGGGGTTAATTTAGTTTTTGGTTCATTCCTTGCTATTCTTTCTCCTGGAGCATAGTCCAAGTGACTCCACTTCCCCACGAACAGAGCAAGAATTCATTCTCATGAAACCTGAGGTGCTCTGAAGTAAAAGCTGTTGACTTTGTCATACGGTGCAAATGTGCATTGCTTTTAGCAAGACAATAAAGGGTAAACGGGGTGATCTCTGCTCCCGTGGAGAGGTCAGGTGGTTACATTACACAATCTTCTAGAGCATCTTGCAGCAAATACATGGGTTATATTAAAAGTTGCAATCATATCATTTTTTAAAAGTAAATTGCTGACCTTATGCAGTGGAATCAGCTTTATTGAATTTCGCCAAAAATGCGTTTATAATCCCCCCACCCCTGCATACACATGATATTCATGTCCTTGCTGCCCATGTGGAAATGTCCCTTTTTACGGTGATAAAATTAAATTTGTCTTTGTCTCTGCCTTGCCTCGCCTTTTAAGATTCCATCCTTTAGAGACACCAGTGGATATCCATACCAGAGAATGAAGTTGGGCAATATCCGTGCGTGGCTGCCTTGCCGATTGTGAGCCAACTGCCACGGAACAAAGAAATAAGCTTTTCACATTTAGGGGACAACGAAAGCTGAGAACAGGTGTAATATGGGTGTTTTTCTAGGAGTGTTGTGGCCTTAGCATTGGTAAGAATTTATTTTGACAGGGAAGTACCTACACTTTGCTTCTGGATTTTTTCTAATTGCTGTGCAATATGAAGTGTAAAATCCACTAACAGTTATTGTGTTACTCATAGTACTGTGTTATATGCCCTCCTTCAATAATAACTAACCGTAAAACTCTCTGGGCTTTGGGCCACCTACAGCCTCCTTCCTGAATTCACTTGAGAAAGAGGTGTTTTGCAGCATGCTCAAGAATTTAACACACCTATATCCCACCTTTTTCTGCCACTTTTCATCTTCAAAATACTCTACAAATATTAGCTGACTAAGCTTGTGACACTTTTTTTGAAATGGCAAGATTATAAGATTAATTTAAGACACTTCTGATTACATTTTGTCTTCTTCATTTGACCTTTACATTCTTGAAGCAGTTTGCAAACTCTACATTTTAGTGGGAAACAGAGGAAATACCATCCCCATTTTATTGGGGGGCACTGAGGCAGATGTATTAACAGTTAGATCTGAGATAATTCTGACTGCCAAGCATAGATCTATAAATAGAACCATACTGTGCTGTACTGTCAGTGTGATGTACTCATGTATAGAATTTTCAGTAAAATTACTTAAAGCATTTTCATGTTTATCCACCATTCCAGGCCCCAGCTGCTCTGAGGGCTGGTAGGAGAGGTTAAGCTGGTTTTATTCAATAAAATCAACGCAAACCATCTAAGTAAATGAAGGGGCAGATTGGCCTCTGCAGTGTTCTCCTGGATCCCTTCCTACAGCATCTCCCAGCCTGTGTTTTTTATGTAGTGTTTAAAAGACTGTTGCTCAGAGGTACAGGGGAGAATATCAGAATATCATTACTCCTGCTCTTCAAGTAACCAGGAGAATGCAGCTGTTAAACTCAGGATATAAAACACATGTTTAAAAGATGACTCTGTATGTGTTTAAAAAAAAGAGCGAGAGAGGATTCAAGGGAACCAAAAAATAGCAGGTTCCATTACTGTAATTAAATGGCAGCATTTAACCTATCAGGCCGTTGCGTGTATGTGAGAGACGAGCAGGGAGCTGCATTTGAAATGATCACTGTCTTCCTTGGGGGATAGAGTAGTTAAATAATTTGTTTGCGAGGTGTGAGTTTAGTGTCGGGTAAAGCAAGTGCTTGTGTGTGTGTGTATCTCTCAAAGCTGGGATGGCTGAGAATGGTATTTAGCAGCATATGCACTGTCAGTAGGAACACAGGCTGCTCTTGCCCATTTGTCCAGTTCTCTGCAGAGTCAGGGCCTCACCTGGTCCCATATATTTCATCATAAAAGGAGAGCTTTTTTCACACCAGGCCACCTGAGACAGACAGCAGTAGCAGTAAAAGAAAACCAGGGAGGAAATGGAGGAAGAAAAGAATCGGAGTCCGTTTGGTGAGCTTTATCTCCTGTGGTGACTGTAAAGGCTAAGTTGGTGTATGTGGTCGCTGCACTTGGCACTCAGGAGTCTGAGGGCTGTGGCACCCCTGGGGACCAGGGATGGAGCTGCTGCTCAGGGATCTTAAACAGCATCAGTCACTTCCCCTGTGACACTGTTGTACCTGTGCCTGGCATGATTCCCGTGCTCTGAGACTGCAGGGTGCAGAGCCATGTGGAGGGAGACCTGCAAAGGGCAGCCTTGGCCCTTCATCACTGACCTTGCCTCTGAACAGCTCTTTGGGCAGACCTGTACAGTGATGTTGATCTGCTTTTTGGCATCCCAGAGAAGAGACACAGTCTTACGTAGTGCCCAGAAGGGAGTATCTTCCCATTTTTATTCGCTCCCTTTTTATTTGTAGGGCAATTCCTTTGTTTAGGGAGTATTTCCTAGCCTAGGAACTCCAAGAGCTACCTCCTACTTTGAACTGCATCAGCTGCCTCCCTTACTGATCTGTCTTGTGTTATATTGCAGGAACATGCCCCTAAGTGTTTTTTACTATTCACTCCAGTTCCTATGTGAATTCTGTATAGCCACTCCCATTTCAACTCCTGGGCTGGAATTTTTGTGAGGCTTTAGAAGACAACAGACAGTGTTAAAAATACAGATATGTCTGTATTTCCTTATTGAATATTCAACCCCATTGACTGGATTTTGAGGGCAGCTCTTGGCTGAAAGGAGACCAGAGAAATGCTGTGTATTTTAGCACCCAATCAAAGCAATGCATGAATTTGAGTCCTTGATGAGAGTTAGAAATCTGAAACTATTTCCATGGATGATCTACAAAAAAAAAAAAGGGATAAATACGTTATTTGAATAAATTATTTGTTGCAAATGGCATACTTAACTCAAGTGCATATAAGGCATATAGATTCTCAAATCTGTCAGCCTTTGCACGGGATTGTGCAGGTCTGAAATATTTTAGAAAAGATACTGAGTAATATTATTTCTCTTTCACAGATGTAGAAACTGAGGCAGATGGAGGTTAAATGGCCTACACAAGGTCAATAGCAAGGCTGGGAATAGAACACAAATGTGTAGAGGCTTTTTATTATACTAATAAGGAAACTCTGGAGGTGTGTTTGGCATGGTAATCGGAACCCCAGAGAACTAGAAGCAGTTAGTATGTTCTGTGCATGTCCCGAGGGAGCAATGATGAAACTCCTTTTCTGCCTTACCACTCCAGTTCTCCGTGTGTGGTCACCATAGTTTTTACACCACTTAACCTCATTATTTTTAGTATTGTTAGCATTAGTCGTCCTTTGGGCGTTTAATCCAGGCTCTTTAATTTTCTCCAGAGCCCTGAAGAGGCTCTGTGGAAGGCACAAGGGGAGAAAAAAAAGCAATAAACAAACCAAAAGATGAAAAATGATCTTTTGAAACTTCTCTTTTGTTGACTTGTCCCCTAATGTTTTTTGTCTTTGTTGTTCTTTCATCATGAAGGACCCTGCTTAAATGTCTAATCTTGGTTTCTTAAAAGTTCATTTACTATTGTTTCTTTCTTCCCCACCCAAGATTAACATCCTGTGTGATGACATAGATGGTTGTTGTCTAAATGGATGTGATGTAACCAACAAAATTGTGTAGGGTGGGTGGAGAAATATTTATATACTTGTATTAAAAATTAGAGTAGGTTTGTCTTTTAAACAGAAAGTGTTTCAACAGTGTTACTGGCAGCGTCAGCCTTTAATTTTACAGGTGGCTACCTTTCTAGTAGCATTCAGCAAACAATATTTTAATGGCATGTGAAAAATTTCTCAAAACCAGAAGAATGAAGAACAAGGGTGATTTATAATCTGTAATGAATTCCTGCTGACGTGTCTTTTTATAATAGTGTAGTAGCATCTCTGTCTTTCTGGGGGAAGTGCAAACCAGATTTACCTGAAACATTTGTACCATAATAATCAAATATGTAACATTTAGATGTAATTTTCTTAATTCAGCTTATCTTCTTAGGGTGGTGACTCCCTGACTCCCTTGTGTCTATTGGGTTAGAGGAGCCAAGATGCTCTATAAGGTTGTGAGAAAATACCTGTCAGAAAAAGGCATGGGTTCATGGCTCCTCACCCAGTGCTGGCTTCTTTACATTTTCATATGTTTTTCCATACATACTTCCATGTATTTTTACATTTTCTTAAAACATGCAGCTGTAGCTGCATGAGAGTTTTCCATGCTCCCCATAGCAACTTCCTGCCAGAGGGAGTGTCCAGTGTGCCATACTGTGTGTTCAGAGCTTCAAACACGCAGACTTCATTTATAGACACTTTATAGGATTTTTCCTGTGTTAAGTCTGTACAAATGGGTTTGTTTTGTTCCTTTCTGAAGTTTAAAGTAGAAGAGGAAATAAATAGCATTGAGGCAAGCTGCCCTTTACATTGCAGTTCATCTTAGTGTGCAGAGGCTATTCTGTGGCTGGTTTTGTCTAAGGTAGAGAATAGCCAGGTGCTCTTGTTAGTGTGTTTGGGGCAATCAGTAATTCCAGAGTAATGCAAAGAAACAGAATGGTGCATCAGGACAGACTTTCCCATTCTTATATATAAAACTAAGTAATCCTTCTGATATTCTGAAAAATTAGGTTAAAGAATTTCTTATAATGCATTGAAATTGTTGTTCTTTTACATGATTCCTTTGTTTTGAATGCGGAGTTAGGCAGAAAGAGTGGCAGGTTCTAGAACTGCAAGCCAGCCTAGCCCAGTAATCCCAGGTCAGCAGTGACTGATCTGGAGTTCCACGTAAGGGCCAGGCTTCTGCATCAGATCTAATGCAGTCTGCTCAGCCACATACCATGGAAAGGCCTGGGGATTCTTTGCTGCTGTAACAACAAAGTTGGAGTTACAAATGTCTGTCTGGTTGACTGCAAATCGCCCCTGGCCAGCTCCTTCTGGATCAGCACTGGAATTCTTGTGACATGCTGCTTCAAGTTGTTGAAAATACAATTTAAAATTGGTGTTCCAAAGGTAGATCAAAACCAAACCTCCTGTTTGCCAGTGTTTTACCTTACTCGAATTTAAGACCACCTCTGGCTTTCTCTTTAGAAGCTCCTGAAGATAATATCACAGATCAAAGAGTAGCCAAAGGCTAATCATTTTGTTACTATTGCTCAACAAGCTGTTTAACAAAATCTATTTTGTTCACACAAAATAAATGGATCTGAAGCACAAATGTCACTGCTGTATTCAAATCTGTGGTAAGCTTTATAAGCTATGGTAGTGTGTGGGTTTCTTAAGGGCTGTGTACCAAACTGTCCTGCTTTTGGAAATGAACTTGTAGAAGAAATTAGTATTCTTTCATCCTTACAGAATGTTTCATGTCATAGTTCCCAATTTGATAGGAAATTGCATAGGCCTGGTGTGTACTCTGGGCAAGTTACTTCATTTCTGTGTGCAGGGTTTTTCTTTGCAGGCTGTCTTTCCTTTACACAGACTGTTGGGTGCTTTGGGTCTGACTGGCTTCTGTGGTCTGCACAGTGCCTGGCACCAGAGCTGCCCAGTGAATGCCTTTTGGAGTCTCTCAGGAGTATTATCATACAAATAATGAGGATCAGGAACCATCACTGTGAGTCTTGTTTCTCTGCAGGAAGAGCAGCAAGAATTTACAGGTCACAGGTTGGATGTGCTTGGAAACCTACCCGTTTAGTGTATCTAATACTTGTTTTCTCTGAATGCCTGGTTGGATTTCTAGGGAGCTTGTCAGCTGTGGTAACGAGTCATGACAGCACTATGGTTGCTGCAGTAGTGTCTCTTCCATTAGCTGGATTTTTTGCTCTCAAAGGACTTCTTTTAAACTAATGTCAGAGCCCTGGTTATGTACTGTTCCTGATAAACTACTCTGGAATTGGTATCCTGGCATAGTCTTCAAAGCCTTCAAACCCCAAGTAGATACTAATTTGAAATAATTTTAAATATGTGGAGGTCTTTGTTCTTATGTAGTGTTCTTGCATCATGAGGTGGCTGAACGTGTGTCCTGTGTTCCTGTGTGGCAGCCCTGGATCCAGGTTAGTCCCCCTGGTGCCTCCACCTCTACACGAGGGGATGCTCTCCACCAGGGTCCACGCAAAGGAGGCTTTCTGTCAGGTGCTGTGCTTATGCTGCTGTGATAATACCAAGGAAAAGCTGGAGGCAAGAGACCTAAAAATAAGAATATCATCATCACAGATGATGATAAAATAAAATCTCCCTCAATTTTTAGGAGAGATTTTTATTTATGGTACAGAAGCACTTGTTTCTTCTGCCTTTTTTGATGACCATGGTGCTCAGAGAATGATTCTGTAATAGACACGTCTTCAGAAGAAGGTACCCAAGTTTGAATTTATTCTGCGTTTTTGGATATACTTGTTGTGTAGGATTGTAAATGGACTTTGTAACAAAAGTTCTGGTTCTGTAATTCAGGTTAGTGAGGACTTCTGGACCTGTCTTGCTTGATTTAGAGTCATGTTGCTATTTCCTTTTTTTCCTCTATTTTGAACTATTTGTGGAGCAAAAATTATGCCTGTTGAATTGTGCTGTCTGCTGCCTGAAGATTTGTTGTAGATTAATTCAAAAAAGAGGTGTCCAAATCCTGAGGTTGAGGCTGTGATAGCACTCCGTCTGCTGGGACTTGGCGTTGCAGAATCCCGAGTGTGTCCTGTTCTCATCTCTTTCCTTCTTTCGAGATAACATACTTCATTTAAGCAAAGAGCTTACTTTACATTAGAAGAGGAGGACCTGACCTCTCTTGCTGCGAGTGAAGCTGTATTTTCCCTGCCTTGAAACTCCCAGTGAAATGCGTTTCGGACTGACTTCAAATGCTGTGATTTATGCTGTGGTATGCTTTGTAATATTACCATGTCCTTTTGCCTTTGTGTTTGATTTTTTCCCCTCTGATAAATTTTAGTGGGTATTTACCCAAAACGCCCATAGGAGAGTGAGGCATTCTCCCTGCTGTTTGCTGCCTCAGAGAAGGAATCCCATGCTTTTTTCCTCTCCCATCAACCTTACTGCAGTTTTTTTTCTTTTTCCTCCTTATTTTGAAATAGTATTAACATGGGAGATATTTTAAAATAGAAACTGGAAGAAAACATGTTTCTTATTCATATGCATACATGTTACACACAAAGGTGAATGAGTGACCAGAAGCACCTTTTTCATTTTCCTTTTTGAACTTCTCATATATATATAAAACTGAGAAGAAAAGTTGTAGTACTTGTTCTGTTTCTTCCATTCCAAGACATGCTAAGCAAGTCACTTGCCCTTTCTTATTCAGAATGAAAATACTTTGATCCAGTTTTCTGAAGACAGTACTCATTTCATGAGAATATTTAATCAGTAGAAAATAGAGAGGATTTAGTTTGTTTGTTTAGTATTTAACCAAGTGAATAAGGCAGATTAGGGGAAGGGGGGACACTGGACCCATAAACAAGGTGATATATAATATTTTTTTTCGTTCTCCTTTTAAATAAATACCGATCAGCTTTATGTTCAGAGACAATAGGAGCCGTTGGCTTAAATTTGCAGTTTACTGTATTTATGGCTGTAATATCAAGGTGCTGCCGTCGTAATTTCATGCCCCAATGAGAAGAGCAAGGTCGAAGCAAATGCTTCCATCGGCATCTGCTAACACACTAACTCATAAACAAGGCCCGGCTGGATCAGGTGGCACGGAATAATACAGGCTAATGAAATACAGCACAGCTTTCCATTACTGTTAGTTTTTACAGTGTCGTCATTACGTGTAATTTATGTTTAAAAAATTCAATTTTATACAAGGCTCTGGGAAATAGGGGTCTGCAGGTCACCCGACGACTTTTAACGGCTCTGAGAGTCCTTATTGCACTCTACTGTTCCAACAAAATGTTAATAATAAATAATAAAAAAAAATCCTCTTTTACTTTTTCTGCGGTTTGCATATCTTGCTCTGTCCTTTTAATTACAAGTGGCTAAGGAGAGTTTGGGGCTCTAGATGATGTCAGGAGTTCTCCCCTTTGCTGATGCTCCCAGAGGGGGGTTACTATCTGCTTGCTTTTCTTTTGTCTGTCTATCAATCACCCGGGATCCTGTAAATGGAGTAAACACAGCTGAGGAGAGGGAGATACTTAACAACCTCTCTCCCAAACCCTCACCCTCTGACATTGCCCTCCTCTCCTCCATTACACTTCATTTTATTATAGACTCCAAAAAGCTTAGCCAGGAAGAGAAACTGCTGCTGTATTTATTTATTTATTTATTTATACTTGTTATGCCAAAATACTTTTTATTTTAACCTTTTCATTCCTGGCCGACTCACTGTATAGTTCCTAGCATTGTTCTGTTGGTCTCATTTTCCTTATTTTAGTGCTGTGCAGCTGAGGTTAGAGCACCCTTATCAGTTCTGATTGCTGCTTAGTCACCCTGATGGGTTAAAGTGTATCATGTTTCTGAAAGATTGCACTTGCATAATTAACAGTCTCGTAGATGAATAGAGCTGTAAGAATTCAAAGCTCTTTCAGCAACTTTTCAAATTACTTTTATTTCTGCATTTTTCAGCCTGACAGTTGAGACCAGTCCATGTCCCTTTGATGTGTGGGTTCCTTTAGTAAAGTTTGGGCTGGAAGTGCAGCAGCAAGATGTTTGCATTCAAATGCAGTGTCTCATGTAAATTAAGGGAAAAAAATCAGAGTGATGGCTCTGAAACCTTAGGTTTTATTCAAATGTTGGGTTGGGCTCAGCCTCACGAATGACCATGTGTGAAAGACATGGATCAGGAGACTTTTCCTTTTTGACCTTTTTGAAATACATTCATCTAAGCACAGAGTAGCAGGTAGGAGACAGATTTGCTAACAGTCACCCAGCACTGCATGTAACTGACTGAACAGGTGGAATCATTAGTCTGGATCAGATCCCAGAAGGATTTTATGATGATTCTTTTAAAATGTGGCCGTGTTCTTTCTGAGCAGAGTTGACTCAGTGGCTTCCAGGAACAGAAGTATAATGTCATTTCAGGGTGCCAACCAGCAGACCTTCCTTTTAGTCACATGGTACCAGGCACTATCACATAGTTCGTTGTAGCTGAACAAGTTGTCCTGTCCTACTTTGTTTTCTCCTGAATAGAAAGTGTGTGGAGAAAAAAACAACAGCTGCCAGCCCTGCCCCATACTCTCTCCTGCCTTTTGTCCCGGCTGAAGGGTGGCTGGGGGGGTTGCTTCAGGGTGGTCTTTTAGAGTGGTAATAAATCTGACTTTGGAAACCCACAAAGGAACTGATTTTTTTCCACCACCTTTCCTTATTATGGCAGATTTCTTAATTTCACCTAAACAGAAATGTCTCCGCAAAACTGATGTAGCCTTCAGGTTGTGAAAATCTTGTGTGAATTACTAAACTGAGCAATGTAAGGAGGAACATAATGAAGAAAAATAAATTTTCAGTGCATAGGACAGGAAAAGCATTGTCACTAATATGTCAGAGCCTGTGTCAGAAGAAGAAAAAGCAGTGGCTTGTCTAGTTAAGTTCATGGAAGGGTTTTACTGTGCTACTGTGCTTTGACAGAAAATAGGTAAAACTCACATCCCCTGAGTTTAATTTTCTGACTGCCAGAGGTTCAGTTCTGACCTTGGAGCACTTCTCAATATCTGTGTGTGTCACCTCTTCCTCATCTGTGAAATATGGGTAACAGTACTGTAAGTACTCCTCTGCTTCAGAATGGTCATAAGAGGAACAGTATTTTGATGCACACGAGGTCCTTAAATAGTAATAGATATTATAAAAGGACATAAACAGACAGTCAAGTCTTAAAAGTTCTTGTACAAAAGAGCTCTTTATACAACACCCGAGGTGCTGGCACCAAGAGATGCTTGTGATAACCCATTTCATTCTCTGACTTGCTCTGCTTCTGTGTTTGACTACAATTTACAGAGGCTGAGTGATGCCTCCAAAATGAGTGGCAGCAGTGACAATCAAAAGAGAGGGTCAGCAAGAGCCTTTGAATGCAACACAGTCGTGGGTGCTGGATTATTCAAATCAACAGGGAAGCCTAAAAAGGAATTTTTAAAGCTTTGTGAAAATTATGACAATTCTTTGCAATGGCTGTGGTGCTGTAGAGGAATGAAATGGATGGTTGGGGGAGGGAACAGGTTTGCATTCTGTGGGGCTCTGAAGACAGTTTCCGTGCATCCTTCTCCTCAGCTCAGTCCTTGCTCAGTACCCTCTGCGGTTAGATTATTCCTTGCAGATAGCAATCAACTGGAAGGAAGTGTGTGTCTAATTTGCATGAGATTATTTAAAACAAAAAAAAGGTCTGCATTAGTCAGGGTGATGGTAAACAACGCAAAGAGATGCCTTTTATAATATAGCCGTGGCTCAGCTTTCAAAGCCAAATATAATTCACTTACAATTGGCAGTTTCCTTTATTGTTCCTTTTAACCTTTTGCATTCTGCATGGACTTGATGTTGCTGCAGCTGCAGCACAACGAAAATGTTTGTTTTCCAAAGTGTTGGAAAGTGGATTTAGAGCAATTCCACTGTTAACTGAGGTGATTTTCTTGAGATACCTATTTGAGAGTTACACTAGACACAAAAGCTCCAGTTTTTGTGACACTGCTTTTGCATCCAAGGGCAGTGGTATTATTTTTGGGTTGCCAATTTCCTGCTAGATTAGAGCAATGAATGAATACGGATACTTTTTCATGTAGTGCAGTGATAGGACTGTGATAAAATAAAGCAAGATGAGATATTGGAACAGATGATGCTTAAGACTGGTTTAGAAATTCACACTTCTGTATGTAATGATTATAACAAAGTTGAATAATTTAGACATGGAAAACTCCTACCGTGTGCATACGTGTGTGTAGGTGGTGAATTTGAAAAAAAACATTCCAAAGGGAAATGTGATGAGTTTGCTATAATTGCCTGAGGAGAGCCTTAGAATATCTTGTCCATTTTTGTTACTGTGTGCGAGAAATGACCAGCATGAATATATATTATGAATATATATATGAATATATATGGTATATTTCTGGGTGCACAGATGACTCGTCATTACTGGGTGTCCACTGGGCACACTTACTCCACATACATGCTTAAGGAATCAGCTTCAGGACTCCCTTGATCTTGAGGCCAAGATGACAAGGCCTTAAAAGCATCTTGTCTGGATGAATGAAGAGGTTTTCCAAGGTGATGGCAATCCCAGTCTTCTCTGATAATTCAGAAGGGATGTAGTTGTGATATTCTTCTGTCTAATGCCACTGGTACCATGGCCAAGACCACTTCACGAGGCAGCAGAATAGTCCAGGGAAGTAGTACTGATTCTGAACACACAGCTCCCAGCTCCCACCTCATGGTTGCCATCGAGTACTAAATTCTTTTTCTAGAGGATGTTTGCTCCTGTTGGAAAAAATAATCCAGCTGTGCTTCCTTCTTCAGAGATGCTGGTCATTGTGAGTCCTTTGGCTGATTTTCTTTTCCCCCTTGTTGGCCAAATTCTTTCCATATGTTGTGGCCAATTGCAGATGGTCATCCTGGTGTTCCTGATGGCAGAGTCACTGCAGCAGCGTGTGCTGTGTGTGCAGTGTTACTGAGCTCTGTGTGAAATGAAAACCAGGCTGCCCTGGGGCAATCTAATCATGCACCAGTGGGCCGGAGCAATGCTCAGCTGAAAGTTTGGGCTTGGCCTTGTTTTGATCTGTTTTGTTATAGTTTTATTTCCTCCTTACATTCTGTGTCCCATTCATACTAATCACAGTCAGTCCTGATTTTTTTTCTTTTTATTTCTGCATTTGTCATAAAATAAAGCAAATTATTCCCGTCTTCGGAAACGATCTAGACTAATTAGTCGTCTAACCCAATAATTAGTTTTTTGTTTCCCTGTCTGTTTTCATGCATTATTGTTAGTTTTTTCCCCTCTTTTTTTTTTTACACCATTACAGATTAAAATGAGCCACATTTGCAGTTGATGGTATCTTTTTTTCGGGGGAAGAATGGAGAATCGCAATAGAAAGCTACTTCAAAAGCAGCAATAAACTCAAGGATAAATTAAGGAAATTGAATGAGCCACATTTGGAAGCAGCGTTCAGGCTAATATTCTGTCGCTTAAGGTTAAATTGCAACAGAGAAAGAGAGAGGGAGACATTCCAGTGAATCCAAAATTGGGGAGGCATTACTGCTCAAGTCAGTGCCAAAATTCTTTGCAGCTTGAAAGGGTTCTGCCTGGCTTGAGAATTTAATTATGTGTGCATCAAGTGGGTAAAGGTGCTAAACTGATTTCATTTCCTCTGCTCCCCCAGGCCTGACAGATGAAGAAATCGACTTGGCTTTCCAGCAGTCGGGCACGAGCACGGAGGAGCCACAGTCCCCAGGTCCTTCTGCACAGCCTGTGCCAGCTCAGCCTCCTCACCCCGTGCTGTACAGTAAGTAACACTTCCAAAGATAGCTGGTCCCAGTTGCTTTCTGCTGTGATTTCTGCAGTGATTTCACAGATTCATGTGCCACATCCGAGATTTCAGTTCAGCTGATGACATACTTTAAGTCACAATCAGACGCCAAATGTTACTTCAAATGCACTTTGCGGTTGTTGATGCCTGTGATGAGATCATGTTACACAAGGAAAATGAGATACAAATGATCACTGTCTACAAACAAATGTCATCCATAGCAGCCTGTGACACCTGAAGGTGGACAGTCAATGCAAATTAGATTCTGACACGCTGTAAGGACGTCAGAAAAGCACTTTGTCAACACAGGACTCAGTCTTCCCTTCTAAAACTTGGAAAACTTTTCTCTCTGATCTTAAATAATCTGAGGTGTGACAGCAGAAATTCTGTGTAGACTATGTGAAAGGGATTGTATGATTTTTGTGTACAAAATACACTCTCAAAGAAATTTTAAAGTCCCAACATAATCTGTGCAGGCTGAAAATTTACATATATATTTGCATTTTAAAACAAACCTCGCAAAAAAGTATCTAAGCTCCAAACAATAAAAACCAAAGTACACACCATTAAAAATCCATCAAAAGAAGCTGTTCAGCTCACATGTGTGTCTGGTAGTTTGAAAATTACTTCACTCACCTGCCAAGTATAAAGAATAGGATTTTGTTGCTGCTCTTAAACAGCTCTATGGCAGATATTGAGTGGTGTAACACTCCACTTAGAGCCGTGTTGATTAGTTTATGGCACAGGTTTGCTCTTGCCGAGACAATACTAGACTTGCTTTCTGAGTTTTTAGGTGCTCTGGTTTGGCACAGTTTGAGACGAAAAACTTTTGTGATAGTATTGGGCTCAGAACTGGAATATTTCTGGCTGTTGGATTGTGTGTGCTGGTGAACTCCAGGGCTGAATTCTGCCTCCTAGGCTAATTCTTGTCTGCTGTAGTCCACAGAAAATGCCAGGAAAGCAAAGTCTGCTGTCTTGCTGTAGAAGCAGGGCCAGATCCCTCTTGGTGCTGTCTGTTGCTCGTTCAAGTAACTCCTAGCACAAGCCAGTACTGGAAGAGTTAATCTTCCCTTATTGCAGTGTCCCCAGTAGTGTGAGTAGAGCAGGGAGGAAGCTTGCAGTTCAGCCTGGGAAACACTGTCATCACTGTTAACCCTGGCAGCTTTATACTCTTTGGCTGTTTTCCCTTTGCTATTTTGGGTTTCCTCAAAGCAGCAGCTCCCACTTTCTTCTTCCTAGGTAAGAATCTTAACTAAAATTGCAACATCAGAATGTTCCCAGTAACAGCTTGAAAGAGAATTTTGAAAGTATGATTCTGTAATGTTTGGAAATCAAAGGTGACTAAAAATACCACCAAATAAAAGCCTTAGCAGGGGTTCTAATTGTAAACTGATGCTGTAGCTTTGTGACCTGGTTGGTGCTTTTTAAATAATTTGAACCCAAAGCTTTTCCCTGTGAGGCAGTCCTTTTCAGCAGCCCCCACTATCAGGACAAGGGTGACAAGGAGTTCATTAGGTATTGTTCCTCCTCACTCTAGCCATTTGTTGTAGACCTTCTATTTAAGCTTAGTATCTTAAAGAGATACTTAGATGTATAAAAAGAAATTAGCTGGACACAGGTGGTATTCATTTGACCAAAATACTTGTTTTGATTAGTTCTCATCTGTGCCCTATTCTAGTTCTTGACTGGCGTAGTACTGGTGGGTGTTAATGATGGATCCATCTTTGTTTTCTTCCTAAGTGCTTTCCGTGGTATCAGAACTGCAAAAGGAATATGTGAATTTTTGTAGAGCTGATGGATGAGACTGTGCAGTGGCTCAGTGCTCTGTCAAGGTGTGTTGTTTGCTGTAGGTTATTTCATCAGTTGGATGCTAATCCTGCAATGAATACTTCTGAATTGGTCCAAATCTGCTTCAGGACAGTTTTTTCTGTGATAGTTTACTAAGTCAGTTTATCTTTCACAGTTTTGTCAGGGGTTGTCATGTACAGAGGAAGACAGATGCTACTTTTTCTGTCTACCTGTTATGCTTATCTTCTCACAGAGTATTTGTGACACTGAGCTGGAATGCTGCAAGATTTGAAGTTTGAAAGAATATCTAAAGGACTAGTGAGATACAGAGGCTGCTCATTCTGTACACTGACTTGTCAATGGGAGCAACTCATGTTGAAGAGCTTATATTGAAAAAGACTGCAAGCTATATTTGCCTTCCCCAAAGAAGACATTGAGTTTCTTGTGAAGCAACATCTGATCTGCTTGAGTTTAGGTCTGGAAGACTGTGAACCACTTTGTGTTTGATATCTTTGGTTCTTTCTAAGCTTTTTTTTTTGTGTAGTTTTGACACCTCTGCACAAAACACAAAGTGAGGAGGGTTTTGTGCTGAAAAGCAGAGGCTTGTGTTTTAAGAAATCTAATTTCACTCTGCACCCTGTTCCCACAAGGTGTTGCTGCTTCATGTTTAAAAATTACATTGAAACTGTGCGTTACAAGTACAGAAGTTCAGGATGGTTGAGAACCATCTCAGGCATTTCTTCAGCAGGAATGAAGCAAACAGGCAAGCTGGTGATCTTGGCAGTAATGCCAGGGTAAGATGCCCACTCCAGTGAGTCACAGCAGTAAGTCCTGTGTACCCCTTTTGGATTTGCTTCCTTTCAAGGAACAGGGATCTCCTGCTGTTGCCACCACAGTCTGTTCTAGTTCTTAAATTCATAACTCTTAAATACTTCCTTTTGTACAATTGAACTTAATGTTCTAATGTTTTATTGGAAGTACCTGTAATTTGTATAAATACTTCCTAATTCTTGAAGTGTTAATAAGAAAAAAGCACACTTGTAAGCCTTCAGAGTAGCATAGGTCTTGTATGTTGAACCCCTTCTGGGTTTGCTTGAAGAGAAAGTATAAAAACTTTTTTGGGGAAGAGACAATAATTAAATTTCTAGTGTTTTAAGTCAATACCATCTCTACTACTTCTCCTCTTGTTCTGGAGCAATAATCCCTTCCCTCCGATTTGTACTTTTGCCAAGAGGTGTCAAAACTGCATAAAAAAAAAAGCTTAAAGAAAGCTTGAATTTGATTAATATAGAGAAACAAGACTTTGCCTGACTGATAATAAAACTGATAAATGACATTTGAATTACTTGTAGCAGTAATTTATTACATAAAATATCTTTTATTTGACATGCGATTAGTTGCTGGAAGCATCACTCAATCTGACTAGTTTAAACATGCTCTAGAATGAACCCCCAGTAAAAAACCAGGCCTGTCTGCTATTGGTGTTATGAAATACACTAATCTAGCAGTGAGGACAAAGATATGACTTTAAATATTTAAATGATTAATTTGTTGATTTATTTTTTTTTTTTACCTTTCTAACCCATATAATTACAAGCAAACTCAGGGGAGTTTCTGATCAAGGTGTGCAAAGCTGCATGCTTATCATCCATGTATTATCTGTGTTGTTCCCCATGGTATTTATGGGCTCCACTTATGGGGGTTTGTGCAGATTTTGCACTTGCTTAAAAATCAGCTCCAAAGACTTTTTTCTTGCCATTTGGATCTTCTTTTCTCATTCCCGTGTCTTCATTATGTGGAAGTCTGTAAAATACAGGCTGTTTCCTCTTACCATTAAAAACAGTAACTAGAATCCAAAATCTTTGGATTTTTTTTCCCAACACCTTTCCATGGATTCACTGTTTTCTTTTGGAAAATCACCTCTTTCAGCATCAGCTTCTACAGTTTTAAGCGTGGATTCTAGTGAAGCTGAGCTTAAGTTGGATGCACAAGGCCTAACTAGTCACTGTTAGGAAAGTTAATTCTTAGGTGAATGGGGATCTTAAAAATAGTATGTGTTTACTCTGGAAATGCAATTTACAGTGACTGCTGTGGAAATTAAATATACTTAGCGAAAACACAGACTTATACCTGGAGAAAATGTCTGTGTCCCTTCCATTTGACTTTTGAAGCTCCCTTGGTAGAATGATTTGGTACTTCTGCAGTGCCTTAAGTAACTGTGCTGTCAGTGCTTTTTCACTTTATCTGAATTTTATTTGTTTTACAAGTGGAGAAACTGAAGATATGCACAGTCACTGTGAGCATGGAGCTTAAAACAGAGAAACTCCTAAGTCCCCCTTCATGCTTTAGAGAAAAAGAAAGGTTGAGTGTGTATTTTGGGCAGTGACTGTGACATTCTTTGTAACATTGTAAAGTTGCTGTGGTCAGTGCAGAGCCTTTACTCTTCCCTCGCTCACTTCTTCTCTCCACCCCCTCACTTTTTTTTCTGTCACAAGACAGATTTCACACATCTCTAAAATGAGTAAAATGGCATTTCAGCTTCTTGTCTTTATAGACTCTCTGAACTTTAGGAAAGATCATTCTGGTCCCTTTTCATTAATAATGAAAACCAGGGGGCAATAAAATGTTCTTAGCTCGAGCATTACAGGAATGGATGGAGAGATGAGTGAGGTGAAAGGGCAAAGCAGATGGATTCCTACAGGTGTGTCTCCTTCCTGCTCGGAGGTCAGTGGAGCTGGGAGGGAGTTTGGGACAGCCCACCAAGGACAGCCATGGGCAGGATTCACAGACCCCTGAGATAATTAACCCTGTAAACGGCAGCTCAGCCTGGAACAAATCGGATTGTCCTAGAGGGATATTTTTAGTCACAAGTTTCGGGGAGAGAACTGGACAACCAAGAGGCTTCAGATCCCAGCAGTGACAGTGGGGGCACAGCACAGGGGGAAGGTGGGATAAATGGCTGGGGTAAAATGGCAAGATTAGCGAGAGATCATTTTAAATCCTGACATGTACACAGCCAGTTACTGCAGCTTAGCTGACGTGTGTTAACTCATTAAGTTAAAAAGTTATGATAATTTGATCATGTGCCTAAGCTCCAGAACTGCAACTGCAGCAACCCAAAATACTCCTGGTGACACCATTCACCAGTTCTGACAGAGATGCCTTAATTTGTTCAGATTTCTAGCCAGAGGATAATTTCAGGAGCTGCGTCCTAAAATGTAGCAAGAAAATCTGAGTGCCAGTATTTGGGAGTCAGACCCAAATACTCTAGACCCTAAGGGCTGTGATTAGGGGCAACTTTTGGACTGAAATGTCTGTAGAAGAATTCAGCAACAAGCAAAATGGCAATAGGTGAGCAAAGAAGAAAGGAGACCAGCGGCCACCCGTTTCAGCCAGTGTAGCCTCCTTTTGAATGCCTAAATTGAGACGTCGGAGAACATAATGCATTTATGAGACAATGTAGTCACATGTAGATTTGGAGACCACACCAGTTTCCCATCTCGTCAGTTTTGCCCACATCCTGCCACTGAACTTTAGGCAAGATCATTCTGCATCCTCTTTATTATTAAAGAAAACCGGGGGCAGTACAAGGTTCGTTCAGGGAACTGCGAGGGAGGTGACAGGATAAGGCAGGTGGAAAACTGCAGGTGTCTTCTGATTCTGCTAGAAGGAGCAGGGCATGCCATATCTCTGCTTTCCTCTGTGGAGCCTCTAAGCTTCTGTGCAGAATTGTGTGTTAAATATCTCAAGCTTTTATCTACTTCTTTACCTCTCTCTGTAGATATTTAATTGCATATTTTCTCTCTGCTCTTTATGTGTGCTTTGGTCCCTATTTGTAATTTAAGCTTGAAAGACACTGGATCCTTCCTCATTGAAATGGTCCATAATTGCTGACACAGTTTTCATAAACCCATTTATTGCCCTGATAGATTTCTCTTCTTCCTTAAAACATTCCCTTCTTTCCTTTCTCCTGCACTCTTCTAGGTCTCTGTCTCTGTTCCCATTTTCAAAAATTATGACAGTGGAGAACAATAGGTATTCAGGTAAGGAGTTAACCTCAGCTGGTACCAGCCCCAGAGATGGTTACCTGGGTTCAGAGTGCCTTCTGCAAGGAAAGAGTAGGGAAAACAGCTTGATGGACCCTTTTAATTTGTTGCTGTGGCTTTTCTCCCTGTGACACTACAAGGCCAGTGTCAATGCCAGAGGTCTGGCCAGATGTTTAAGTGTCCTCAGCCAAAGGCCTGCACACTGTGTGTTAATCATTACTCTTTTCTCTGATAAAATGGATGTACAAAAATATTGTCACCTGCAGTTCTGACTGTGATTATTTCTTGATTCTGACCTTTAGGTCCCCCTAGCTCCAGATGGCGAGATTATGGTGCTTTGGCTATCATAATGGCAGGAATTGCCTTTGGATTCCACCAGCTCTACAAGGTAGTACATCCCTTGCTACTCCTACACTGTATGCTGAGAGAAACTTGTTATGCTGCCTGTGTCCAAATGATCATGTTGGCTCCACGCTGGTGAAGCATCTCTGTTCTCACTGGCACTGCCATTGGTATATTTGATAAATGTGGACACTTAACATGAAATGCAGAGTCAAAAAGAGGCAAGCAAACAAAACTAGTTTTCAGCTGTGAATCTCAGACTACTAGAAATAAGGTAATTTCCGTTGTGTATGCTCTTGTTGAAGTACATTCTGTTCCTAGGATGAGGCTGCAGAAGGTTCCATGGTAGCTAGAGGAGAGTCATGACCTATGAAATCCAGCCCAGCCTCTGCAAGGGTGGAAGGAGGCAGATTTCATGGCTGTGTCCAGACTTAAGAACTGGTTTTCAGCACCCTGACAAATGTAACCCCAAAACTCCTCTTCTGCAACTTCTTTTAACACCTACTGTAGAGGGAATCTCTTTTCTCAGCCAGATGTGTGGATAGATGATCACTGACTCTGTGATAAAGGCTGAGATTTGGGGGATGGGATTTGAGGATGTTTCTGGTAGATTAGAAATAGTGCTTTGCACATCCCTATTTTCTGAAAAAGTTTCTGTACCCCATGCAGAAATACCTGGTCCCTCTCATCATGGGAGGCAAAGAAGACAGGAAACAACTTCAGAGAATTGAGTCAAACATTTCGGAGATGAGTGGCAGTGTGACACAGACAGGTAAAGATTAATGACTCCATCAATTCACCCCTCAAAGCTTTTCTCCCTGTATCCTCCATCCTGCCAAGACCCCCACCCTTTTCTTTTCCTCCATCTCCACTTTATGTGGTGACTTCATTTATCTGCTCTGAGAATCTGTTCACATTTGCAAATGAAGCCGCCGTCATTTCGGTTTAATTTGAAATTGCTTGTTTACTGTCGGCACGGCCTCAATTAATTATGTTTTTACGGAAAGGCTCCCAACCTCAGAATATTAATAAGGGGAATAAAATGACAGCCTTTCGGAGGGCTGTAAAGTTCATTTTTAATTTCTGCTTCTCTGATGTTTTCAGGGGCTTTTTTTTTTTGGTGGTTTCTCCCCACCTTCCATCTGAAAATCCGAGGAAGGGTCAGGAGAGTCTATAATTACTGTGCCTCCCTGACCTTAGCCACCTTCTCTGTTATTGACTCTATAGGGTGTCTGTTCATTACCCAATGCCCTAATGATGGTCTAGATTAGCTGTTACCTGTCACACCAATAGAGTTTTTAATTTTATTTATTTTATCAGCTTGTTTACTGGCTGAAGCTTTGGATAAAGTGCCAAAGTATAAAAAGTTCTACAGCTGGAGTCCAGCAGAAGTTCTTCAGAGTTTGCTGGGGTGTAGGAAGGGAATACAGGGTGCTCTCTTGAAATAAAAGGGGAAAAGTGCAAAGTGTATTCAGTTGGGATGAAAACAATTATTATTTTCAGCAGTAAGTTTATTAAAGATATTGGGGTTGAAGGAGCTGGTAGGTTGAGAATGGGAGGATGCTAATTACACTTTTCATTGAAGGGTGGGAGGGAAAGCATCTTTCATTTCTCATGATACCCTAAGGTCAACCCTGAGAGCAGCCTCTTCCCAGGCTGGAGCTAGCCCCAGTGTTTGCCTGCAAGAGCCCCGAGATAGATAAATGATACAAACATTGTGTAAGTTCAGGGAGATGTACAAATCATAAACCAATATAATTAAAAGGGAGAGGTTTTAGACGGATATACTGTGGGCTATAGACATCTATACAATGGAAAGATAAACTAGAAATACTGGAGGTTAGATGCAGTGCAGGTAGATTACCCATAGTGCAAATAAATCATATGGATTAAAGTGAGCAGGCGGGCATAGATAAATTAAATATAGTAGGAATAGAGGCGTCTTTGTAGCTGTAGACAGCAGGAAAGGCATGTGTGTAAGTGTGGATGTATCTCAGTTTAACTCTTCTGCTTTTTCCCTTACAGTGACTCAGTTACAGACAACCTTAGCAGCTGTCCAGGAGCTGCTAATCCAGCAGCAACAGAAAATCCAAGAGCTCACCCAAGAACTGGCTGCTTCTAAGGTACCAACCTCCAACTCTTCACCTGTAGAGCATCATCAGCTTTGGAACATGCATGGCTTCTTTTGTGGCCACATGGAAAGCACCTATTGGGTTCACAGCCTAGCCATCAGCTCTGCCACATCCCCAACCAGTTTCTCTGCATCTGACTTCTTCATGGATGGTGCAGTTAGAGCACTGGATATGAGATGGGTACTCACTGAAATACATCTGATTTCGGAGAGGGCTTTCCTGTGTAGTTTTGGATGAAGCTTGTGTGTCTGAGGTCTCAGACCTGTGCTCAGCTCTGTATCTTCTTGCTGCATTTCAGATGAAATTATTGTAGAGTCAGTCTACTGACCAAAAGAGGCAAAGACAAGTTGTGCAGAGAATTTTTTTTTGTGTACATAATTTTACACATTTGTATTTCTCCTGTACTCTGTACATCCTGTTCAGCCAAGCATACACTTGAAGGACTGTATTTAAGTCACTTGTTCAGGTCCAGGTAATGGCCAAACATTCTTACTATTTGGGTTCTTGTTTCAACGATTTTGGTCAGCTGAGTGTAACAGGTGGCCCCATTACAGCCCTGTTAACGACACACAGTGACCCATTCCCCTCGACTCTTGACTTGACCTTGGCAATAAAGCCGTCAATTCTGACTAGTTTGTGTTGTTACATGTGTAAATAAAGTAACCACTTTTAACCAAAATTGATTTTCTTTCTGGCAATGAGAATTAGTGCTTTACTCCAAAGTACTTTGCAACCATTGGCCCAAGCATTCTATCAGCGAGTAAGTGTTGACATGTGAGGTGAGGTGAATGAGAAGCAGTCTCATGGAGATGAAGTCTTCCTTTGACTCACAGACTTGGGATTGTTCAAGACCAAGATTGTTCACAGTTATCTTACTGTGTTCTCTGCACAGAGGGATTTTCCTGTGAAATCCTTTAGGCAATGCTTACAGCCCTTACCTGCAGCAGGAACAGTTGTCTTTTCCCCTTACCACACTTTAATCTCATGCAGATCCTTTGATGGTGTGTAACTGGTGGGCCACAGCTTAGTCTGTACTGTGCACACTGTACAGGAGGAATCCCTCAGTGGCACAGCTGTAAATGCAACCATGAAAGCAGTTTATGGTCACAACACTGCTTCAGTTTTCCTTGGGAACTGTGGCCTTACAGTGGCCTGGAGCCAGTCCGGAAATTGGAAAACTGTTTTCAGGTCTTAAGTGTTAAGATTAAGAACACATGTTGAGCTTTAAGAAGGAAAAAGGCCGTAAGTCTTGGTGGTTTAGAGAGTCTTGAAGAAGTTTTCCTTCCCCCCTCTCTACCCCCTGCACTGAAATGGTAGCACACATTGTTATGATATCTAAACCTCATGTGTACAAAGAAAAACTTGGGCAACCCCACAAACCAAAGAATAAAAGCTGTGTTTTCTCAGCTGCAATGTAAGTTTTTATATCTGCTTTTCAAACTCCTACTGGCATGCTGTAAAAAATTAAAAAGAGGGACTTTAAGTAATTAAAAAACGTGCATAAAAATTCAAGGCTTGAATTTTCTACAACTGTTTTTAAAGAGACTGGCTAAAAAGCCCCAGATGTCAGATTTTATTTCTAAATCCTAGGCATCTGGCACCATATGTGTTTTGGAAATTTGAGTCCTTTGCAGGCCAGTGAGTGGAAATCACTCCCTTGTTAATGTGCTGCTGTAGCTTTCAAGGTCTTAGAAAGCCAGAACAGTGGCTCCTGGATTGTTGCTGTCTGAGGGCTGGGAGTGTGAATCCTGAGGGAATGCCTCTGTGTATAACGCAGCTACTACAGCCCCAGCCTCTCCCAGCTCTTTGGGTTTGAAGCCCAGAAGTCTGTGAGCAGTGCTGGCTGCTGGGTTACTCAGCAGTAGCTCAAGTCTGTTTAAGAGTAAGTAGGAACAAGCAGTTCTGGCTACATCTAGTGGGAACTGCTGAGGAGCAGTTTTGTGTTATTCCAGTTCTGGCTTCCTTTGGTGGGGAATTTATTAGAACTATTTCTGCAGTGATACTCACCAGTGTGTTTGTTCCTAATGGCTTTTAGCAGAAATTACTGTGGGATGTGCCAGGCACAAGTATTATTTGGTCTCATGGCTACAGGAATTACTGGAGCAAAAGGATGGGATAACCATAGACCGTGATCTGTGTTTAGAAAACTCCCATTTCTCAAGTTCCCAAAAGGGTTAAAAGAAAGAGTGCCAGCAGTATTGTCTGCAGCATGTTATCCTCAGTTACTTTAATTTCTGCCTGATATCCCATGGTAATTCTGATGCAATTCTGACAGCAGCTGTACCAGGCTTCCATGAGTTACTTATCATCTTTCTCCACAAAACTGCATTCATTGCCTTGAAATATCCAAGAGATGGTGCCTAGTCCAGCTGCTTCTGGAGATATGACCTGGTAACTCAAGCATAGATCCAATTCTTCAGATCAAGTAGGGAAAAGTTTTGCAACTTTCAAGTGTGTATTTATCAGCCCACCTCTAAACACAGAGTGGAGATAATGGATTCTTTCTTTCATGATTTAGGAGAAATGAGCAAATGGTTTTAAAATATTTGTTAATATATAATATTCAAATCTGTTGTCTCAGCTGTTCAGTCTCAGAAAGGAGTAAAGGACCTGACTCAGTGCAAGTCGCACTGCTGTTCAGGATCCTAGTTCCAGTTCTCTAGAAATCATTCACTAGGTCAGTGCCAAATGATTTGGTTTATCTCTCTGTGTATTGTTCTCTGTCTGATATGTTGGTGGAAAACATCCACTGTGGGCCCAGCTGTGCCCGAATTCTCACAAGTGCTGCCCTCCTGAAAAAAGAAATGTCCCCTTGAGATGCTTTAGAAATGGTTGTGCATGGGAGACAAGATTGGAGACAAGATTAATTAGTCTCCCAAACACAAAGCAAATATTGAATAGTCTTGGCACCTTGAGACAATTATTATTTCTGGTCATCATGGGGATCTGTTCAAGTACTTCTTACTGTGGAAGTTGTTTTGCTCAGATCTGAGAGATTTTAAGTTATAGAGCTTATGTATGTTATCCACAGGACTCGAAATTCCCAGATGGGAGCAGAAGAACAACATAGGAAAAAGTGACGTTGGTGAATTGTCTTCCAGTTCAGACATTGATCTTTATGTCTTGTTTTTCATGTTCTAGGCCACAACTTCCACCAATTGGATTCTGGAGTCACAGAATATTAATGAATTGAAATCCGAGATCTACTCTTTAAAAGGACTTCTCCTGAACCGGTATGGATGGAATATGTGAGCAGACTGTTGTGGGGAAAGGGCTGCTTTCTGGGATTCCCTCAGTCATGGAGAGGAAGGGCATTTCGAACAGGAACTACCTCTATATCCTGTTGCTGCTATTTTAATAATACCATTTTGCACTCCACTATCACTTTCTATTTGCAGGTCTCAAAATGGTGTTCAAACTGGCCTTAAATCACAGAGTGCTTTAGGGAACTGATAAGATTTTTCCTTTTGCACTTCCCCCACAGTCAGGATGCCTCTCACCTAGTTTGAGGAATTGACTGCATCTGCACCTGAATTCTATTTTAGAAAGTCACTTCTGGATGCGGTTCAGCTGCTTTGTTCATGGTCAGGGCATAACCAGGATGAAAAGAATTTTCTCACAGCAGAGCCTGTTCCTCAGCCCAGGTCTGTGGTGGCTGCTGGTGGCAGCAGCAGGAGGGAGGTGAGAGCAGCTTCTGTTCCCACTTCAGTCTAAGAGAAGGCAGTGCCGAGTGTGAGCACTCGGTGCAGGAGAGCAGCCAGCTCTGCTCTGCTCTGCTCTGCTCTGCTCTGCTCTGCTCTGCTCTGCTCTGCTCTGCTCTTGTTCGTGGCACTCGCCAGCTCCCTGAGGGGCAGTCCCCTGGCACACAGCCTTTTCAGACCTTGATCTGACACCTCTTCATACTCCCACTTTTCACATACACAGGCAAGGATGCACAGTACTACATCAGACTTGCTTTTGTGCTTTGTCCTTCGTGGTGGATGACTCTGAGGGCACCAGTGCTCCCCTTGCACTTACATTTGTCCTCTTTGGCACTTGGAATCTCCTATTAGTACTGGGCATTAGCCTGCTACTATCATATCCTTAAAATCCACCTGGAAAGGACTCGGGGCCAGCTTTTCAGCTGGTGCGAGCTGGTGTGACTCCATTCAAGTCAGAGGAGCTGAACCAGTTTGTGGCAGCCAGGCCTGGCCCAAACATGTGAAGTGCATGCTGGGACTGGGAGAGGCTCTGGATTGCAATGAGCCAGAATGCAATAGTGGTGTATCACCGTGAGGTGAGAGCCAGGTGGTGAAATTCCCTGGCTCAGGCGCCTGGTGCGTCTGACTTCTTGCTCCGGTGGGAATTTTCTGTACCAATTAATTAGAGATTGTCCTATAAAGGGACACCCATATCTTTTCACAGGCAGCATTCCTGAGTGCTAGCTTACTTTGTGAGATTGGCAAAATCCGATCATTTTAGTGCTTCAGACTGCCCAGCTGGGATGTTTTCCTTGTGTACACGCTCAGTTGCTGGGTGCTTGTAAAGCACTTTGAGAATCTTTCTGGAAAAGTGAAGTGGCCTCGGTTTTGCTCATTTATGGCAAAGAGACTTGCAGTTTCAGTCTTGCTTTACATGACTTCCCTAGTACAAATACCATTCTCTCTAATGATAACCCCTCTATTTATAATAAAAGCCCCTTTCTCTCCTTTTCTTCTCCTCTTTTCCTCCCCAAGGAGGCAGTTTCCTCCCTCCCCTTCGGCTCCCAAGATCCCGTCATGGCAGATCCCAGTGAAGCCAAGCTCACCCTCCACCCCTGTTGTTGCCAACCACAACAGCAGCAGTGACATCTCCCCGGTCAGCAATGAGTCGACCACCTCGTCCCCCGTGAAGGAGAACCACAGCCCCGAGGGCTCCAAGGTCAGCTGCCACCTGCTCAGCACCGAGGAGGGCACCAAGGCTGTCATCGACGTCACCAGCCAAGTGCGGATGGAGGTGCAGGGGGAGGAGGAGAAAAGGGAAACCAAAAGGAATGATGAGGAGGAAGAGGACGATGAGGATGATGATGTTAGCCATGTGGATGAGGAGGAATGTCTGGGTGTCCAGACTGAGGACCGGCGAGGAGGGGATGGTCAGATTAATGAGCAGGTGGAAAAGCTACGACGACCTGAGGGGGCCAGCAATGAGAATGAGATTGACTAAGACACCCTGGCTGCTGCTGCTGCACATCCTCCCCAGCCTGCTGCACTGTCCCCAGTGCCTCTCCCATTTTGTGGAGAGAAAAGCTACCATTCCCTCCAGTGATTCTCCCTTGACTGACCTTGAGCAAGGTCATGATTGCTTGGTGAACAACGTGATTGCCCTGTTTCACCACAGGGCTTTGCAGTCTTGCAGTGGCTTCTTCTCCCCTCCCAGCCCTTCTTCCCGTGAGCTGGGGTCACTGCTAGGCTGGCAGACCGATGGCCTTACCATGCACCACAGCTACAGAATACACCCTCTTTGAGAAGCAGCTGGCCTCTTGCTGCATCCTAGAGCCCTTCTGTCCAATTTCAGAACCAGTCTGTCCTGAGCTCCTTGATTTCACAAGCCTTTAATCCCACATAAGGCCCAAACCAGTTCTCTGTTTCCCAAAATAACCTGTTTTATTTCTCAAACTACTTGATACTCTGTTGCAAAAAAAACCCCAAAACAAAAACAAAACAACAAAAGAACCCCAAACCATTTTAACCTCAGATTCCTCACCAGATCTCAGTCTTGGCTCTTCCAAACCTCATGCCAAGCCTCAAATTCCTGAAACTACCTAGCGTGTAAAAACACTAAATTTCTGTGGGGTCCAAAGAATTCTGTTTCCACCCCACATGCTTATATTCATCAGAATGGCCTGTTGGTAGGGACCAAGTCCAGGTATCATGGCCACAGTAAAATCCATGATAACAAGTGGCTTTGGTGATGATTGCTCCCCAGTAAAAGGCTTTAGAAGAAGTTCATTCCACTCAACCCAATTATTACCCTTCCTCCTCCAAAGACAAGGAGCTCACATCAGTTTTTGACATCTTATATTTTATTTATAGCAGTCCTGAATGACTGAATGAATGAATGAGTGGGGTGAAATCAGATGCTGAAATAGTTGGTTAATTCTGAATATTTGCAATGGTTTTTAGCCTTTTTTCCTCCCTAAATGAGAAGAAAAATGATCATAAATGGTACCTCTCCAGTGACAGGCACTTGCTTTAGCAAAGCAGTCTCTCTAGCAGAGACAACAGCTCCAGCTCTGAGGTTTAACCACTGGCCCTTCTTGCCCAGTCCAGCCTTTCTTTTGCCCTCTTAGGGCCATACACAAACCAGTGAATTTTGAAACCTCTCATTTGCAGCATTGTGTTTGCAGCTGGTAAAATGATGGTGTCCAATGATACTATTCACTGCATCAGGGCATCCTAGCAGAGCAATTCTTGTAACAACTGAGTCTCACTGTCCTCACCAAGCAAGTGTGCTCGTCTGTGTGATCATGTATAGATTTCAGATATAAAATATGATTGTATATAATTGTAATAAATATGAGTTACCACTATTTAACACCAGGCTACTACTGGATTACTGTGGCTCTTATTTTGGGGAGAAATATGCATGTAGGTTGGTCAAGGGAGGGGAAAGGGATGGTTACAGATATCTGGTCCTTTTAAAATGTTTTCCAAAGGCCATTTGTGGTTGGTTTTGTGACTGCTCCAGTCCTAGGCGATACCAGCAGGAGGCAGTGGTGTAAGTGCAGTGTAAGGTACAGTACAAAGAGCTCCAAAAGCGTGGTCATGCTGTGTTGTCTCCGATGGTGCAGAGGTTGTGATGGATGCAGCCCCTGATGAGTGCAGTGCAGTTATTCTGTGCCTCTGCTCCCAGCAGGAGGCTCTGCAGGGTGTAGAATATTGCTGTGTCCTGCTCCTTCCACCAGCAGCAGGAGGTGCTGAAGGGAGTGTGTGAGATATCCATGGCCCCTCAGCCTTATCTCCAGGAGGGAATGCTGTGCTGGATCCCATGACTGGTCTAGCCCTGCCATCCCAGTCCAGAAGCCACCGAAGGAGATGGTGTGCAGCAACTAAACTGTAGCAACTACAGTTCCATCATTGTTCAACAGAAGGATTTGGCTCCCTTCTGAAAAATAAGGGATTTACTTGATTCCCAAGTATTTGGGTGTCTGGTACACAGTGACATTTTCCTGCTCGGGGGAGCGAAAGGGACCTTCATATTACTGTATTTAGACCTGCTGCTGAATGTGATGATTTCTCATGCCTTAAATGGACGAATATCTTCCCCAGGAGTGAGTGAGTGTGTGTGTGTGTGTCTCTCCCTCTCAGTCTCTCTCTCCACTGTTTAACGTTCACAGAGAACGTCATGTTTAGCTAAAACAGGGCAAATTTGAAAGTGTTTAAAAGGAAAGGCTTTTCTTAAGAGATGACACTTTTCATTTCTCCCAGTCAAGAATCCTTGTGAGAAGAAAACACAACAACACAGGGATGTGATGAAAAAGTATTGTCCTGCCTGTATACATTTTATATACATAGAAGGTTTTGAAAATAGAAAGTGCCTGGACAACAGCAGTTGGTGAGATGTGGAAAATATGTTGCTGAGGTATGTGCCTTGCAGAGTGACTTACAAGGTTTATAGTACAAGCATCCCTGCGGGTTCATTTTTCCCCCCTTTTCTTCCACATTGCCAGTGTTCAATTCATTTACCTCAGCATTTCTGGTGCAGAGTAAAAGTCAGTTTTCTTTAACTGCTCCTTTCTGTCCATTAGTTTTAATTTCTTACTACCTTTACCAATTCTGTAGTTTTTCTGATATTTTACCAGTTACAAAGATTTTCCCTTCTCCAACCTGATGAATCCCAGAAAACTCCATCAAGGCCATTGTTGCTCAAAACATGTAGCTCTGTGCCTTTGGCCACTGATGAGGTGTTTGTGTATTTTGTTGAAGAGATCCAACCCAGCAGCAGAGAATGTGGAAGAAGGCAGACCTTCTAACCAGCAGGTACTGTCATGAATCACAAGTTCTGTTCCTCAGTGTCGTGTTCCTTCTCTTTCCAGCATAGCAGCAGTTGTAGCAAGAGGATTTTGGTCCTTGTAGCCTGACTAATAACTTGTAATTTTTTTCTTCTTTTTTTGCTAGAAGCAAACTTCTTAGCTCAGCTGCCCTGTGAAATGCTTACCCCACTGGCCTGCTGGCACTGACAATGGCATCCTATTATGAAAGATGACCAGGTAGAGAACCTTTTATCTGCAGAATGAGACAGCAGCAGCAGTTCCCTACCTCCTGGCTTATTCAAGTACTGTTTTACTGTGTACTCTATTTTTACTCTATTTTACACAGGAAGAAGAATAACACACCAGAGAGTTGAGTTCAGTGGGTTCCTAACACGGTTTCTGTAGTTCCTTAAAAGCATATAGAAAAGAGGTGAAGGGAGCTGCCTCTGGACAGTGTCATCTGGACACATTTCAGTGAATGCCTGTGACCCCATCCTCTCTCCTAGAGGAAACAGTATCAGACTGGTACTTCCCAGTAATTTGAGAATATAAAAACTCCCTTTGCAATAGCTGCAAGAGAAATGTGGGCTACTCAAAAAGGGGAAAGGGTTAAGAGAGATGTCTCCTGATCATCTCCCTCCAACCTTCCTTACCCTCAGATCTGCCAGATTGGTCGAAAAGCAAGAAGAATCTTATTTTTATTGTCTTTTGTGTGATGGTGGTGTAACCAAACAGTGTTTGGGACCAGAAGGAAGAGGATGACTTTGCAAAGTATTTTACTTGTAAGTGGGCCTTGGATTTCACACGATGGTAAAAAGTACTGGCTGCTAGATACAGAGCTTGACACAGACAAGTTTCTGAGAAAGCCACCTTTGGGAAACAGATGCTGTGCAAGGTCCTGCAGCTTGTACAGCCCCCAACCCCATGAACTGTGTGCCCTGGAGCCCTGTTCTGGCCACCACCCAGCTGTGACCACTGACCCTGAGGGCTGGGCTGTGCAGGTGTGAGTGAGGAGCTGCTCAGCGCCTCAGCCTGCCCTGAGACACACACTTGGATCTGGCCTCTCTTTGCTGCAACTTGGGTTCTTCTGGCAAGTGAGCACTCTTTTGTAACTGCTCTCTCTTAATTTTATCTTTGGTAGAGGGGAGGAAGGGTTGCCAGAAGGTCCATCCTGGTGTGTGCTGGTGGAAGAAGGCGTGGTGTATGTTGGACTGTGGAAAAGCTCAGGTGGTGTCTACTCCATTGCTGGCATTTGCAGTGCTTGCTGCAGGAACAGAGGCTCCTTGCTGGGGCAGTGCTGTCCGTGCTTGGGGAAAACAAAGGCTCAGGCAGCAGGTCCAGAGCAGCATTTTGTTGCAAACCTGTTCAGTTAAAGTCAAGGTCTCCATGCTTGATTAAACCCTTCACACCCAGCATCAGGCCGTGGAGCACCAAGTGTTTGCCAAGGGCTTTGACACAGGAAGCTTTGAAGGCCCTTTCTGTGTGGTGATGCTTTATGTTTAGCACAAATTGGTTGTGGTGGTGATTCTGCATACCAAAAACTGATGAGCTTGAGCTGGGAGTTTTCCAGCCCTCACGTGCCATTGGGTGCTATGCAAGTGCAAAGCAAAAGAAAGGCTTGATCTCCGGGGATGGAAACATAAATAAAGGGATGCTGGAAGGTAAAACAAGGGAAATTATTTATCTGAGGGTACAGGAGAGACTTCCCAGCTTTCTTCATTTTCCCTTTTATTGTCTTATCCTCAGACTATGCTGCTTTCCTCAAGAGTCAGCCTTGACAGGCACCTTTGGAGCTGTGTCGATGTATTATGCTGGTGAAAGGGTGGCTCTCACCACTACTTAGGCTCTTAAAAAGAATATTAAAATGTGGAAATGTACTTAGAGTGAGTTTTGGGGTATCAGGGAAAAGGGAAGATGGAGATCAGGGCCTGACTTCTCCGCTTGCTGTGCAGTACAAGCTGCACACTTTTAGATTGAGGGGCTGGCATGGTCTGTGCCAGATCAGGAAAAAAAACAATCCCATCCCCAAAAGGGAGCAAGCACTAACCTAATAAAGGCACCAGCTGGACGAAGGCAAAACCATCTCTTTGGGAAAAAAAAAAAACGAAAAAAAAAAACCAACCAACCTCCTTTCTTTAGAAAAATAATATATTTCATCCAAATAAGGTAAAAATATTTGAAATGGGGCAGAAGTGAGCACTAAGCAGCATCTGTCAGGCCCTTTCTGAAAAGGGGAAGATTATTAAAACCCAATTACAATTTATTTCTGTAAAGTGTCTTTCAGGCTAAAAATCTCCCCAAATGCTTTGCAAGGACTGCTCAGGGATTACTTACAGCATTGAGCCTCCTAGAACAACACCCTGTTTTCGTACCAAGCCCTCCTTTTCTGCATCTGCTGAAGGAATTCATCCTTCAGGATTTTATTTTGTTTCTTCTATGTTTGTGCAAATAATGAGAGATGTTTTATGATGCTGGCTGTAAGAACAGCCTGAAGAGGGATAGGAGGGTGACACTATTTTTTTCTGTTTTAGGTAAAATACTTGCTTTTCTTTAGGACTGTGTCTTCTGTGTGAGGTGATTGGCTGGGTAGGGCTGATTCAGAGGGTCAAGAAGTACAACTGGCTTATTTGTTGCCTATTTTTCTTTCTGTGCCTGTCACTTTGCCAGGCTGCTTGCCTGCATCTCAGTCCCTTGGCTTGGCAAGGCTGTCCTGGTTGGTTTTTCACCTTCCATCACATCTGTCCCCTCATGCTCTTTCCTTTCTAACACTTCACAGATGGCTTCCAACTTCATGCCTCTGCTTCTGTAGCCACTACTGAGGTTTTGTGTGTGTGCAGCTAGAGTAACACCTGTCTAAAATTAATCTCTTTAACTGATTTAATGAAACCAGAGCAAATTCTGGGGTGGACATTCTTCCATCTCTTTGAGCAGATTTTCTTTACTTAAGCAGTTTCAGCTTTGTACATGCACAAAGGACTGGGTGCTAATTGCTGCAGCTTTCTTGTGTAGATGATTCCTTGCTTTCTGCCCCCTTACACTGTCAGCAGGTCCATCTCTGCATGCCTGTTTGCCTGTTTCTTGCAGTAATATCAACACTTCCATGACAGCAGCAGCAGGTTCTGGGTGTGAGATGGAGCTTGGGGCTCCCTCTTGCTTCACAGGCTCTTCTGTTTGCCAGAACAAGCCTGGTGCAGTCTGGAATTGGAATATCCCACTACTGCATCTTTCTTGCCTCCCCAACTCTAAAAACTGCAGGCAGAACCTGCTAATCTGTGTAAAATAGTGGGAAAATGGGGAAGTGTGGAGGCTCTGGGCAGAGGATGTCCCTCCTCGTGCTGTGTGGAGGGGCTGCAGCCCTCTGCCTGTGTGAGTGGCCTGGGCACAGCAGGGAGATTGGGAGCCTCCAGCCACAGGCCAGAGCTGCATCCTTCTCTCTTGTGGGCTCAACCGGCTCTGCCCAGGACGTGACTGCAGGGATAGCACCTGGCCACCCAATGAAGGCACTTGCTTCCCTCCCAGGGCTGTCCCACTGGCTCTGGCCACAGACAAAGTGTCTCAGTTGTGTCAAATTCCGTGTCAAATGCAGAGCTCTGGCTTTTAGGCAGAGCTTGGCCGTGTCCTGAGATCTCAGGGAGGGTCCTGGGGCTGCTGGCAGCAGCAGGGGCTCGGGGCAGGGGCTGCTGGTTGCACACTGCCCTGTGGGGAGGGAGAGAAGGGGGCAGGGAACAGCTCTGTCTTCCTGTCAGATAAATCTTCAGCTGTTTACTTAAATCCTCAGTGTTTCTTCATTTGTTTGTTTAAGAGTTTTCCTGCCAAAAAAGAGCAAAAGGAAGAAGGGAAGCTGCCTCTGCTGGCCACCCTTCCTCAGCTAGGATGGGCCTGGGGCACCTCACAGGCCAGAGCAGGACTGGGGCTGGGACACCCTGCCTTGCTCCGGGCAGATGAAGGGATGTGCTTCAGGATGGATCCTGTTCCCATCTTCTGAGCAATGCCTGACACTTGTGAGGGAAGATGTGTCTGAGAGACTCCAGTGAGCCCACTTGTTGGCCCAGGGCTGGCATGAAGAACTTGTCATCCCTTCCAGCACCTCCTGTACCTACAAATGCTCAGTGCCTTTTTTCCCTCTTTGCCCTCACCCATTTGGTAGAGCCAGTGCCAGTGTGGAAGTGCCCAGGGCTGGAATGAGTCCTGGCTAGGAGCCAGGGCAGACTGGCTGTACTGAGGGTACAGCTTTTTAGCTCATGCTCCCATGATGTCTGTAAAGGGCCTTGATGGCAACTCAGATAAAAGCTCAGAGGTGCTGGGAAACCTTAACGCCAGAGTCCATGCAAAGAGAATTCCCTTCCTCCTCCACTTCCCACCGCAGATCTGGTGCTGCAGCAGGGACTCCTCAGAGGTGCAGGGGTGGTGCCAGGGTTTCCAAACACCCCACCTGCTCCAAACTCTTACAAACAGAAACCACCTCCTCAAGCAAGAAGACAACTTGATCACTTAAAACTTTGGGGGTTTTTTTCCAGTTTTTATTGAGTGAAAATGTCAAACCTTGCATCAGTCATGCAAAAAAAAAAAATCAAATAAATAAAACACATATATTAAATTTCTAATAGCACTAAATTCAAGTGGAAAAATATTCAGTTCTTAATAACGCAGGTGCTGAAGAGACCAGATTCAAGTAAATCAGAGCACACCATCCTGTTTAGGGTGTTTTTTTCACTTTCTGCATTTTTGTCTCAAAACCTATATATATATCTATATATCTATATATATGTATATACATATAGATATATACACACACACATATATATGTGCATACATATTATTTTTATATTTATATATATACACATACATATTTATAAAACATTAAAAAGAGCATTGGTGGTTCAAGCATTTATTTCCCCCCCTCCCCCATGGAAAGAAAAAAACAACAACAAAACAAAATAAAATTACACATTTAAAATTCAAAATGAGCTAGCAATGGCTTATAGTCCTAGTGTGCAATATGGATATTACAAAAGGCTAGAATCCTCCCTCATTGTCTTTTTTTTTCTTTTTTTTTTTTTTTTTTTTTTTTTTAAGTTTTTTTTTTACTTTTATAAAGCAATTCTTTAGGAGAANTTTTTGCTACATTGGAAAATTTTTTTGAAATTTTTTTTTCTTTACAAAATTCCTTCCACGCAGACTTTAATCCAGTTGAGTTTGTGGCTAGAATGAACAATCTAGTCAATAGTTTTTATTTATTTTTTTGCTCTTCAGCAGTGAATGGTAGCAGAATCAGGAGGGTCCCTCTCAAGGTTTATTTTGTTTGGTTTTTATCTTGTTTTGGACAAAATAGTTCCATTTCCTCTCTCCTCTTTCCCCTCCTTACAGAGCCAGCTGAATCTCCCTCTCTTTCTCTGGTCATTCTTTAGATGATCTCATCGCTATGAGAGCTTGGAATGACAAACCACCTGCTCCGATGGGGTCCTTGGGCTGTTGAGGCCCTTGTTCAGAAAAGCACTTAAGCTCGGGCTTAAACTTGGGCCCACTCAGTCATCTGCTTAAGGGTTTTGCTGAATTAAAGCCTGAACATGGCAGAATAAAAAGTCGGGTTCAACTTTCTTTTGTTGTTGTTGCGAACAGAGACAGTGTAAGAGTTACAGGAACAGGACTGGGAGAAGGTCGGGGCCAGGCCGGCCGGGTGGCACCAGGGGCACCTGAGCCTCTGCGGGGTCAGGCCCTGCTCAGGGGTCACCTTTAGTGAAAGAACTCTTATTCCCTGCGCCAGCTCCTGGACAAGAGGCGGTAGAAGTTCGGGAGAAGGGCTGAGATGTTAGGGAGAAGTAGGGTGCCTTGGGGGAGAAAATGGTGTGCATAGATAATCATGGGCCCTTCCGGCACACTCGGCCCCACGGGAGGCACAGGCCCAGCCCGGCGGGCCCTGGCACGGGGGCAGCGCCGCTCCTGCCTCCCGGGACCGCCACAGCCGCTGGACATCCCTGACCCCCTTCCCCACACGCTTCTGCCTTCCCTGCTGCTGTGCAGTGACTCGGTCAGTGGAGTCTGCTGAGATGGGACAGGGCAGAGGTAAAACCACGTCATGGTGCAGGGTCCCAGCCCCCCGCAGCGGGCACGTGTCTGTCCTGCAGGGACCCTCGGGTCGCCCCTGGCACCAGCTCCACGAGCCCGGGCAGGACGTGCTCCCAGGAGGGCTTGGTCCTGCTCCCACAGTCACTGACATAGATCCTGTTGATTTTGGCGGTACAAAATAATCACATCTGCTTTGCAAGATGTGCCTTGTGTTAATCTAAGGATTCCTCCTGGAGCCCATCACCATACTATCTAAGTAGCTGAACACGGGGAAAACGTACAAGTACAGAACCTGCAGCAAATGCTAGTAAAGTAAAATCTTTTTGCCCCATCCCATTCTGAGAAATTCCAGGGGATCATTCCATCACTCTGCCCCAGGAACGTGAGCTTCATCCTATTCAAGAATGGGGTTGTGCTAGAAAACACACAGTTGAGGGCAGGGGATATATACCAAACAAAACAAAAACAAACAAACAAACAAAAAACCCTATAAAAATAAAAGCCACACAAATAGCTGATAGAGGAAAAGAACTCCAAAGAATTAAATAAACTACAAACTAGTAATAATAATATTTCATTTGTTTTCATTTGTTTCATCTCTACAAAATTCAAGTTAGAATTCGGAATCGTGCAGGTCCGGTCAGTGCTGGGAGTGTGAAGTCAGCCTCAAACCACAGCATTAAGGCCCCCCCTCCCCTGCCACCCCTACAAACATACACTACACTGAAAGAGAGGAGAAAAAAAAAACAAAAAAAGAGAGAGAAAAAAAAAAGGAGAAAAAAAATTGCACACAATTAACCATATGTAAGGGCTATCCAGAAGGCAGGTGACACCTCCCCCTCCACCCCCTGGCATTGGTGGTTTCTCTTTTGTTCTATATATAGTAATAACCTTTACAGGAAAAATACTGTACAACTTTTTTTTTTCCTTTCCTTTTGAAACATTAGCTGAACATTCAGTCCCCACATTTACACAGCTGAGCTGCTTGTTTATAAATCAGACCTGATCTGCACCAGTTCCTTAGGGAAATAACTAAAAAAAAAAAAAAAAAAAAAAAAAAAAGAAGAAAAGAAGCAGCCTAAACTTCTTGAGGCTTTTATCTGTTCAGGGCGAAACCAAATCCTGGGGGTCCCTTAGAGCTGAAGCGCTCAGGGAGCTGAGGAGGGGAGAGGGTGCCTGCATGGTATTGGAAATTTTTTTTTTTTTTTTCAAAAAAGGACAAAGCTCAGACTAATCTGGTATACTTAAAACTGGCACCAAAATAACTATGAGAATTAATTCATACTAGTCCTTCTGGTGCCCTGGTGTGTGTAGACAAGCCCTCTCAGGCTCAGGCAAGGATTTGGGGTCAAACAGCTACTGTCTCACCTGCCGGAGTCTGGGACAGTGTCCTGTAGTGTGTGTTCCCAGAGCAGGCCAGGAAAAGATAGCAGGGAAGAGCTTGGAACCAGGGGAAAGCCTGAGCTGCTGGAGGTGGCAGGTCTCAACACAGTGTGGAGGCATTTGCTTATGCAGTGCCCAAGCCCTCAGCCCTGCTTGTCAGAGTATGTCAGGATGGCCCAGAGCCGCAGCACTTCGTAGGTGGCACCTCCCCAGCACTGGGGTCTCTGGGCTGTGGGGTGCAGCAGGGTCCTGCAGAACCCAGGACTCGGCAGTAGGTCCAGGGTGCTGCAGAACAGGGGTGTCCCCCTCCCCACCCCAGAGCTGAGCAGAACACCCCACCGTGGGCTCAGAGTGTGTCCTGCCTTCTCCTCCCTGGGCAGCGGTGCCAGGATCACCTGAGATCTGTGTCCATGCAGTCACTGCACGTCTGCAGTGCAGGGCTGGGGACCAGGGCCTGGGGACTGGCACCTGTCCTGGTCTGACTGCCTGGGGCAGAGCAGGGCACGTCCTCAGGGCTGCTTTAGCGACCGGGACGCTCCTGTGCGAGCCTGGTGCTCCCTGTGCTGCACCACGGGGCAGAGGCAGCTCACAGCCTCCTGAGATGGGGATACTGAAGCACCACAAAAACGCCTCACCCTCGACAGAGAGGAAGCACCTAGGGGTTGGGATGAGATGGAACTGGATGGCAGAGTAACCCCAGTCCTCCGGTGTGACAGACCCTTTGAACTGCCTGCTGTGTTCTTCCCAGGTTACTTCAGCTAAATCCCTACAGTCAGAACAGCAGGGATGAGAGGTGTCCTACAGAGAAAGTACAGACTGAGAAAGTTTTACAATATAAATAGCATTCAAAATTATTATCATTAACAGTAAAAAGGATCTGGAAGAACAGAGGAGTGTCCCATTCCCACCCCTGCTCATTCATTAATGCATCCTCATTTATGTGACAATAAATACCCACTCCCACCCTGGCTGTCTGATGCCATTCATTTAATGCTGGAGAAAGAAGGGGGAAGGGCGGAGAGAGAGAGAGCACACTCCTCACCCCCTCCTTCCCACTGGCAAAAGCTGAGCTACTTGTCTTTGTGACACCAATTCCTTTAATTTTATATATATGTGTGTGTGTGTGTGTACATTATATAGAGAGAGACACACACACAAATATATATTTCTAAAATTCATTACCTCTTGTTCCCACCCACCCCCCTCCAAGAAGTGGAGATTATTATTATTATCGTACAACTGAAAACATGGAAAAAAAAAACCCAGAAAGAAAATTGGGGGGATAGAGCCCCCCCCATAACAAAGGGTCCCCAGATGGGCACAGGCCCCACGCACCATACAGGGAGCAAGGAAAAGCAGCAGGTACCCTCAGGGTTCGTGTCCATAGAAAGGGTATTTTTTGCTGCATCCTGCCCCCTTGTTCCGGGATCTGTAGAATGGAGTGATGAGGCAGCACCAGTCCTGCTGCAAGCCGATCTCTTATGGGGCCTGGGGAAGAGCAGGGGTTTCCTTCCTTCCTCTCTCTCATTTGTGGCACGGAGTTTGTTTTTCATTTGCCATCCCCATCTTTGTTCTCACCTCATACGGGGTCCTCTTAGTAATTCTGTGTAAGAGAAAAACCAAACCACTGCCGTTGTTGTCTCCGAGATTAAGGAGAAGCTGCTGGAGCAACAGCGGAGGCTGAGGCAGCAGCTGGAGCCGGAGCCGGAGCCGGAGCAGGAGCTGGAGCAGGAGCTGGAGCAGGAGCTGGGGCTGGAGTGAGGGCTGGCTCGCCCTGTGGCCTGGAAGCATCGCCATGGTCTGTGGAAGAAGCACCCTCCTCTGGTTCTCCATCTTCTTTAGTGGCCAGGCCTTCAGGGTCTGGCAGCGATTCTTCAGAATCTGTGTTCAGGTCTTCCTCCTCCTCATCCTCCTCATCGTCATCATCGTCATCCTCCTCTTCATCATCCTCCTCTTCTTCATTCATCTCCTCCTCATCGTCCTCTTCGTCCTCTGGGGAAGAGTCGTCCTCGTCCTCCCCATCCCCAGAGCCAGGTGCCCCCGCGCTCCTCTCCTGGGGCGCGGCCCCGGCTCTGCCTGGGGATGGACCCTCGGTGACTTCTGCCTGCTTCTTGCTGAGGTCCAGCGAGTCATTGAGGCCCACGCCAGCCGCGTTCTGCAGGAAGAAGAGGGAGCTGTTGTTGTCAGTGCTGAGGTTGAGGGAGCTGTCCAGGTTGATGGAAGAGTTCTGGATATCATACTCCAGAGTGGAGTGGGCAAGGCCCTCGGGGCCGGGAGAGACGGCAGGCAGCTCCCCTCGCTCCTGCTTCTCGTGTTTGCGCTTGTGCGAGTCCATCTGTGACATCCCCACCACCGTGTGTTTGCAGCCGGGGTAGGTGCAGTGGAAGTGGGAGCACTTGAGTTTGTACTTGCAGTCAGGCACCTCGCAGTCCACGCTGGAGCTGAACTGGCAGAAGCCGGCGGCGCTGATGACGTCCTGCTTGCCGTGGTGCTTGCGGTGGGCTGTCACCTTGGTGCTGTCAGTGCAGCGGAAGCCGCAGCGCAGGCAGTGGAAGTGTGTGCTATTGCCAGAGAACTGACAGTCCGGGAAGTTACAACTCAGTGAAGACTTGAAGCGTTTGAAATCATCCAATACCAGGTTGTCAACACGGTCGTGGTGCTGGGCGTGTTTATACATGTGGGTACGGCCACAGAACTTGTAGCCACAGTTCTCCCGTGTGCAGTGGTAGTGGGTAACCTTGAGAGAGAACTGGCAGCTGGAGTCCTTGCAGTCCTCGTAGAGGTCATAGCGCCGAAACCCCTCCAGCATCATCCCTTCATCCAGCATCTTGCGTGAGGACGCGGTCTTGCGGCGCTTGCCAAACGGGGACATGTCCTCAATAATCCAGAAACGCTTCTTGGCCCCCGAGGCAGTTGGCATAGTGATGGTGTTCCCTGAGGAGAGAAAGCGCAGAGCGGTGTTGCTGACAGCCAGCTCTCTCCATCTCCCAGCCATCCTGGCAAGCTCTGTATTTGCCAAGACACAACGCTGCAGCTGTTCCCACCCCACGGCCTGTCCCTCGAGCTCTCAGCGAGCCTCAGCTCCGGGATCCTGGGCTAGCTGATGCCTGCTGGACATCACTTCCTCAATTTTCAGCATATCCTGCCTTGTCTCTGATTGCTGCTCTGGAAAACCTGATCTTGTCCAAATGTTAACTGTTGCTTCTCTGGTTCGCTACTTTCACAGTTTCTCTTGCTGCTTAACTAATTTCTACTCCCGTTTTCCTCAAATCAGACTTTAACAGGGAGGAGCTGCCTTGTTCCAGTCCAAGGACTGAGGTGTGTAACTGTAGTTCACTGGGGTGGTAAAGAGAGTTGCAGTGTGCTAAAAGCCTGTACGTGTGCACTGTTTTCCCCTATCCAGGCTCCTGTAAATACACTAAAATTGCCAAGGACAGGCAGGAAGTGAAGGAAGATCCTTTGCGTGATTAAAACTGCAAGGGGGGGATGGAATTTATAGAAACAGGATGGACTTTGGCCAGGAGACTGCAACATCCCTCACTGTAATGAGCCTACATATTACAATGAGTGCACTTAGAAAGACAGATGGACAGATGTTCAATGGGGCTAATTCTCATCATCACTAGCCAGTGGACTCTCAGAGAAAATACCAGTTCTGCAGCATTCCCTTGGGTCTCAAAAATTACACGATGCCCCTAGTATAAATAAAGATCTCTCATCTATCTTCCACCTTGATTCACAGGGCCAGCATAACTGGTTAGTGCTCATGTCCCCTAGGATCCCACTCACATCAAGGACTCGACCTCAATGTATCTATTAACTTTTTTCTTCTCTGCTTGCCATTTCCAGAATCAACTCACAATCTCCAGTATCAACATGCAGCACAGACAAGGTTGGAGGCAGGAATTTCTCATCAGGTGCAGAACTGTGAGTGTAATTAGAAATTGTAGCTTGCAACTAATATATATATTTTTTTTGCCTCTTCCTGCTGAAACTGCCATCTTCTTAAAAGAGGCATGATTTGTGACACACAGTGCCTAGGGCCTGAGATCCCAGAGCAGTTTGCACCTTGTGTGGGAGACTGAAGGGACAGTCATCTGTTTTTTACTGCTGTAGAGCTGCCTCCTTTCTGGTGGGTGCACAGGTATCACAGGGGATGACCCTTCAGTGACAGCCCTTCCAGAGAAGGTGGTGGCCACTGAAGGAAACCTCCCACACAAGCCAACGGGAGTGGTGGCAGGAACCTCCCCTGCCACATGGCTGGGCTGTGCAGTTTGTGGGAGAAGCAAAGAACAAAAGGTTTGTCTACACTATTTGTTAATGGCTCTTGTGCTCAGACTGTGAATCTGGTCACCAGCTTAGGTCATCCATGGTGAGACCATCTGAGTGATGTGGAGCTGGTGGAAACTGCACACTAAGGCTGATTTAACCAGCTACCAGTGAAAGAATAACTTTCTGTCACTGGAGATTTGGAATTGGCAGGCTCTTAACTACAGAATCTGTGACCAATTTACTCTTTGCTCCCCCCTAAACATCTGGTATTGTAAAATCCAGTTCTCCAGTCCATGCCAACTCATGCAAATGCAGTGGTTGCCTGCACAAGTTGCTGCTGTCTAGATTAAATCCTTTTAAAAAAATAACAGCTAAACCATCAAGTCCCTTAGCATAAATTAATTAATGCTCATATTGTCTGTCTTTGGACAGGAATATGGGATGACCCATTTTAGAGGAAAGACTCTGGATGGGAAATAAGTAGAATTTAAATTTTACATGTTTAAAACTCTGTATCTACACAGCTTTTAAAATCGTTGTAACAGATGTGCTTAAAACTTTAGTTAAAAGCCGATTCTGTTTTCTCACACAGGCAAAGTTTTGGAGTAAGGGCATAATGAAGAGAGATGACACCTTGGCGCACTCTCCTCCTTTGCCAACACTCAGTCCCTGCACCCCGAGGAAGATTACAACCCTCAGTGCATGTGATCCCCACCAAATCTCAATGGTGTTTTCCATAAGCTTATTTCTTTATCCACTAATAATGTGAGCATTCACCAAACCATACCAAAGTAAAAACAAAAGACACTGAAAAATATTTGATTAGAGGAAGCACAGCACAAGGTTAAGATGTTTCAGGCTGCATGCAATTCAGTTAAAAAGAAGCAAAGATAGAGTTGCTTGTGAATTTTGTTAATTGGCACACACTCCTCTGGACAAGGCAAGGATCCTTCTCCTGCCAAGTCCCTTGAGAAAAACCTATGAACTGGAGCTGGAAACCTGAGAAGTTGGTCCTCCAGCCATACTCCCAACCACTGACCTTGGATTTATCTGTTACTAAAACTGGCAGGAAGAATGACTGGGACATTTGTAGGCTGCCAGAAGCCTCATAAATGTGAACTTTAAGCACAAAGATGTCCTTAATTAACTAGAAAAGAGCTAGGAGTTGGGAAAAGAAGCCAAAAATGAGACACACCCTAAAACCATTCCCAGATGGAATGAGAATCCCCAGCCTGAGACATCTCTGATCTTAGTCACATATGGGAATCATGGCAGCTTAAAACTGAAATCTATCTGTATTTTCTGCAGCTGATTAGAGCAGATATAAATAATGAGTGTGAGAAACAGCTTGACCTGTCTGATGATGTCATCATGTGACACTGCCTGTACTTCATTCCTCATCCTGGGAAGGCACCCCTGAACTTTGTGGCTTCATATGAGGTTTGCAAGATCAATTCAAACACAGGACCTGGGTACCTCCTCAGACATTCACCTGCTGAGACTTGTGCAGCACACTGTGGCAGGCACTGGCTTGGGTGGCCTGGAAGATCTAACCAAGAAGTCCAAGTCCCATTAATGCCACATGAGCAAAAGTTTTCTCTGTGGCCGCTTTGACCTTATCAAGACACTGAAAATGCATTTTAACTGTGGATTTTGTTAGGTTTTTCTCATAGTTAGGAATTGCTCTCAGGTATCCATCCAAATGTCTGTGAATGATTTGCTGTGGGTGGTTCCCCTCGGCTGTGGTTACTGTGTGAGCAGGGAAAAGGAGCAGGCATGGGGGGGCCCTTGGAGAACATTAGATAAGGCACAGAGTGATCTTTGCTGCTCTACCGACCCAAAGGTGCAGAGAAAAAAACCATGGGCAGGGTGAGTGGGCACAGGACACGGAGAGAAAGCAAAGAAGTGTTACCTGCTGCATCCTGCACTAAGGGAACGTCACTTTTTACTGGAGTTGGAGTGGCAATGATGGGCGAAAACCCAGCGGTGCTGGCGGCAGGCATGACAATGCCTCTGCTGGCTCCCAGAGTGGCACTGAGCAAGGAGTATGAGAGACAAGATGGAGAGAAGAGATAGGGGAGGGTGGGAAGGGGAGACCTAAACAGGGCTTGTGAGAAAGATGGAGGCAGAGATGGTGGTGGAGGTTGTGGTGCAGTGTGGGTTGCATCATCGGCAGCAGCAGCAGCAGTAGAAGGAACCAGGCAGCCTGGAGAATGTGGAGAGAAAAAAAGCAGAAAAAAAAAACAAAAAAAAAAAAAAAGAAAAAAGAAAAAACACAACAGAATAAAACAAAACCCAAAAAAAACCCAAAAAACAAGAAACAAAAGAACTGAAATGAGAATCCAAGAGCAGAAGCAATATGATGAAAATGGAAAATACATTCACAAATGTATGAAACAGAACTGCAACAGAGAAGAAACAGAAGGTGAGGAATTGACAGCACCAGGAAGAGGAGAGTTGTCTCTGCAGGAGGTAAGGTGGCTTTATGGTATGGGGGAAGAGACACAGGCTTTCAGGCAGGAATTCCCGATTAATTTGGTCTCTCTGGTCTTTGCTCATCTACAGGGATCCTCCCTGCTTCAATTAACAGCTGTAAGGGTGCTCCAGCACTTGGGGCAGGAGGAGCTGCTCCCCACCTGGAGAGCAGTGGGGGCATTTCCTAGCACTTGGGCCACTGCTGACACAGAGAGTGCCAGGAACCAGTGCCCCACCAGAACCTCTGCAGGTGCCATGACGCCATGGGACCAGGACCAGCAGTGCTCCTACAGCCTGTGGCTGTGCTGAGATGGCCTTTATCTGGAGTGGGAAGGAACACTAGGAAAATGTGCCTGGAATTAAAGCAAACTGAGGCAGCCTATGCAGAATATCCCACTTAACCCTGGGAAGGACAGCTGAGAGACCCCTGGTCATCACTATATGATGGCAGAATTCCTACCAGGTATCTTGACTCCTGACAAGCTGACCGTGTATAATGCAGGGCAGGGGGAGGTGGATCTGCATTATCCTGGCAAACAGGGCAGGAACTTACTTCCCTGGAGAGGGGATGAAGGGGGTCTCCTCTGTGCAACTGCACAAAGTGGAACAAGAGGTTTCGGGTGAGGAAAGGAGCTCAGTGAGCTGCTCTTAGATGCTGCTTTCTGAAGATGTGATAGGTTTTATCCCCTGTGTATGTCATATCTGCTGTTGTACTTCACCAGTACAGGAAAGTGCCTGACTTCGGATGCTGCTTGAGGAAGTACAAAAAAGTACCAGAGGAAATGCCAAGTACAGAGGGAGCCCATGGCTCTTTTTGCTATTATTTCTTTATTTTTAATCAGCTATTAAAATAGACCCAACTCCAAGACCCAGGGAAAAAAACTCTCTTCACGGGAAGAAAAAGATATGCTGCTAGTTCCTGGATGCTTGAGGTGTATATTTTGACTGACCTCTTCTCTCAGGTGCTGGAGAGAGCTGGGTTAGAGTGAGGCACTACGGAAGTTGGCACAGTGTGTATTTTAAGGTGCAACTGTCCCTTGGCCTCTTTTTAGGAGTTTATCTCCCAGGAGAGCAGGCAACTGATGATCCACTTCAAAATCACCCTTCTCCCTTACCTGCTGAGGTACTTTCATTGCCCACTGGAGTGCTGGAGCAGCTGCGATCCATATTGGAAGATTCAGAGGAGATACCCCCAGGGCTACAGCCAGTGTAATCCATGTACTCTTCTGTTTCAGTGTCCATCATGCTTGGGGGTCCCTGAAAGGAAGCTGGGGTTCCTGATGAGGCTGGGCTGGGTGCCATGCTGCCAACCTGGGGGAGATTTTCATTTCTTGGAGTGTGGCCAATAACCTGCAGCAGGAAAACAAGACAGGGACTTTTACACCAAAAGCAAAGATACCAGGACCAAAACCATCTGTCTGCACGTTTATCTCCCTTCACCACAGTTCATGAGGGACAGCTGGCACATGCTTGTGGGCAGAACCCACGGCACTGGGGCCAGGAGCGCGAATCCTCCTGCACTAGGAGCTCAGAGCATTAAACGTGGCACATGCATCCTGGTATGTGAATTGTGCTGCACTCGGGAGCTGGGAGTGTTAATCTTGGCACCAGCATCGTGGTGTGTGGATTCTGATGCATTCACGAAGAGGAGGTGTTAATGTTGGCATTCCCCCCTCACTGTGTAGGTCCTGCTGCAGTCAGATGCTGCAAACTTGCCTGAGTCATGTCAGTACCGAGACCTTGCAGGGGGAATGCAGGCTGGCACCAGGGCCACGCGTGTGTGAGTGGTGGTCAGAGCAGCTGCAGTGGCCTGGGCAGGTCCATGGGTCGGTCAAACACACCAGGGACTGCCTACAGAGCACGGAGGCTTGGGAGAAACCGGGGGTTTTATTTCAATTCAACAGGCAGTGGGAGTCTGGCAGCCTGGTCAGCTTTGCCACGTGCTGTGAGCTGTGGTTTCACCCTCAGTTTGTGGCTCTGCTCCATGGGCTGAACACAGCAGGAGACGAGGACAGGTGCTGTGTGCTCCCAGGATTGCTCAGGCCACTACTCCTATTTGTTATTGCTAAGTGGCACAGGAGTGCCAGTGAAAGAAGATGGAGGTCAAACACAGCATTTTCTGCCCAAGGTGTCCTAGAATTCTTAGACTCAGCATATGCTAAAGAGTAGTGAAGACAAATTTATTTGTTAAATCTTCCTAAGTTTGATTCTTGTACCTAACCTTTTTATTTAAGACCAAAAGCTGCCACAACAGCAACACCAGTTCCTTGGCATCTGTGAACTCATTACATCCAACAGCACTAGACTTGAACAGTTCACTTATTGACTGTAGTTAATAACTAACAGGGACCTCTCATTCCCATGCTGTGGAATGAAAGAGGGTTCTCATCTTGCTTCCACAGATGGTCTCTTTTGTTTTCCATATACCAGATGATGTTCTTAAGGTCAGATAAGCAACAGGCATTTAAATAAAGACATCCATCTACCAAGTCAATGGAAGCTAAAACAACTTAAGATTAAGAACGAGTGAGAGGTGGCAGGGATGCTGTCCTTTGGAGCAGCAGCTCAGTGCTGCAGCTGAAACTCTTCCATTTCTTCAGGAAACAGACAAATCTTATCTGCCAGTTGCTCTCCATGTTACTGAAGCAGCAACTGCATCACTCTGCTACTTCCTGAGAGAGGACAGGGAATGCCCCAACTAAATCCACATCAATAAGGGAAGAGAAATTTCAAGATTGGTATTTCTCCCATCCTAGGTGGAAGGAGCAAATAATTCTTTTTTGCAACAGGAAATGTTTGCTTTAACCAGCACGTTCAATTCTTCCACATCCTAAGGACATTAATTTTATTAAGCCAATGCTGTATACTGAAAGAGCTGGGAGAGAGTGCAAGTTGTAAATATGAGTATTTTAGTGTTATCCTTCTCAATTTTTATCTACATAATTTACAAGGAAAAGCTGTTTGCACTAAGCAATGCTTTGCAATCTATGCTTCATCATCTTTACTCATCTGGTGTAAGTTCAGCCAGGTAAAGCTACCTTGGGTGTACTCCCACCTCCCAGCAGCAGACACACATCCCTCAGGGCCCGGGTGCAAGTGTCTGGGCACTGCAACCCAAGGGGCCAACACTGCACGTGGATCTACAGCTTCCATAACAAGGAGTTACCTGAGTAGGAACGCGATCAAAGTTCTTCCCCAGCATCCTTCTCATGTGCTTCCTGGCATGGGATGTCATTTGGTGCTTGAGCAGGAAGGAGAATTGGCAGCCCTCTCGGATGCAGTGGAAGTGGCTGTTCACCTGGTTGTATTTGCAGCCTGCAGACACAAAAACCATTTTATGTTGCACATGAAGGTAGAGAGGGAACAGGACCAGAGGGAAGATGATCAGACAGGACAAGGCTGCTGTCCACGTGGATTTCTGATGGACCAAACATTATCAGTGGTCATGGGTTATTCAGGAACAGTCTTGAATGAAAAAAACCCAAACCCACAATCTACTGCCTGCTGAGCAGCTGCAAGAGAGGATTACAGTGTACAGAGATTTACAACGTGAGCCTGAGCCTAGTCCCATCCCTCTTTGTGCCATTATAAAGGAAGGAACATTGCCATTACATCTAGTGCCTAATGCTCTTCAGCTAGTGCCTTTTCTTTTACAAGGAGAACAAAACCAGGACATTTAGCTGTATCACAGAAGTTACAATCAAAAATACACGCTCATAATTAGATTAGAAATGAAAAGTCCTTTTTTTTTCCCCTCTAACTGTGCTCCCAGAAAAGCAGTCTCATAGCAGCTCTAGCTCTGGACAGTGTGTGCACTCTGGTCAGACAGGAATGAGCCAGGAAGTGTCTATTGCCACTCCATGTTGTGTAATAGGGGCAGCTACTGAACAACAAGTGATTCATGTGGGTTCTGGCATACAGCACTTCACACCTTCTGCTCCTTGTGGCCATAGCCACGTGTGCCAGGAGTGCATGTACCATTAACAGACAACCCCAAACAGCCACACTGTGTAGCTGATAAACAACAGCTTGTCACAGTTCAAACACAGCTACATCAGTGATCAGGATCTGCTGTTTCCCAGCCTCCCTGGGCCATACCCTCGGATACAGAGAGGCAGAGACCTCTACACACGCTCAGTTTTACTTACCTATCTACACCCATCCACCTTTACTTACATATGTATGTTTCACCTCTCTCTCCCCAGTCATACACACCAATATAATTTACACACAGAAACATACATTAAAAAGATTTATCACATGTCTTTGTTCAGAAACATTCACAGCCCTTGAAACAGGCCAGTGCTTTCTGCACCTTCTATCTACACATACACAACATAAACCCCAGGGATGTACAGAGATGTAGAAATGAATCCACACGTTGGTATAACCATACACACCTACACCATCCCACCACGCTGCCTCTATCTATGCAGGCAAATGTACAACTTGCTGGATGCATGCACCTCATCCCTCCCAAAACCAAACACTGCTGACACATGCCAAGGCTGCAGCTGCCTCGCTGCCAAACAGCTCCTGTCTCACCCAGCTCATGTGGAGCTGACAGCCAGCGTTTCATGTGCAGACCAAGATTGTGTTTGTTGAGGTCCCATTTCCCCCACCTCGCCTGCCCTCCCCATCCCTGTGCTCTGGGACTGGGAACAAACAGTGCTGCGGGACTGGAACAGCAGCACAAAGGGCAGGTGAGGGCTCGCCTGTTGCCAGGGCATCCCTGTGGGCTGGTGTCATGTGTCACTGGCCTGCTTTGTCTAGCCTCTGCTACCACCTGAAACACCAAAAGGTGAGTAAATAACAGCAACTGCTGAATCTACTGCCATGTGTAAATAGGACCCAGGCAGGTACTGGCTGTGGTGTGTTGACATTCATTACCCTGGTTACCACAAACAAGCTTCCATTTGGGTACAAATTCTTGATGTATTCAAAGCTGAGAAGTTTTGCTCTGGCTCCTGTGGCTGTTTTCCTGCAGTGGGAGGGAAGGGCACCCAGAGGAACTGCTTTATGTTTTGTTGCCTTTCTTGTTTAGTGATTTAATGACCAAATACCTCTTAGGCATAACTTGCAGGTTCTAACTTACGGCATTCTTGGCCTGGACGCGGGACACAGCACGTGAGAAAGGGAACAAAACTCACCTAGTCTGCCACATTCTTCCCGCTTGGTAAAATACTTGAAGCCGTTGGCTGCCCTTCGCTCTGCCTTCTCATGCTTTTTGACGTGCCAGGGCAGCTTGGTGGTGATGTTAGTCACAAAGTAGCAGCCAGGACGCAGACAGTGGTAATGCCCTCGCATCCGGAATTCACAGTGCTAGAGGGGAGCACACGGCACGGTGCTTTAGGCAGGTCTAAAACAAATGCACTCTCACCCACCTGCTACTAACAGAGTCTTTTTGCATTGCACACAAGTGCAATTACTCTGTAATACACTATTCTATGTTGAAATATCCCAAACCTTACTCATGGCTTTCCCTGGATTCATCACAGATTCATCACAGATTTTTATTCTATTTCATCTTGTGTCTCTCAGATCATTCTAGTTCCCTTGTCCACTTCACCCAAGTCAAAGAAAGACATAACAATTTCCCATTTGATAGAAACCAAACGTTTTTCCAGACCACGTAATTATGACTTCCATGGTTCTGTAGCAATGCCAAGAATGCCACACACAGCCTCACTTCCTGCTGGGGAGTCAGTCTACCTGATCCCTCATCTCCTTCTCCCAACTCCTGCCAGAACACTGCTCTGGAATGGCTCTCACCTGGTTTGGACAGAGACACTGCAGGGAGTAGTAAGCAAACTGGTCTCGCACATTCACCAGATTGTTGTTGGGGTTGATGTGGTCCAGGCAGTGGGATTCTGCTTTGCCAGAGGTTTTGCACACATACTTGCAGTTTCCGAAGAGACAGTGGAAGTGGAATTTGTTGGCGTACTTGCAGTCTGTTGCCAAGCAGGGATCACTGGAACACATCCAAAACCCAATCATCACCTTCACTCATTTCACACATTTGTTTCTTTGCCAACATTTAATTCAAGGGGAGCCCTACTGAAGCCTCTGTTCCAAACGTGGCCCACAGATTTCCCATAGCCACCTTCCTCTTCAGGGAAATTGAAGCTGGCAACCTTACTGCAATTCCACCCAGCTACTGCACTTTCTTGATTAGGTTTATTAGAACACAGCAATGCACGGTGGGTTCTGTAGTTTTTGAGGGCCACTTTTCCAATTTAAAGTTCAAAGGAAACACAGCTCTTGGGTGTGGTCATTGCAGGATGCCAGGGCTTACCCTGATCTGACCAAACCAGCACTGCCTGTCTCATCAGCTCGAAGGGTTTGGTACCTTCCACCCCCACTCGGTCCATGCATTTCTGGCCCAATAACCCTTCATTGTCAAAAATACTGCAAAGACACCTGTACTTCTGCACAGCTCTCGCAAGGGATAAAACAAGGATCAGTAAAAGATCAGCAAGTTTATTTGGCTTCTAAACTCATGCCTAGAAGTGCTCTCAGATGCACTCAAAAATCTTAAAGTATTTCCTAGACTTTATAGAAGTACATTTTCTGTGAGGTCAAGCCCAGAGCACTTTCTAGATGGGTTTCTCAGTGGGTGAACAGAAGTGTAGTACTGCAGCTCTGAGCAGAGGTACAGAGGGGACTGCAAGGCTGGGGAGGATGGCAAGAGGCAAATGGCAGCTAAAACTTACTTCTCCTGGAACTGGAGAAATCCAGGTTTGACCTGAGGCTTGGCATTCTCCAGGGAAGTCGTTGCCAAGGGTGAAGCTGCCAGGTTAGGCACTGATGCTGGGATCTGAGGCATCTGGGGTATGGTTGAAGCCAGCTGCTTCCAAGCAAGTAGTGTGGGGGCCGAGGGCACAGTAGCTGGATTTGGAGTGGGCACGTCAAGGGCAGGAGCACTGGCCATGGTGGCAGAAGCAGCAGATGGTGACGAAGGGGCCAGTGAAGCCTTATTCTCAGTAGCAGTTGAGAAAGGAGACTCAGAGTTGCTTTTCACAGTTCCGCCCTCAGTTCGGAAGTGAAAACTGCAAAACATGATATTAATTCAGACATAAATTCTTGATCATTTCATGTAATTTGATTAAACATCAACAAGAACGGGGCAGGAGCCTGTAAACAAATTGGTGTTGATAAATCCTAGAAAGGGCTCTGGAGACTGTGAGGTAAGATTTAGGGCCCTCCTAAACATCTATGAAGAGAAGGGAATTCATTAAGATGGGTGGAGACAGGTGCCAAACCACGTTAAAATCAGAGAAACGCAAGGATCATTGCAGCCACTGAGATCAGCTCTGGGGCAGCTTCCCAGGGCTGCTGGGAGAAGCCAGTAATTTCCTGCAGGGAACCACAGCGAACCATCCAACAGGAGAGACCAACTGTGCTAGCACATCTGTCTTAGAAGTTGCAACATCTCCTTCCCTATAACCCCTTCAGACTCAGGCACGTGAATGGCCACTGAAGGCCTTACTCCTTCTTTACTTGGACATTCCATTGCCTTTAAAAGGAACCTGAACTGTAGTGTGACTGTAGAGCTTTCTCAAGCTTCCCAAGCCTCCTGCTCTGCTGCTTACTTGGCATGCTTGATGGCTCCATCCAGGGTGCTGAAGAGGGCTCCGCATTCCTCCACCACACAGTGGAAATGCACCTTGTGCAGAAAGTCACACTGGGCATCGCAGAAATCCTTGGTGCCAAACCTGCCCAAAACAGACAAGCAGACATCTTAGGGAAGGCCCCAGGAGAGAAGTGGAGTTGGAACAGATGTTTTTTTCTGTGTTTTTCAACTCTATTAGCATTCCCACAAACAGTCCTTCCAGGCAACCTAGATTCAGAACCCACCCACCTGGACAGGAGGGTGTCCCACAGATGGGAAAGATGAAGCATCACCTCAGTGGCAACTACAGCCTGGACTGCAGAAATACTGCACAGCACCATCCCTGAGGTACAGAACAACAACCCTGCCACGCGAATCCCAGAGCAAAACCCACCACATTACCCAAGATATGCCTTGTGTCATCTTGGAGCAAATGGCCAAGAGGACAAAACCAGCTCAGCGTGGTGTCAGTGCTCACCCACTGCTGAGATTCTCTGGACTGAATAAGTGCAGCACAAATACATGTGATTTCAGGAAACTCCAGAATCACAGGGAATCAAGAAAACAAGTAAGAAACACTGGCAGGAAGGATTTGAAACTTAACAAGGGAATCTTGCATAATTAAGGTACAACAAACTACAGTTGCTCTGATGAGCAGGAAAGCAAGAAACAAACAGCAGCCTGTATGGTCCCAGGAGGGACCTCTCACCAACGGGAGGCTAAAGGAAAGAGAAAAAACTTGTACTGGAGAAGGAAGGTCTGTGGATATACAATATGTGCTGTCAGTTATGGCTTGCAGGGAGAAGAGGAAGGAAATTGTGTGGTAAGAGAAAAGAAACCAAGTTATTGCAAACTAAAGGGGCTGTTTTATCAGAGATGAGAAGTGTCAAAACTAGAAAGAAGCCCCCCCCAAAAACAGAGGTGATGAATCAAAAATGGCTGCATAATAAAATTTGCTTTGGATGAGAAACTAAAGACAAAGCAGAGAATTTGGGATGATGTGAAGACCTTCTAGAAGAGCAGATAAAGGGACTCATTTGAACAATATAAAAATGCACAAATCAGTCACTCTGGATAATGTATGTCCTGAAGTGCAATGGAAATTAACTCCCAAACTGATTACATTACCATTTGCTGGTTTTTAAGACAGAGAGAAGTGGGAAGTACTACCTAACTGGAAAAAAAAAAATTAAACAGTCAAGGTACTGGTTCTTTCAGAGAAAAAAAAAAGACAAGTCATCTTTGGCAATTATCATACCTCTGGCCTTAACTTCTCCTTCCAGTAAAGTAATGGAACAAATATTAAGAGGGAGGAGAAAATCATTAAACATCTAGAGGATAAAGGAACCATGAGCAATAAACAGCATCAGGATTATAAAGAATAAATCTTGCCAGACAAATTTAATTGCTTTTTTTGATAGAATTACAAAATTAGTGGATGAAGGGATGCAATATATTTGGATTTTAGTAAAGCATTTGATTCAGTCTTGCATATGCTTGGAATTAATTCCAATTGGCCTGGATGTAATGCCACCTCATGGCTTGAAACTGGCTGAGGGACCATAAACAAAGGCTGATGACAACCAGCACCACACTGAGCTGGGAGGAGGAGGCAACGAGTGCTGAGAGGAGGACTTGGCTTAGTCTGAGTTTATTTAACATCTTCATTAGTAATCTAGGAGTAAACAGCATGTTTATGAAATTCTCAAAGACACTAAACTGGGAGGAGGTGGCAATACCAGTGCAAGAGGCAAAAAGAGCACAGAGAGGTTTGGCAAGACAAGGGAGAAGGTTCAGAACAGGAGAATCATGTTTGGAAACACACAACAAATACACCTGGGTGTGGGAGGTGTTTTATACATTGGGGACTCACCAAACAACATTAAAAGCAATTCTGTGTCAATAGAACAATAAACATGTATAGATAAATTCTGTATAGATACAAACAAATTGTGAGCTGCTCATTTGGGAGCAGGAAGCTGGTTCTGTCAGGGGGGGCAATTCTGCACCATCCAGGGAACAACAAGAAAGCAACAGGACCTGCAGGCAGAAGGGACTAATCCAGAGTCAGATTAAAGAAAGTAAGTAAGCCTGGTTAAAGGGAATGCTGAAAGTCTGTGACTGTCTGAAGGGGCTGAACTCCAGCTGCAGAGAGGAATGATCTGCTGTGGTTCAAGGGGATATAAACAAAGCTGCAACCAAAAAAACTAAACTAAAAAAACTACGAAAAGGGAAATTCAGGCATACCATGAAAAAAGTTTTGACATTGAACCTTACTAGGTGATAGAATAATGTTCCCAGAGAAGAGAAAACAGCCACACTGCCTGGCAGAATTACAACCAGACTGGACAAAATGCAAATGGACTGCAGGGAAGGATCTCACACCAGCCAGGGGCTGAGGGACTAGAAGATTTTCTAGTCTTTTCTGTTAAAGCCTGTGATTTATAAAGCGTCCACTGGCATTTGTAGGTGACTCTCAGTGTAAGAGCACAAACCTGTGTGTCTGCCTGGGTATATCTGTGTGCTCAAAGCACGTGTCTGTCTGGGCATGTACGTGCATGTGGCTGTATGTGGGTGAGCTTTGTATCTGTTCCATTTTCTTTTTGAGTCTCCTTTCCTACAACAAAAGCAGCAGAAATCATCCCAGCTCCCATACCCCTTTACCTATTCCCATGCCTCTACATCCCCAAAACTTGTTTTGTTTCGGTGGCCTGCTCAGAGGAAATGCCACAGGAAGCGTGTTCAGGCTCCAATGACCAGCATGTAGTAACTGGCCATGGTCTCACACAGGTCCAGTGCTAAGAGCACAACTGCACTGGGTCCCCTGGACTCGCAGAAGTCCAGGATAACAGAACCACATGAAGATCTGTGCTTGTATTTGGTTCTCAAGATCCCTTTGCAAAATAATTCTGTGTGGGCAGGTATTTCTTACCAGACATTAACACCTGGTGCAGGTAGCTACCACCAAGGGCTAAATGTGCCCCAGGTGATCAGTGTCTGACAGAATTAGGCCTTTACATTCAACAGAACTCTGTGTTCAGGGTGAACAGTGAGTCAGACACTTTGCAAAGGAAGCACTTTTCCCTTTCCTTTATTCCAAGTTCCATGCTCTCCTTACCGGCGCAGGTACATCTTCCATGGCTCAGAGAGCTTCTCCTGGACAAGTGCCTTCACTGCCTTGCCCAAGTACTGGGTCGGCTCCCCAGCCCCAGCCTGGGTGCCTTCGCCTTCTGTCTTAATGTTCAGCAGGTTGCCAAGGCTGGCACTGGTCTTGGACATCTGGAACAAGAACACAGACACTGCATCAAGCCCAGCACACAGACACGGACACCCTCAGGACTGTTCCGCACAGAGCAGTGTCTTCAAAGATTAAAAGAGAAGACAAAAATTCTGTGCAGGCTGCTCCAACTGCATCAGCAAAACTCAGTAACACCTCGCTCTTCTGCATCTTCCACCCAGCTATCGAAAAGCACTCAGGTGCCCATTGAATATTCATGGATCTTGTTAAAGTAATGAAGCATCATGTCTACTTTATTCACAAGGAAACTGAGGTGAAGAGAGACATCCCCTATTTGACTACAGAAAAGGTGTGTGGACTTCAACAGTAATAGCCCTGTGTAGCTCCTACAAATTGCTGGTGGTTGAACTGGTAAGCTCTAGTTTATTCAGTCATCTTATCCCAGCCACAAGGATGTCTCCTTTAAAGTGACTATCAGGTATGTGTGAGGGTGGAAGGATGAAAATCTCATTCAAGGGGGAAAAATTCGGTCTCAAGTTCCTGGAAAATTCTTATTAACTTCAATAATAAAATCCTGTCACTTTTCTGTGCTAAACGGAAACATCTTCCACGAAGCAGGACTTGGACTCACAATCTGCATTGCATGAAAGGCTTCAAATAGAATCTACACAGAGAAGGCTTAGAGGTCCAGGTGTATGCTGTGCAGGACAGAAAAATGAAGTTATTCAAGCCTGCCTAGAGGGAAAATTTTTTTTCAGAATAAATGTACAATTTCCCAGATGCTTCCTTTCTCTGCTGTGCTCTCAATTACCTCCAGTAACAACAGAGAATTTCACAGCATGAACAAAATGCAGGATCAGGCCCAATACTGGCACTGAAAACCCCACCCACTTGAGGGTCTCGAAGCCCTTTATAAATATCAGTTAATTAAGCCTGACAGCCCCCTAAATGAACTGCAGTAGGCTACAGGAATCCTGGTTATTTGAGGCTCTCTTAATGCCCCCTGAAGGTAAAGCCCCTGCTGTGGTGTGGAGACTGCAACCCTTTATGGCTGGAATCAGAAATTCAGGTCGTGTGTTTCCACTGGTAATTCCATTTCTGTAAAAGGTTCTTTTTCCTAGGAAAACAATGAAGGATTCCCCCATGGACAGAAATTGTGTGCAGCAAGAAGAAGAAGCAAGTGTGATGCGTTCCTGAGCACACTGAGCTTGACTTCGCAATCTTCAGTCTTGAAGTTGGTTTCATCAATCACACACACAGTGGGTTCTACTCTTTGCTGGTTTATCTTTGGTTAATCTCATTCCTTTAATCTGACTCCTAGCTTGCACCTGTGCTACATTTGCTTTGCGAAACTTAAAGAACCTTCTGTCAGACTGCACACAAAGAAATGCTTTTAGCAAAACATATACTTAAATCACATATTATCCTGGAGATTTTCAAGTGAAGTCTCCATTGAAAGAGAATGTCCCTGACCTGGGACCTTCAGAACGACTCACGACCCCAAAGAGCAGAGTTACTCAATACATTTGCTCACTAAAGAAAGATCTGCCTATTTGGAAATGCTAAAGGGACAATACGAAGGAACAAATAAGAAATTAAGTTTAAAAGGGAAAATCAAAACCCCAGTGTAACAGAAAGCCAGTGGAGGAGAAAAGTGACATAAGGATAAATGGAGAAGTCAAACAACACAGAGAAAAACAGTGGTAAGAAAGAAAGGAGGTGGGAGATTACCAGGCAAAGTCACTTTGCCCTCTCTTGAGGGTTATATGGCCTTGATGCATGTAATGCCCAGAGCCAAGGGGATGGCAATAGTTATGCCTGTAAAACCTATCACATAGCAGAATATTAAAGCATGGTTTAAAGAGTGCCCTGATCTCTACTGCAGTTGTACACAGCCACAAAATTAATCGTGGTACAGTAGAATTTATCATGTGAAAGAGAAATATGTATTTGAGATGATGTATAATTTAAGGAAAAAGTAAGGAAAAAGAAACTGTGCATTATCTAAAATAACTATTCTAAAACACAGTAAAGGGAACTCTGTTAGACAGTATTACTCATACCAGAAAGACAGAAATTGATGATTTTTGGCTCAAAACTTCTAATTTTTTCTTCTCTTTCATAAAAACAGATTATTCTCTCTCTCCCCAAATGAAGGAAAATGTTTTTAAGTAAGTAAACAAAATTAATAACTATAAAAGGAGAGCGAGAGAGAAGTTGCCAGGTTCTGGAAACAAAAGCAAAACCAAACCAAACCAAACCAAACCAAACCAAACCAAAGAACAACAACAAACCCAACAAAAAAAACCCCAAACAAACAAACAAAAAAACCGAAACCAGAAAAAGAAAAGAAAAGAAAAGAAAAGAAAAGAAAAGAAAAGAAAAGAAAAGAAAAGAAAAGAAAAGAAAAGAAAAGAAAAGAAAAGAAAAGAAAAGAAAAGAAAAGAAAAGAAAAGAAAAGAAAAGAAAAGAAAAGAAAAGAAAAGAAAAGAAAAGAAAAGAAAAGAAAAGAAAAGAAAAGAAAAGAAAAGAAAAGAAAAGAAAAGAAAAGAAAAGAAAAGAAAAGAAAAGAAAAGAAAAGAAAAGAAAAGAAAAGAAAAGAAAAGAAAAGAAAAGAAAAGAAAAGAAAAGAAAAGAAAAGAAAAGAAAAGAAAAGAAAAGAAAAGAAAAGAAAAGAAAAGAAAAGAAAAGAAAAGAAAAGAAAAGAAAAGAAAAGAAAAGAAAAGAAAAGAAAAGAAAAGAAAAGAAAAGAAAAGAAAAGAAAAGAAAAGAAAAGAAAAGAAAAGAAAAGAAAAGAAAAGAAAAGAAAAGAAAAGAAAAGAAAAGAAAAGAAAAGAAAAGAAAAGAAAAGAAAAGAAAAGAAAAGAAAAGAAAAGAAAAGAAAAGAAAAGAAAAGAAAAGAAAAGAAAAGAAAAGAAAAGAAAAGAAAAGAAAAGAAAAGAAAAGAAAAGAAAAGAAAAGAAAAGAAAAGAAAAGAAAAGAAAAGAAAAGAAAAGAAAAGAAAAGAAAAGAAAAGGAGACCTTTTGGAGCCCTCCTCTGTCTAGAAAGGATGGGAAGAAAAAAGGTGTCAGAGGCTGCAATATATTTCTTCAGCCAGTTCATTAAATTAATTCGTAAGCAGTGGCTCTGAAATTATACCCGATGAAAAATGGTCTCAAAATTTAAATGGTACAAACTCATCTTATTAGAGGCAAAACATTAAAAAACAAACGCATCTCTTCCCCCCCTTCCCCGCTATCGCAGCTTTAATTTCTCTTGGTGGGGGGAATGAAAGGCGTTTGATGGATGGCTCTTACCTTATTCATAAGCGAGGATAAAAGAGATGAATTTGCCGAGACTGTGTGGCCATTTGATTCATTACTGAAACACACAAACCAACAGGGTTTAGTTAAGATGTGCACAGGGACCGTGAGCACCGAGATTAATCCTTCTCCCTTCAAGCTGCCTCACTCCTCACCTACAACATCCACAGGAAAAGAATGATGCCAACCCTCCCTTGGGCGGGCCAAACTCGCTTACTTGTGATAGCCAAGAGGGAGAGAAAGAGGGTCCCAGGTCTGCAGAATTTCGTTCTTTCAACTACTAGACCTCTTCCCCCTGTGTCCACTCCATCACACTTCATTTGCTAACTCATTACCTCCCCCAGGTTTTACCCCTTCATCCTGTTGGAACTATCAGAAATACCACAAAAATACCACAGAAGCAAGGGGGATGTTGGTGAAGGCTCATACTGACATGGGTCCCCTGGGCAGTACAGAAGGCAAGGCACAATCCTGCATGGAAAGGCAGCCTCAGGATCTCTGCAGTTGGCTCCAAGCGCTGGACTCCCAAAGGGAGGCTTATTTAAATAAGGTATGGACAGGAATGGATACAAACGTCAAATTGGAGCTCACTTATCCTCAGGATCAGTTCCTCTGCACTTTTTCCACACAGCACAATCCCCAAACACTCCTGTTCTCAGCAGAGATGCTGGGCAAGTGGGACCCATGCTTTGAGATAGGTGCATTCACATCTGCACAACCATCACCGTAACTACAGACCAGCCTATGCCAGTCCCAGAAGGGTGTTAGCCTGACACCCAGCTGTTTTGTGTGTCCAGCTTCTCTGGAATGTGCTTCCCTTAGCCCTGGTTCAACAGACTACAGCAGTGGAAATGCTGCTGCTAAGAGTGTGCTGAGGTGTGGCACTGGGGCAGCTTCAATCAGCAATTGATGACAAGTGGAAAGAGTTTTGCCAGTGGCTCGATTTTCAACAAGGCAAAGCTCTTGTTGAAGAGCCAGTAGGTGCCTGTGAGCCCAAAAAACCATCTGGAGAATATACACTTGATTGGGAGCAGAGTGAGCCTGCCTGCCTCCAGTTTTGGGGTGTCCAATTCAACCACTGTGAAACTGCCTTTCACCAGCTGTGTCCTCTTGAATTACAGATATGGGAACTTTCCAAAGCCTGATGCTGGGAAGGGTTGAGCGTGCCTGCCCACCCACTTCTCTCACCCGTGGTCCTTGACGCTCAGGTCCAAGCTGTGCTCCTGCAAGGGGTCCTGACCGGTGGCAGATGATGGTCCCATGGCCTCCGCAGGCTCCTGCTTCACCTGGACTGGATTGAACCGTCCGGGAGGTGCTGGTTGGCCATTCCCTGCTCAAGAAAGACACAGAAATTAAATGCTAAAAATAAATTAAAAGCGTAGGTCTAAAACGAGGTTACAATGGCAAATAAGTAAGTCAAATCATTGGCATCAGTGCCTAAATAGAAAAAGCAAAGAAATAGTTGGGGGGAGGGAAGTACTGGGATTGCTGGTCAGCGTTTATTGCCAAGTTGACATGATGGGTTCTGACGTCCACTCCAGCGTGGAAATTCTTCAAGTGATAATTATTGCAAAATTATGTCAAAGTTGTCCAGGCTATGGGCCCTTTAAAGGAGAAGGGCGGAAGGAGCGTGGGGGAGACCTGATTCTCTGCACAAACTGTCATAACTAATTTGCGGGGCTGCCTCTTAAGCGTTTATTAAAGACTCTGTTAATGCTGAGGCAATGTGGCAGCTTTCGACTGCTAGTCAAGCCCCCTTCCTCGTCCCCCATGCCACGTTGCCGTAGCGACAGCGCGGCCTAGCTCCGCGCCTGCCCAGCAGCAGCATCTGCCCCGCCGGGACTATGGGAGGTGACAGCAGCGGCACTGCTTCCAACTCTGCCCTGCCCTCTCCGTGTCCCCACAGAAAGGGGCAATGCTGCTTTTTAGGGAGCAGGTTTAGTGCTGAGCCCATGAAAGAAGAATTCAAATTGGAGGAAGGGAGGAAAAGAGGAAGGGGTGGGAGGGGGAAGGAAGGAGAACAAATTAAAGTAAAAAAATTAGGAAAAACAGCAAAGAAGAAAGGAGGGGAAAAAAGTTGCTGACAGGAACATGTCTGCAGAGCTTTTTTCCACAATCCCCAAGTGACTAAAATATTAATTTACCCTCCGGCAGTACAGCTGACGGCGAGCTGCTTCTCAGACAGCAAGTGGCATTTTATTAAAAAATAAAGGAAAATAGTTCCCTCAATGACCTTTCTCTGCTTTAGGAAACAATTTTTCAAACAATAATTTTAAAAGTATGTGAAAGTTCCCCTCCTTCTTTAATCAGATCACTTCCCCCTACTCCCCCATTTGCTCTTGGGAAGATGGGGCCATCAGCAAGTGCTCCCAGTCCCATGGGCCAGCAGCTCCAGGCTTTCCACACCCCAGGAAGAAGCCTGGGGACAGCCCAGTGCCCCGGGGTGCTGCCAAGGACAGCCTCCCCTTCACGGCCCCTTGCTGCCCACCATGAGCTGACTGGGAAAGTTCCCTGTGCTCTCATGGAAGCCCCACAGCTGTCAGGGCCAGGACTGAGCTACGATCTGCCTCAGGTCTGGGTGGCAGCAGGAATTTAGTTCTGCCTGCCACAGGGGACTTCCCCTTGCCATCTTTTACCCCTCAGGTAGCACAGGGAGAGGTGAACACAGCTTGCAAGAACTGACCCAAAGGAAGGTCTCGTTTGTGGACTGTACCAACACTATCCCAAAGCCACAGCTGGGACAAAGCTGAAGCACAGAACAGCCTCCCAGATCAGAAAAACAACTGGCCACAGGCTACAGGACCACCAGCACTGGCCCAGCTAAAGCTCAATACAGTCTCAGTAGAGCCTGCAAGTACTGGCTAGGGTATTTTTTTTTCATTTCCATCTGCAATACAGTGCCCTTCTCTTTCCAGCCTACAGCCAATTACACATGGCAATGCTCTTCAGCTCTGGTAAGAGCCTACTCCCTTTGTGGGCAAAGATGTTTCTTGCCTTTCTTCTGGCCGTGTGGGTATAGCCAGGCTCCACAAGAAAGCATGCCAAGACTGCCCTCTACAAGGGTTAATTAGACACAACCAAATTCATTCTCCCATTTATTTTCTTTTACTATCCCCTCCCCAACCGCAGTACCATGGACAACTGGGTGTCTTCTCACTCACTCTCCTCCAAGTCACCAGGCACTGCTCTGCCTCCCACCACTATCACAACTGATGAGGTAACTCACCTGCTTCAACTGCCACAGAGGGCTTGAGTGCAGCTGCTGCCAGCCTGGCCATCATAGGGGAGATTAATCCCTTGCTAGCAGAGATCCTTTCCATTATAGAGGCTGCTGGAGCAGGAGAAGAAGTAGCCACTGGCTCACCAGATCCTGAAACTCCCTGGGATGAGGAATCTGTAGGAGCAGATGATGTTGGATTGGTGCCAGAAGAACCAGCAGTCATCAGACTAGCCGAGCTGGCAGGAAGTGGTGTAGAGACCCGACTGGGGATGATGGGGAAGAAGGATCCAGCTGTTCCAGGAAGTGCTGAGTTGGACAGTGCCAGAGCCAAGGGTATATTGCTAGGAAGAGCCTGGGAAAGCAGGCCAGAGATCTTTGTGGCTGGTGTCAGGCTGTTGGCAGACTTGGTGGCCTGTGAGGAAGCAAGCTCAGCCGCGGAGGAGGGCGCAGCTGGGACGATGAGAGAAACGGAAGACTGCTGACTGGTCGGGGAGGCACTCAGGCTGGAGTTCTTGGAGCTCATGGCAGAGAAGTCAATAAGGTCATCGTTACTGGACTCCTCTTGCTCGTTATCCTTGGAGCCCAGGAGTGAGGCAGGCAGACCCAGCACTCCTGAGCTCCGGATGTGCCGGCGCTCGTGTTTGCGTTTATGGGAAGTCATCTGGCTGGTGGAGGTGAAGGTGAAGCCACAGCCTGCCCTTATGCAGTGGAAGTGGTTGGTGGCCTTGCTGTAGACACAGCCCTCATACTTGCACTCCTCGTACTTGTAGAACTTCTTGAACCCATCCTTGGCATAGGCATCATCTTTGATGTGGTAGCTCTTGTGCTTTTCAATGTCACACTTGTTCTTGAAGGTGAACGTACACCCAGGTCTCCTGCAAGGGAATCGAGGAGAGGGTGGTTGGCTGTGCAGGCAGAGCTGCTGTCTCCCACCTCCCTCTAGGACAACGACTGGGACCGGAATGAGACAACAGCCCCGGCTGCAGAGGGGCTGAGGAGCTGTCTGTGGGTTAACCTGGGACACCCAGGCAAGCAGATATGCTGCCACGTGGGAGAGCTGGGAAGCTCACTCCACTCTGTGGAGCAGCCACAGAAACACGGGAATACTGGCACCCTCCACTAAAATTCCAACAAAACAGCAGGTAAAGGGGACTAAGGTACAAAGTGTGCTTCCCTCCTCTTCCTGAGAACACAAGAAATCAATAGAAGAGCAGTTGTGTACAGAAGGCCAAGTCTGGCCCCAAAAGGGATGAGCTGGCTGGAGAGAACGCTACCACGGAAGTGCCATTAGCAGTGTACTAATGGCCTACTTCCATTGCACTCTGAAGAGCGCTGTGATCTCTTTCCCAAATGAATCTAGGCTCTATTTTCTAGGCAGGATCACTCCTGCCTTCAGAGTGGACTGCGGCATGATCCTGGAAATCACATCTGCCCTGGTATATGAGTTCTCTCAGGAGTAGTACTGAGAAGGTCACAGCAGGGCAAATCAAGTCCCTGTGCATACTCCTGAAATTATGACTTGGCAGAAGGAGGCAAACAGACCACACAGCTCTGAGGCAGGACTCCTCCCCTTCCCTGCTGTCTCACCTGCAATGGAAGTGAGTGGTTTTCTGCCCGTAGAACTGGCATTCCACAGTGCCGCAGTCCTCCGTGGCACGGAACCGCTGGAACCCGTCGTTGATGAGCTGCGTGTTCTTCTTGTGAAAGTTCTCGTGGGTCATCACATCAGAGGTGCTTGTATAGACCTTGTTACAACCCACCTACCCCAGGCCCAAAGAGGAATCATCAGCACAGCAGTCCAACAGCCTGACATTATCACCAGCAGCAATAAATACACGAGCAGCACACAAACATTTAATAGTTCCATTTGCGTGCTTCTCCTAGGGGTTTTAAGTCACCACTTTAATTCCCAATTTAAAGACTGATGGAGCATAGAGCAGTTGAGAAAAAAACCAACCAAACAAACCGAAACCAACTCTCTGGGCATGAAAAAGGAAGAAAAAAAAGGAGGATCGGAGGGATAAAACACCAGCTCGAGATCACTGTGCCTGCTTGGGGAAGCAGTTAGTAGGGTTCCTGCTCTTAAAGAGAATAGAACACTAAGAGATGCTGTTGCTTTTTGTTATCTTGGAGTGACACAGAACAAAGTAGGATTTCATCTATTTGGGGAGTACAAAACTGAGTGGGAATAAGTTATTCACTTCTTTAGTCCTTCTGGGAGGTAAGGCATGCTGGTGCAACATGAGGCCAACCAATCTTTTGAGCTTATAATAAATGGTTTCAATCTAGTAAATCTTAAACCCCACGTTCAGCTGATTTTAGCAAACTGGTGACTTTTTTTCCCTGTTTCCCTGTTCAAGACTCCCACTTCAACAATTTTAAACTTGTGTGGCGAATGGGAATGGTGTGACGAGGACAGAATGCTGAAAACCTGCTTTCCTCTGGGTAAAGCGGGGCAACTTTGCCATATTGAGTAAAAACCCACTGGAATCTGAAAATGTCCTCAACCCTGCTGAGGGAGGATTTTTTTTTCTTTTCTTCTAGCACAACATGTGCCAATGCCTGCACCATCTCAGAAATGAAGAGAAGGAAAACACCACCCCTTAGTTCAGCCCAGGTTGATTCAAACAGGCAATAACAAAACCCATGACAAATACCCAGAGAAAAAAATAAAAAGGATCTCCAGCTACTTCCAATATAAAAGAGCCTCTCTCTCTCCACACTGACACCTTGAAAAAAGACAGACCCTGCATGGCATTAAAAAAAAGAATTAAACAAAAGCGTCCTTAGGAATAATTTGCAATGCAGCTCTTGGTGCGAAAGCCTAAAAAAATGTCAGTTTATATAAACAACTAACTGAATTTTATCCACACCAATTATGGACATAAAGAAAAAAATCCCCATGTGATGGATGGCACAAATTCTGCCATTTAAGCAGTATTTTCTTTAATTGGGAGTTTATATTCTGACACCTTTCCTGTAATACACTGCTTACATGGGCATTACTTTACTGGAAGACGGTGGGCACAGGATGGAATTAGCCATATATAGCTGTGTAAGAGAGGGTCTCTGTTTGAACTCGGAGTGACTTAAAGCTGTGAAACACCCCTTGTCCTCTAAAAAAAATCAAACAAATCCCACCCTGCTCAACTGAAGAAACTAAACAATCAATATTATGGAAGAGTAACAGAAAATGTCCTTGAAAGAAAGACACGTGAAGTTCTCAATTTATCAAATGCTGTAAGCACATGCTTCAACCAGCCCCTATTCAGGACAGAACTTGAGTGCATGCCTAACATTTAAGTATGTGCTTAAGCCCCATTGACTTCAGAAAGCTTACCTGACTTCAAGTTAAACATATGCTGAAGTCTATCCTAGCAAAGCATTTAAGCATGTGATTAAAGCCTTGTGACTTTAACTGGGGTTTAAAACTGCTGGGACAGGTCAGGAAGTGGGCCTGACTTTTCAGATCAGAAAATCTGTCACCAAGGCTTGGCTGATCACTCTGTTTTCAACTGCAGCACATTCTCAGGGCAATGGTTTAGGCCACAATTCTACTACAACAAGTACACATCAAACCCTTGAACCTGAGGAACGATCAGGGTCAGGCCCAAACAATGTGGTGTGTTCATGTCTAAAACAGTAAAGGCATCACGGTGAAATCTGTGCAGCAGCTCCAGCTCTGGCTACACTGCTGCTGGAGCTTGGCTGCCCCTGAAACATGGCCAGGCCACATCACACACGAGTGCCACTGGCGAAGGACATGGAGAACCAGGGGCGTTAAGTGTAGGTATGTGACATTAAGGTTTAATTACTTTAGAAATTGATTATGGAGGAAATTAACCCATTGCTAAAGGGCAGATGCGCCACAAGAAAATCTGGTTTCAAGGGAGGGAAAGATTAGATTTGAGTAGATACAGTGCAGTGGCATTAAAGAAGTCCCTGAGTCTCAGAGAATGGGACTTGCTTGAACAAGTCCAAGACTATGAGAAAACCTTGAGACCTGCTTTGCCTCACTGCATGGACAAGTCTTCTAAAAACTGAGAACGGGGCTTGCCCTTGCCATTCCCAACACTTGGCAGGACAAGTGCAGCGAGGACAGGCCACAGACTTGTCAATGAGGTTCCTGAATCAGAAGCGAGCAAGGCAGGCTATGAATGTCATCCCTCCGCCTTAGGACAGGCCAACGCTCGCTGACAAGGGAGTGCTGGGTGGGCAGAACTCAGGAATCCTGGCAGAGCACGCCAGGAAGGGCCCGGCTGGGGCAGAGGCTGGTGGCTGCCGTTACCTGCATGCAGTGGTAGTGGGTGCTCTTCCCGTTCAGGTGGCAGCCGTGGTAGTACACGCTGCAGTCGTCCAGGGGGCTGAAGCGCATGAAGCCGTGCTGCAGGGAGTTATCACGTTTCTTGTGCATGTTGTAATGCCGAATCACATCCTGTTTACTAGTGAATCTCTGCAGAGATACAGAGACGGACAGTGAGACACATGTGATGCCAGTGGGTGAGTAATCCTGGGGGCAGGGTGGGTGTCTTTTGTTGCTGTTAATAAACTTAGGGGCCCAGCAGTTGAAACCTCGGCAGTAATCGCCCCAAGAGAATCAGATTAAAGAGCAATTGTGTGCATGTATCTTCTTGGTAAAGGTAAAGTAAATACACATGAAAAGTTCTAGAGTAAACGTGACACTGGGGTGATGCCCAGAATCTGCTCCCTGCAGCTTTAAGATTGCAGTTCTTCTAACATAATTTTAGCTGCTACTATCTCAAGAAGTGCTATAGTTAGAAAGCAAACCAGTGAACTGAACAGCCTACAAACAAGTAATCCAAGCTTCCAAGTCACTCACTGTAGTGGTTAGCAAGACACTGGCTGCCACATTCATGTTGGACTAGAAACTGGGAAAAACCCTTTGCTCTTTTACACTGTCTTCCCATTCTAAGTCTCTTGCGTCCCTTAGAAGGTGGGATGGTTTTATTAAGAAAACAAGGACAGAAAACTTTCTTCAAGTCACAGAAAAAGATGCTTTTCTACAGAAAAAAAAAGAGCTCAGAGCTAAATCTGTATGACCAGAATATCCTTTTCATCCTCTACCTGCTTGAAGCAATGAAGGGGTACCCCAATGTCAGAGCAGGCTAAGTGCCTTTAAAATGAAGCTTTTTATTTCTATTTCCCACAGACATCAATATTTACCACTGAAGGTGAGAAAGTAAATCTGATTTTTTTAAAAAAGAAATCAATATCCATTTATTTTGAGCAGTAATTGAAAAGGCCTATATTCTAATGTTTAACAACTTTTCCAGTCTGCCTCATAGGAAACAAATGATTATCACTTCCACTCTTTCCTCCTATAATATCAATCCTGATCAATCTTGTTGGTATTGGCACGGGAATATATGGATATAGATTTCAACAGAAATCCCTCGGAGGCTGGAGGTATGATTTCCCAGGGCGTACATACAGGATTGCTATTGCCAATCATCGTTAATTTGTGCCCACTTATTACAGAGCGTTACTTATTCTAAAATATATCTCAGCCATAAAATAATTTGCATTTTAAAAAGCAGCCTAAATCCTTATTCCCTGCGAGACCAGACAGCTCCTTTGCAAGCAGCTTCCAGACTCCTTAGGAAATAATCATGAGACCAATCATAATAATAGGTTTTTCTGTTTTTCCATCCTTTGTGTTTCTCTCTTTCTGGCGCAGGGATATCTGTGTCACAGCTGGGATAGACTCATCTTGATTACTCGGTGCTCGGCTAGAAGGACCAGTATGTGCATCCTGGAGAGAAACTCTCCTTTGATCAATAGAAACCCACAGCCAAGCCCAGCAGCTCCAGATCAACTTCCTCTGCTGTGGTCAGACTCATCCCCGGGAGACCCAAAGGTCTCCTCGGGCAGGGCTGAAGTTGTGTCTGGTGCACGGCAGAGGCAAACTCTGGGATTCCCACTCACGCATCAGCCTGACCACAGAAGTGCCAGTGCCAAACTCCCGGACCTGGGATAAGGGTAAACAAACACAGCACGTGACCTGCTGCCTTGACGTGGATACCCTGGCAATTCTCCCAGCAATTACAGCATCGCTCCTACCCCCGCGCCTTCCCCACAAATCCCGCACGGCTGCTGGTCCTACTGCGTGTTTTGTTGCAGATACTGCTGCTACAAAGTCACTCGGGCAGCAGGAGGGAAAGAGACAGACTAACAGATCAGCATTCCCTAGTTTCAGGCACAGTTTGTAACACAGCACAATTTATGCTCTTGGTGTTTCACTGATATAAATGTGGAGTAGTTCCCACCGACTTGAGCTGATCTATACTTGGCTCCTCATTGTAGTGGTCTGAGTTTGGTTAAATGGTATTAGATTGAGTTAAATGAGAGCAAAATAAAGTTCTGTTAAATTCAGAACCTATCTTGTCCTCTTCCGGAGCAGCAAAGTGAAAAGGCATGTGCATGCATGTGGGAGGAAAGCACAGGACACACACTCCCCCCGTGTGTTCGGGGAGCTGTGCTGGTAAGTTTTGAGCACTGCTCTACCTGGTAGTTGCACTCTGGGTCAAGGCAATGGTAATGTTCTCTGTACTGGTAGGCGCAGTGTATGTGTCCACAGTGCTGACTGCCAGAGAACCTGCAAACAGGAGAGAGGGAGAGAGAATAAACCACTGTCCTGGCAGCAGTGCCTGTAAGCAAGGTACAAATAAACTAAGTCCCGTTCCTGCCTTCAACTCACATGTTTATGGCATTAAACCCCATCTCCTTTATCCCCTCTGAGGATGGTGACCCTCTCGCCTTCCCTTGCTTATTTGTCACTATTTAAAGGTGCTTCTTGAGCCGGATCACTCAGGTCTTGTACATTCCTAATCTGTCTTTCCCCTTGAAATTCATCTCCGTTATCTAAGTTGTTTACTTGGGGAGGCCTAAGGAAGGAGGGTTCCTTGAACTAAACACCACACAATTCTAGAACAGAGCTTAGATACCACAGCACCAAGTTTCAGAAACCTCCCATGACAGAAGGAGACAAATAAATGTTGGGCAAATATGGATTTAAATTTATCTAAATTTATTATCTGAATTTAAGCATAAGCCCATCCAGTAGGACATCAGAAAAGTTGTGCACAGCAAATTTGAAAACTCCTGACTTACAGGGTGGCAAAAAGGACCAGAAAGACAGGAATGCCTTGTAATACCTACATACAAACAGTCAGTACACAGAATTTACTGACTGACAGACACACCAGGAACTGGCACAAGGGGATGAGCCAGTAATGGGGTAATCAGTGCAATGAACTCCCTTGTGTATATTCTAGAGGACCCTATAAGAGCTTGAAAGGGAAAAGCAGCAGAGAGAAGGGGACTCAGAGGGGAAACATTCAAAGATAAAGTACCATCTGCTCAAAGGTTCCTCAAAGGTTCCTCACGTCACTTAAGTGCTAAACACAGCAGGAGTGCATATGATAAAGGGCACGGGAAAGAAATGAGGAAGCGCAATGGACAAAAAAGGAAACTGAGAGGAGAGAGAGTGTCCTGGGGCAATCGAGGAATGGGGCAGGAGCAGGGAAGATTATGGATCCTCGTAAGGTGAGGTAACACGAGGCTACAGGATAGGAAAAGTCTGGATGAAAAGCAATACTAAATAAGCCATTTCTGAAGCACAGTAAGGAAGAGGAGGTCAACTGTGGAGACAGCAGGGCCTCTAGGAGATGGAAAGGGGACTTAATTGACAGAAAAGATAGACATTGCTGAAAAATTAAATGACTTCTTTGCCTTAGCATTCACAAAGGGAGACAGGGACAGATGCCAGGAGCAGACATGCCTTTCCCTGGGGAAGAAGAAGAAATACTGCAGGAAATCAGGATCACGTCAGAACAGGTGATTGAGAAACTGGAACAAACCTCAGCAGCAGAGAAGAAACAAACCACAAGGCAAACAGCAGGGCTGGCTGCACAAACAAAGGTGTGGAACTGAGAGCAGAGGAAGAGATTCCTGCTCAATGCCTGGGCAACTTCTAGGCTCGTCCAGGGCAGCCGCCAGAGCCACTGTGACACTGGCCAGGGACATGTGGCTCCAACTGGCCCTGCCGGTCCAGGGCTTTATGTCAGCAGCACGACCAGCAGCTCTTCAAGGAAAGAAACTGCCCTGTGGGAAGCTTCCTCTCTATTCCACTGATGTGATGGGGAAGAAAGAGCAAAGGGCTGTGCAGGGCTGGAGAATTTCGCTGTGCAGGCCAGGCAGAGAGAAGCGGAAGATTTGGACCTTGCTGACAAATACAAAGCAGTTCAAAATATTATCCAAAATGAAGCTACAAAATGATCAGAGATACCAACTGGAGTAAAAGAAGGGCCAGACACCAAAGAGATCTGATTCCAGGAGATGAGTTACTTGAAGCATCCGAGCAGGAATAACACATGGGCTCAGTTTTAAAAGCAACAGCTAAACAAGCACTCCAGCACTTCCAACTCCTACCCTCCTTTCCATGTGCCACGGAAAGGTGTGTGTGGTGTCCACAGCACAGGAAGGGAGAGACAAGTGTTCCACCAAGCCGTGTGCTGGGGGAAGGAGGGAAGTGGCAAATCCAGCACAAAGGGCAAATTCTGCTCCTTCGGTGTGCAAGGTTGGGCTTCTAAAGGGTTATATCATCCTGTGTTTCTTCTGACACTTGAAACAGTTCAAAGCTATTAATTTTTAAAGCACAGCATCTGTTTAGGTTTTTCATAACAGGAAAGCTTACACACCACACACTCACTTACACGCACACACACGCGCACATTTACATGCGCAGGCTCTACGGTACATCAACACCCCCTGAACTTACATGGACGTACCCACAATCTCCATACACGTGAACAGACACAAACACACATGCCCGAAACAAGAAAACTCACAGACTAGCTCATCACGCTGATATACAAATCCAAACTCCTAAGTTGTCAATATAGACGCATAGATTCATTTGCACAAAAACAACCCACTCCCTTTACATTCATCGGTTCACTTTTTTTCTTTTTGGCCAGAAAGAACTAGTCTTGATCTGGCAAGAGTTGATAAATAAATTATAATAAAAATAATAAATAAAGAAGTCAGCATGCTTAGAGAGTGTTTACAGACTCATTACTCTGTAACGATGATGTGAAAGAAGAAAAAAAAAACCCACCCCAATTACAAGGGGGGAGGAAACCCACACAGAAATAAATATTTAAGCAAGTGCTGCCAGAAGCACCATCTGCTGAGGCACTAATAATAATAATAATTTTTTCTGTGGTCTTTTTTTTTTAATTATAAATATACACAGAGGAGGAGGGGGAAAAACAACCCAACCCAAACTAGCTAAGTAAGAGGTTTTGTTTTGTTGTGTGAGAGAATGGATTATCCCTGGGCAGCTTTTGGCAGTGGCTTTGGCAAACTCATTAAGCTAATTATGCAGTACAGACATAAGAGTGTTGTGTCTCTTCTCCCCCCACCCCTTGATTTCAAGGCTCTAAACTGTTTTTAAAAATGTGTGTAAATTGAAGGGAAATGGCTGTGCTGCCAACGGGTGGCTTGCGGAGCCTTTTAAGCAGGATGTGGTGTCCCTGAGGTAGCTCACGTACCTCCCTCAGCTACCTGCCTGACCCAGGGGAAGGGGCTTGCAGAACTCCACAAGCAGTGGATGTGGCTGAAGTGTTTACACTGTTCTCTTCGTGAGAGGGGAATGGGGGACAGAAAGGTTCCAACCTCCTCTCCCACTGCAACCCCTGCAATTCCTGCAATCTCAGGGACAAAAGGATGCTGCTCCTTCTGCCCCATGCAAAGAGTGGTTTAAACCCCTGCTTTCCTTCCTGTATTCTATATATTCTACTACTGTACTCTCCCTCGAGGCAGTGAATTCCCACATGCACTTGAGGCATTGCTGCTTGAGGAGCTGCCTGTGGTGGTGCAACTGTCCTCTCTTCCCACAGGGCCTTCAGCCCCCTTCTCCTACGTCTGGGATTTGGGCAAAAGGGAGGAAATTAAGTCACTTCTCATTCCACTCTTGAGCTAGGAGAGTGCTGTTCCCATTCTTTTTCCCTGCCAAAATGCTCCCCTCACCTTCCTAGCAGCTGACTGTCTCCCACAAGGAGACTCTCCTTGGGCTCTGGTAAGGTGGGAAAGCACAGTTCACATTCCCTTCCCTTCTCATTAATAAGTACCCAAGTGCTGGTGGGAGCAAACCCTCCAGTTTCTTCCCTGGGGAGAAGTGTTTGCTTGCTTCCCTGCCCCGTGTCTGTCTGGATACAAGGGGCTTCTGTTGGGAGCTTTCTCACAGTACAGATGGAGGATTCAACTGGCTGGGGGCAAAGCCTGATGGACCCTTAATACAGCGAGTTCTAAACCAGGCAGCTGGTATGCAATCATCTCCTCTGTCCCTCTGGCTCTTGTGGCATTGCTCACTCTGTCCCAACTCAAGAGCCCTGGGCTCCCTCTCAGCATCGCTGTCTTGACCTAAGCATGCCCACAGCTGGGACAAGGTGCCCTACTCCGCACCTGATTCTGTGAGGGTTTCTCAGACAAATGAGCTGCAAAAATTTTCTTGGATAAACATCCCGTGTTGATGCCAAGAGCTGCCTAAACTCAAGTCACTTTTGAATTTCTCCAGCCTAGATTCTCAGAGGTGAGATGTTCTCTGCTTGCCTCCTGCAGACACCAGACACAGTAGGGGAAAAAGGCAGCGGACAGAGAGAACGACAGTCAAGGGGCAGAACGCCCATTTAAATCCTGGGCTTCCTCAGTGAAGCAGTTTTCCACTATTTGTCACAAAGTCTAACAACTCTGGGGAGCTAAGCGTGCTCTTGGCACGGCTGTGTACCTCTCACAGCTACTGCACTCCCAAGCAGGGGGACAGAGAGCAAGCACAGATGCCACGGGAAATGGAAGTGCCAATGTCTGGTTTAAACACTTGATCCAGACAAGACCTCATCTCTCCCAGCACCACTCCACCTTCTTACTCCCAGCCCTCTCTCCAGAAAAGTCAAAAGTTTTGCCTACCTGGCAATATACTTCTGGTAAATATTTACGTCTTCGCTGACGGCTGGTTTGTCAGTGGGTAATCCATTCCTAATGAGAGACACAAAGGGCAGAGCTGGTTAGCAGGAACAGGGCACAGCACAAATTCCTTGTTTCTCTCACACACTGCCGACAGACCAGGAGAGAGGGCCCAGGGAAGGATACCAGCAAAGATACACGTAAGTTTAAATTCCCTCCCCTTTGCCCTTCAAATCCCGTACCTTCTTTTCCTAGGGAAACATACAGGCTGCCTACCACCCTTCCTGCATGTTCCCTCTTTGCAGGACTCAGAGCAGCTTGTTGGAGAAGCAGAGAAGACCAACCACAAAACCTGTTTCTACAGAAAAAAATGAAAACCCCTACACAAAAAAGTGATGGCCACATGCAAACAAACACCTCTCTGAGGCACCTGGCAGCGCTGCCCTTGTGTGCACGGAAGCTCTGCCTCTGGCTCAGCTGCAGGAGAAGAGTCTCTGTGCCAGCCACATTGTGAGCTACTGCCCATTTCCCTGTGGCCAGCTGCCCTGGTGCACTACGACCAGCACTGGAACAGTGGTTCCAGCCCCTGGATGGGGCTTCAAATGCCTCTTTGTTTCACAGATACCCCAAAACTCCAACAGACAGATTATGTATTTTAATCAATGAGAAAACCACCCCAACCTGGGGATAAGCCTGGATTACTTTACATCATCAGGAAGCAGACAAAAATAATATCCTTAGTGAGTTCAGAAAGAGGGAAAATGAGATGCAGGGCCAGACTCCACCCTACCCAAGAGACAAGGCCACCCCAGTGCACCCCTAGACAGGCTGCACCCCACCTTTGTGCGCTTTGCCTGCGCCCAACCTCCACTCCTCCTCCTGACAGCTCTGCACCCTGGTTTAAAGAAGGACACTTTTGCACAGAGTTCACTTAATGGTAGACAAGTTCAGGGCAGGTTAATGGCATTAGATGTAAGAGAGTTTAAACCCATGGCAAGGGTGTATGTGCAGATGTGTGAGAGTGAAGGGTAATTCCTGTCAGGTTATTGAACCCAGTGGGGACCAGGAATGGGAAGCCACGGCCCAGACACCGCAGTCAGCACTCCCTTCACCGGCACAGTCAACTGGCTGCTGTCTTTTATCATGGAAGCCTGTTATCTAGTGAGCAGCCTGAAGGGGAAGGGACCAGAGCCCATTCTGTACTGCAGTGTGTGATCAGGACACGGGAAGTGCCAGGTTGAAGGTCCTGGTCATCCCTCCATTCCAGCTGTAGCCCCATCATGATGCCCTGGTTGAGGAAGTCCTGTGGCCAGAGGAAGGATCACCATGGTGCTGGCAAACCCACATCTGGCGATAGGCAGGAAATGTGCAAGAAAAGGAAAGCAAACTGGGATCCCAGTGCAACACCACAGCAGATTAAGAGGCTTGCTTATCTCGCTTGTGCCTTACTACAAACGGCCCTGGACTTACTACAAATGACCCCATGGCATTCACAGCTCACAACAGCCCCAGGTTCACAGCGAGAAACAAGCAAATCCAAACCATGACAAGAAAGCAGAGAAGTCTCTCCCTTCCTCCCTGCTGCAGCCTGATGTACATATGTATCTCTTCTACAGCTGCCACCTCTGGAAGTCCCATTAAATGTAATCCAAGGTTTGGCAAGGCCTTCAGATACCTCCATTCAGTCAATGGCATCACTGAAGAGACTGCTGGCAACGTATGTGCAGGAGGTTATTAGTGGTAATTGGGCTGATGAGTTTGCCCAGTCTGAGGGGTAATTGAATCACCTCTATTTGTGTAAGCAAATTGAGAAGACACAGGCCCGTCCCCACAGAAGTAGGTATATGCCTAACTCCTATGGAAATTGATGGGAATTAGGCACCAAAATGTCTTCTGAGTTCTGGGACAAACAAAAAGCCCCATTTTGCTAACAGTAAAGTCAGAAGAGTCATGTCTTTGAGTTAAATGGAAACAAGAATCAGGTTCTCCTACAGACACATTCAGATGCCTGGGAAACCAGAGGGAGAAGAAAATAAAGTAGTTCCAGCCTTGACCTTAAGAGTGCTGTCAGCACCATGTTCCCTCCTCTTTCATTTTAACGTTATGAACTCGGGAGCTATTGGACTCCAGGTTCATGGCTATGACTGCTGACGGCAGGTCACAGCCTTAGTGCAGATCAGATAAATAGAGATGTAAGGTGTAAAAGAGGAGTAGACACTTCAACAGAGAGCAAAGAGAACTGTCCCATGAACAATGCAGTATTTATCACCGCAAGAACTTGGAATTGCCCACTGAACCACAGACAGACTTCTGGTATGATCCCTCACTAATACAAAGGTAAGGAAAGTGGGAGTACACTTACTTTACTGTAGAGACTGTTCCAGTTGTGATGGAGTCTGTCTTGGAGAAAGTTGACTTCAGGTACTCAGGAGTGTTGAATGGCAATGAGATGGACTGCTCTGGCCCAGCCACAGGGGTGCTGCTGGGGGTACTGGTGAGGGAAGCAGGGGCCAGGCTGGGGACTGGAGCTTTTACTGGAGTAAGCTTCTGAATGTTCCTCACATCGTACTTGGAAGGCCGGCCTACCTTGCCTGTCTTGAAGGCGATGGCTCCTCCCATGTCTGGGCTTCCTTCCCCAGGCTTGAAAAGGTGCAAGTACTTCACGTTTTCTAGGTCATACTTGGAGGCCTTCTTGTAAGTGTTGCCATTTTGTGGCCTGATGCTCTCACCCGTCTTCAGCTTTTGAATGAAGAAGTCATATTTGGAGGCCCGTGACATCAGGCCCTGCATCTGGGAACTGCTGGGAGAAGGCAGTGGCAGGATAGTGGCTTTGGTCTCCGTCAGCATGGAGGCATCTGGACCCGGCACTCGAATGGGCTGTGCCAGCACCGAGGAAGGTTCTTTGCCCAGCTTGGAGCCCAACTCCTCAGATTTGGCCAAGTGCATGGGCCACGAGAGCTGCTCTCCAGCTTTCAGTTTGCGGATGTACTCCTCGTACTTGGAGAAGCGAGCTCGTTTGCTCATGGCATCTTCGCCGGGGAGAGAGGCAACAGTGGCAGTGGCCTCTGAGGTAGCAGCGTTCAGCTTGTCGAAGCTGATCTTGCGGGCCAGCTCATCCCGCATGTTCTGGTCATCGTAGCCGAACATGCCCAGGAACTCGTTCATGGTGGTGGCGGCGTAATCCCGCAGTGATGAAGCTTCCCCTGCAGAGAAACCAGAGGAGAGAGTCACACAAGGCACTGATTTTTCTTCTCCTCCCATACCAGCACTAGTAGCAGGGAGGGGGGGAGGAAGGGGAGAGGGGAACATGATCTACTGACGTTTGGCTCACTTGTTAGGTTTTATGACTCTTAAATTAATTTGTTTAAAAAAAAAAGTAATTAATACTGGGGTAAAATAAAAAGAGTTCATCAATGCCAGGAAAATCAATTTCCTAAATGTTCTAGCCGATGGCTTTTCAGTACATTAAACAAAGTTTCATAAATGTCTCTGCACTCTTGCCTTGGTCTAATATGAAGAAAAAGTAATTTTACTGGAAGTGAGACCAATGCCAATATGCCGAGGTTTGTACAGATCTGTCCTTGTGTATGTTTGTGTGTGGAAGAAGGTGCACAGAGGATAGACAGCAGCATGTGTAAGGGGGAAAACCCATGTGAAAATGCTGTGCGTGTTGGTGAAGAGCAAGAAGGGCTGAGAGCAGGCAGGACAGCATGGTGTGAAATGGGTAAGGGAGACGGGCAAGGCAATGTATGGGGCAGAGCAGGAAGAGGGCAGAATACAACAGTGCAGAGAGGAGGAGAGCAGCAGAGGTGGAGATGAATCAAGGCAGAGGAAGAGCAGCAAAGGCTGTGCGCATGAGAACCTTGGCAATGAGGAGTCGGGGAAGGAGTGGAGAAGGCAAGACAAAGACAGGACAGCTCCCCATCACTGTTGCAGTCCTTCCCTTCCCTGTCAATTTTGTAAGGGTTTGCTCAGCTTGCTCTCCTCAATCCCTATGACTGGACAGCTACTACTTGCCATGTGGAAAAGGGCCACAGTCCAGTAAATGCTGTGGAAACCTACAGGCAGCCTCCTGAGCAGCTAGGAACAGCTTTCAGTAACACTAGGAAAGGGGAAAGTCCACACAGGTGAAAAATAGGTAAGGAATAGCCTTCTCTCCATCAGGATTTGGACTGAGGAGAAAAAGCTGTTGTCCGGATGTGGGCTCTAGGGAGGGGGAGAAAGCCAGTGCTCTGAAGCATGGGTTGGGGAAGGGGCAGGGAAGGGGTTAGTCTCATGGAGCCTGATTACAGGGAGGAAGAATGAGCAAAAGCTGTCCTTCCTTGGGTCTCTCCCTCCCTTCTTCCCTCCCCTACTCCCTCAGGCAGTTTCACAGGCCACCAGGATGGGAAGAACACACATCTGGAGGTCACCCAATATCAGTGTAAAGGAGGAAATAAAGACTGCTGTGATGTGTCGGCTTGGCCTCATTTAGGCTTCGGTCTGACACCGCGCTCCTCCTCCTCTCCCTCTTGCTTTCTCCTGCAGAGTAAAGATTTACTGTGTGCAGGAGTCCTTCAAACCTCCCTCGTCATCTTTACTAAACACTCGCTCTGGCTCTAATGGGCAAGCACACTCCTTCCCAGGCAGCCAGCACAGGGAGGTACACTGGCAGCAGAAAGGAAGTTCTGGGCACGGGGTCCTGCTCTAAACAAAGCAACACTGCCTTGAAACACAGTGGAAAAGGAGGGCACCAAGACGCTGCCGCAGAACAGGTTAGCAGATCCAAAAGATCCGTAAGATGTGGGGGATCTGACAGCCAGTGATGCCACCCGCAGAGGCAGGCACGGACACGAGAGCATTTCTGCGCACACAAGAGCCCGCCAACGAGCGCAGTCGAAGTTCAATAGCCATCAGCTCCCACAAATCAGTTTTCACAGGACTCTGTGGAGGAAAAGACTGCCTGTGACGGGCACTAAATGGGCAAGACCATGAAGGTCACATTCCTGCTCCAGGATTGCCTGGAATAGCTGTTTTACTGCAGCAGAAGTGCTGCCGTGCTGGTTCCCTGCGTGTGGGGTTCTGGGGGAAGGCAACGTGAAGAACACGTCTGGAGCCTGCAAGGCGAAGGACAAAGCCACACTTGCTGGGATCTGGTTTAGCCCAAAATGACCTTCCAGTTCCGGGCACTTAAGCCCAGCATTCTGCATGGGATTTGGGTGCCTGACTCCAGAATAAACACCCTGTTAGTTACAGAATGGGTGGCTATGGCCCTGCAGTGTCAGGCTCGGGGTGTAGCACAATCTCATGGGTCACTATTAATCTTACAGGATGTTAAATGCAGAACCATTCCCCACTGGGTCCACTAACAAAACTTGCCTGAAGGACAATTTTATCTTTCACACACAGCATATTAAAAAAAAATCATTTCACTTTAAAGCAGTTCTCCTCCTTACCTCTTTTTTTTCTTCTCCCTACTCCCATTTCAGTGTAACCCCACAATCCAACAAAAGAGAATGAACCCATGAAATCTCTACTGGGTCTAACATTTTCCTGTTTTTGTTAAATCTGCTTTCCCTGTTCTGCATTTCCTTTCTTTTTGGACCTGTAAAACAACCCCCAGCTTCCCTCATAATGCCCTGATTTCCAAGGACTGCACAGAAAAACTCTAGCCAATCTGTGCCAACCTGCAAGGGGAAAATGAATATCACACTGAGGATCTCGTAAGAAATTAAACTATTAAATGTGATTTTTGGTAGCTTTAACCACTGCCATCAAAGCCAATGTGTCCCATCTTTGGTACCATGTGGCTATACCTCAACTGGTGTAAACAGATGCAAAATCCAAGCCTATAGGAAAGGGTGGAGGGTGGTTCAGAATTTCTTTTGAGCTTTGTGAAGTCTGAGTTCAGGTTTCACTGTCATGGATTTAATCCCCAAACCCACCTTGAATTCTGTTTTTCCTTTGCTCAGATTTGGCTCCAGATGATCCTGATCACCCTCCCTGATCAACAGCTTTGCTGATGCTGCTCAGTCTTTCCTCACCCACACTTGAGACGAAATCCTGGCCAGTTCCCACTGCTCACTGCCAGGAAGTGCAGCTCTGCTCATCCAGCACGAGCCCAGCACGAGCCCAGCACATCCCCTCAAGTTAAGACAAGCCACACTTAATTGCTCAGGCACCCAACATGAAGGTCAGAGGCCCCTCCAGCGGAGGCACCTTACAGAAGGGAGCTGACTCACCAGAAGGACAGTATGAGACTCAGCCACCTCACTTGACACACGCTTTGGTACAATGGTGAAGAGGTAATTAATATTACCTAATCGACAGAAAACCCTCCTCATATCCACAAACAGACAAAAACGAGGCAGGACAACAACTGGGAAACACATTCCTGTGAGGAGTCCTGGAAACCACAGAAAGCATTATCCCTGTGTTTTCCTTCCCCTTCCCTGCAGCGCATTTTCTTCTCCTTTCCTGTGTGATAATAAAGGGCTCCCTCTCCCCTTGCCGCTGCTCTCCATTTGTGGGCATTGCCAAAGAGCAGAGATCTGTGTGTCTCAGAGCAGCTATCATATCACAAAGGATCCGAAGCTAGCAAAAAAGGCGCTAAAAATAGCCTGCAGCAGCACACTATATATGGAAGGAAAAGCAAAACAGCCCAAATGGAGTGCAAGGTCTGAATACTGGGGGATGGGACATCCCAGCCAGGGCTCTGTCCTTTATTCTGCTTGGGAGGGAAAACTCATAGACTTGGGGGATACAGGACGATGAGCGAGAAACTGGCACTTGGCATGTACGCTCTCCTAAGTGGAGTCTCCCCAGGAAATTAGGAAGAGAAAAACCTCCTGGTTGAAAACAGGGCCAATGAATATTCCTAGAGCCTTATCCAAGGAGCTAAGAAAAGAAAGGCAGATCTGAAAGCTTGTACAGGAGGAAGCTCCTACTGACTACTTTAGCCCACTATGTAACAGACAAAGTAAAGAACATGTGTAGGAAAATCTCCCTGGGCATGTGTGCGTCAGTGAGCGACTGTGGAAAGGGATCTGTGTCAGAGACTGTGCTGAGAAATCTTGTTGCTATATATAAATGTGCACAGAGAAGCATGGGCCGGTCAGTGGGCAAGAGAGGGTGCCTGAATGAATGAAGAAACATATCTGCACAACCAAGAGCAGCTTCTGACACCCATCTCCTGAGAGACACCAGCTTTGAGACTCCTAAATGTGCTTCCCAGGTGGACCAGAGAGGAGGCACAGAGGGCAAGACTGAGCACTGACTCCTCAGTCCTGTTTTCCCAAGGGGAGACTCGAACAGAAATTCCATTTTATTTCAAAACACGAGGCTTGAACGGCATTGACCGAGTCTCTGTGAACTTCTGCCTGATGCACAACGAGCCTTACTGTCAGCCTGGAAGGACACAAAGGTGGCCACAATTTGGCAAGAGACCACAAGAGGTGCTGGTGGAAGGCACAGGCAGCAGCTGAATCCCCAGAAAGTGAACAATGCGTGTACACACCAGGACTCTGGGAAGCAGGAACCCTTCTCATTCGCATATAATTAGGATCACTTTCCCCACTGACCAAGAATGCCTGTTAGATGTACGATTTGGTTTTCTGTGTGGCTCCTGCTTTTCACCCAAGTTTCCAGCAGATTTGAATATGGGCTTAGTTTTAAATGCTGTTCAGCACTGTCAGCTCTGTACCCTCTGTTCTCACAGGGAGCAACTGGTGCTCAGAATCTTCAAATCAAGGTTTTTGTGATGACTCCCCCAAGGCTACTTTGACTGGGAGGGCAGAGCTGTATTCCTCTCCTTTCATCTGACTCCTGCTACCCCAAACTCCTACAAAAAATCCCTCCTTTTTAACAGAGGAAATTCCAAATCTCACTGGAATAAATTTAGCTCACACCCAGTAACATCAGGTCTTGAGAGGACTTGGTGATGAACAGCTGAAAATTCATTTCCTGAACACTGACAGAAAAAGTAAAGGAAAATAACTTTGTCCTTTTGAAAACAAGGGATGTTTCTTGTGCTTTCAGGGAAATGTTGCAAATGACATTTATAACAAGGTTCTTGAAGCAGACGTGACAGCACGTCTGTTTGCAAGTCAAATCCCACGTGGCTCTGTATGTAAACTGGACCCCTCATGTGCCATTACCTGCCTTAAACATAAATGAAGCTTTGCCCCCCCCATAAATTACCCATTTTTGCATAATCCTTTCACAATACAGCTCTGCAAAGGTATTTTACTGAAATCTCCTACCCCAGTGAGAAACCTCAGCTCCTTTTCATTTTCCCCAGTTTGGTAACACTTTTTTTACATTTAAGTTCCCCTCTTTTTAGTTTTCATAGCAAATAAAGGCTGCAAATGGTGGGGTGGAGGGGTGTGAATTAAAACAAACTAAAACAGAGTCCAGGCACAATCACCTTGTGTCTGGGAACGACAAGGGCTTTCCTATCAAAGGAAACTGAAGGTCACACTTTCCCTCATTGATCTTGCAATGTTTGTTAATTACTCTGTCACTGATGTGGCGAAGGATAATTAAACAGCTCTGTTTATATCTTATATGCATAATTATGTGTGCTGCCACTGAACTCGTGAAGACTAGAGAATGTGCCTCTCCAGAAGGGGAACGGACAGACGGAGATGAGTTTCAGCTGCATTATTAACAGGAGGAGGAAAACATGCGCACACAAAAGGAGGAAAGTTTGATGGATTCACAAAGTGCTGAGATCAGGGGAGGGGTGCGTGCAGGTGGAGCAAATTAGGGAAGATCTTTCAATTACAGATCCAGCCCAGCTGAGTGACAAATTGGGAGGGAGCTGCTCTGCCCTAATGGAGAGAATTCAATTCACCCAAAGCTTTTATCAAGGCTTAGCACTCATACACCCCCTCAAATCAATCTGGGGGAAACCTGGGTAACAGAAAGGGAGCAAGAAAGTCATCTGAGGCTTTCCCCAACATCTCTCGTTCAACTCAGCTTTTGAATGAACCACAAAAATAAAGCAGAAGCAATCTGAAAATAGGAACTATACGGCTGGAGGGAGCACACAGGAGATGGTGGGGGAAACTGAGGTTTGGGAGCAGCATTTTCAGCAGCTCATTCTGGAGCTCAGGGTGGGCAAAGCTCGAGGACTGGGTCCCTCACGAGGGGAGGCAACAGCACAACGCAAGTGTCACCTCAGCTCCTCCGACCGGGCCCAGGGACCGCGCGGCAGCAAGAAGGGACGGCGGTGTTCGGTGCTGGGTGGCTCTGCAGGGGCTCTCTGGGGACCATCCCAGCCTTGCACTGGCTGGTTTGTCCTCCCACAGGCTCCCTCGGTCAAGTGCAGTCCCTGGAGGAACACCTCGGTGGCCATTCCTTCCAGAACCTTCCTCCTAGGGACTGCTCCCATCCTGCCCGGGTGTGGCCCAGCCCGGCCCCAGAGGTGAGGCTGTCCTGTCCTGGGGCCATGCTCTGCTCGCCCGAGGTCCCGCAGGTCGTGGCTTGGCATCGGGCCTTGGCAGCTGGGGAAGGGGCAGCCCTGCCAGAGCTCCTGGCCCTCCCCCAGCCTGCCCCAGGGCTCCATGGTCAGTAAGCACTAATCGAGGGGCTGTGTGTGGCCACGAGTGTGGTTACATAACCCAGCCAGCCCGAGTGTGGACACCCTGCAGAATCCACCTGGGATTTGTCACAAGAGCTCTCAGTGCTTCTCTCCCCCGTCATGGGAATGCAAGACTAGGAAACTAGCACCCACCACAGCTATGGCCATCTGAGTGGTGTGAAGGAGTCTGGAGGGTGAGATTTGCACTACCCAGGGACTTGTGGTCTGGAAAGAGCTATCCAGCCACGGCCACCCTCACACTACCCTTCTTGGGAATGGCAGGCTAAGCCAGAGGCAAACTCCGTACGATCCCATGAGCAAAATGACAGACCTCTGCAAGGGGTCGGGGCTCTTACCCTTCCCCTTGGCTGCCAGGTGCTGCAGGACCTGGCATGGACACAGAAAATGTAATTCTGAAGCTGCCTCGCTTCAGGAAGTGGAGAGGACAGAGGGCTTACCTGAGGTGGTTCCTGCCCCGAGCTTGGAGCCTGGTTCGCCACTGGAGGACCGGTAGGCATCGTCCTTCGCTGGCCCGTCTGAATCCCTGTCATCCAAGAAGTTACCATCCTGCGAGCCCCTCAGAGTGTCTGCCTCGTCCCCATTATCTTCCTCATCGCTGCAGCCCTTGGGCTGCACCATGTAAACCCCTTCGGGGGGCACCTCTGCGCTCTCAGTGCCCTTACATTCCTTGCCCTCTGCTCGCCCCAGCAAGGGCTCCTCATTGTACTCCCCGTTCACCCACTTCTCGATCACCTCCCTCCTTTTGTCCTCCTCGATCTTCTGCACACGGCTGAGTCCATCTGAAAACTCTGTCCCCAAGTCCTTGGTCCCAGGCTGGGGCAGGTCCTTGTTGCTGCTCTCCTGCTGTGGCCCCTTGTCCGCACGTGCCTGCTCAGCTCCCCCGTGGTCGAAGACGACCTGGCGGCTCAGCTTGGCACAGATGGCATTTAGCTTCAGGCCGCCTTTGCGCTTGGCAGCCATTGTGGGTTTTCCTGAGGCTGCGTCAGTGCATATAGTTCTTTCAGCTGGGAAGAGAGAGGAGAAAGAAGTAAGGAAGGGCATTAGTGGGATCAGACAACTTCAACCCAAACAGCAAAAGGATGGTGCCAACCCAGTGGGCTTTCAGGCATGGCCAGTGTCATCCTTGGGCAGCTACTATGTGCTTCCTAAGCTCCGAGTGGAAGCCCAGCCAGGAAGAGCTCAGTGAGAAGCATCCTCTGAACCTGCTGGGACCAAAATATGCCACTGGCCACAAGAAAGAGGCGCTTATTTGTCCTGGGACAGAACCGGGCTTGAAAGGGCCCAAACATCTCAGGCAGGTGAGCGTGGTACCAACCTTTGCTCCTGGCTGAGGCAGGATACGAGTTTGTTAAAAGCCTGGATTGTCCTCTCCTTCAGACTGCAGCACCACCCGCTTTAAGTCCTCAGCTCTATCCCAGGTGTAGTGGGTGCCAAAACCACACCAGCCAGCGACTGCACCCAAGTACCTCTAGCAAGGACAACAGCTCCTCAAGCCCAATCCTATGGACAGTGAGGAATTCACCTAACAGAGTCTGTGCATAGTCTCAGAGAAGAGTACCAGCATGCGCCTAAAAGAAACAACATGGAGGACACTGGCAAGTGTGTGCTGGAGCACCAGAACTAGACTGGTGTGTCACAGAGTATGGAGAAAATAGCTGTGGGCTGGCACTGGCTGATCAGGTGCCTTTGCCTGCTTGCTCTCGCACACAGGAAATTCTGCTCTCATACTTCCCAGCACAATCAGCTAATTAGTGTGAGTTTGTTATTTTAATGTAGTTTATTCATATGTGACAGCTAGTAAAGGAGGGGTGGGAGAAGGTGGGGGGAGAGAGGAAGAAGGTAAGGTCTTAACTTCAAGGTCATGGAGAATCTTGAACTAAATGGTCTCCATCAGAGTCACTTGCATAATTATTGCACCAACAATTAACAAGATTCAATCCCAAATAAAAGCAAAAAAATTATTCTAAAGCAGCTGCATTGTCTCATTTCTCTCTTTATTTCTGATACCTCTGAGAGATGCCCAGACTAAGCAGGGTTAAAGGACGGAAGGCTGCAATGGGCCCACAGCCTGGCTCTTTCCCCAGAGCAGAGCCAAGGCAGACCCTGCCCTGCATTCCAGGGCTCAGGAAGAGCACTCAATAAAACACCTGCTGGTCACACATGCCACAGGAGTTACCGTGGGGACACTGCTGGAGGTGGAGGTCCCTCCAAAATGGGATTTTACATTGTGCTGAAAGAGGGTCACATGGAGAGCGAACAGACCATGTCTCCAGACCTCAAATAATGAGAGCGAGTTCCTCCACTGCACAGGAGTCCCTCGTGGCAGCTCAGCCCACACCTCCCTGTCACCAGCACAGAGGTGCTGCTCCACAGAAGCACAGTGAGATTAATCAGACCCCCTACACTGCACCCAGAAGCCACCGTGACAAGCCCTAATCCTGTAACATGACAGCCCAATACAAACAGACTGAAACTTTAGACCTGCTGTCCAACAGCCAGAGAGTGGCTGCTTAGCGTAAACTCCTGACAGCTTCAGACACGCTTCCCTGTCAAGGACTGCAAGAAAAATAACCCCCCGACAAATATATCAGCCCCCCACACAAAGGGAGGCAAAATGTACTCCTCCACTTTCCAAACGCACCCCCCGGCACTAACACCTACGTGCAATCATGCTTTCACGAAGGGAAAGCACACGATGCTCCCAAACACGTACCTCCCCATCTAGAAATTACAGCTGTTCAAAGAGCTGTGTGTATGCGCTGGCGCACTCCGTAAACACAGTCCTACATGTACACGTTAAGAAGTCCCATCTCCCCAAAATACATTCCTGTGCCTTCCCCCACGCATTCCCCTTTCAAACATTCCCCAGCACAAGCTCAGCACACACAGATGGGCACACGCAGATGCCCCCAAAGCTGCAAGTCGCTCTTTGCCAGCACCTTCCCTTCCAGCTGCATTCCCACTATTTGGGGCACAAAGTGAAGGCTGATCCTATGCGCAGCCAGTACCACAGAGGGAATCTCAGGGGGCTGCTGTGATTTCCCTGAAGTGGAGCCTGGCCAGGACACCTCTGGCTCATGCCTGTGGGCTCAGGCCAAGGGCCAGGAGAGCTCCGATGGCTGCAGGTGGCTCTGATGGAGCCTCCATGTGGTGCCTGCCCAGGGCCAGGGCACTGGGTCAGCACGGAATCACCAGCCTCTCTCCCGAACACTGCCCGGTGATTCCCTGACCATGTTCTCACGATACCCAGCCCTGCTTAACTGGTGAGATCAGCACCGCTCGCAGCTGGAGATAACTGGGAGGCAGACATGCGGCAGCCCAAATCCTCACTGCCCTACCCCTTTCTGCCAGGAGGGCAGGTCCCATTATTCTGGTCTGGAGGTGAGCAGCCAAGTGTGTGCACCAGCTGGCAAATGAATATATAAATATTTATTCAAAGGAAAAGAGGAACAGACGTTCCTGAGGCTGCACTTGTCGCGTACGCAGCAATTCCAGGGAGCCTGCAACTTGTCTTCCATTCCTGTTCTGCCTCCTTCCATCTCACACACCCTGGCTTTGCCTCTCTACCTCCCCAGCTTCTGCTCCCCAGCTCCTGCCTTGCCTCTTGGCATCTTTCCTTTCCCTTCTCCTCGTGTTTGGGATTTTTCTCTTTAGCATTTTGAGAACCTTTTCCTAAAGTTTAAGCTAAAAAATAAGCAAGTTGTGAAAACATTCCACTTCCCTGATCTATAAAATTAACCCTCCCAGAGACCTTCCTGGAATGGGATTTGCTCTGAAATACCAGGGCTCTTGCACATCTACATCTCACCTATTCCAATATAGGCGGAAATCAGAACTCACAGCTTTTCCTGACAACCTTGCAACCACCTCTCTCCAAGTCTGGACACATTTTATCTTCCCCTTCCCTTACTTCCTTGTCTATGGAATGGGGAGGACATTACTTCTATCAACATTTCTGTTCCCCTCTTTTATGCTGTCAAGTCCAGGAGCAGAAGGGAAACCCTTCTTATGGAGAAATGCTGAAGATGACCCTCAGATTAGAGGAGACCAGAGCACTTGTGTTTCATTCCCTCGGGCAGAGGGAGAGCAGCTGAGCTGCTGGGTGAGGGATCCCCATACCTGCCAGACCCCCGAAACCAGGCAGAGGCACCCTGCCCCCAGGCCGAGCTCCCCACCCCAAATCACTGTTTAAAGATTCCAGGCTAAGTAAACATCCCCCTTCATTTTCTTCGTCTAAATAGAAATGTTTTGATTTCACATCAATCTAAGGAAGCCATTTATAACCTGAGCCTGTCACACGGACTTTTCATCTCTGCCCGGGACAAACTCTCCCACAACCTCTATTTACACTGAGCACTTCCTCTGAAAACAATGCCACCGGGAGTTTACTCCTCTTTCCCCCTCTCCACACCCTTCGAGGAGACACGGGCTCTTCCCCCTCTGCGCCCATCCCCGTGGCAACTCGATGGCACTCCTCCCTCGGAACGAAGGGTACAGCTTGCTGCAGCCAGGGCTGGCAGAGAGGCCGACAAAGCTCCCCTCGCCCTTTCGCTGCCCCTCTCCGCCGCCCTGCCCCGGTCCCCGCGGGCTGCCAGCTCCTCACACGCAGCCCCCGAAGCGGCTCCGTCTCACCCAGGGGTGCTGCAAAGCTGGGCACGGCTTAGCCCTGCCTCCCCCGAGGAAGACAAGGGGCTGTGGGGGACACACGGTGTGCAAAAACAAAAGGATCTGCAGCCTGGACAGAAATGGGCCAGCCCAGCCAAGGGGCGAACCGCTACAGAGCTAAGTCCGGCTCTGTAGGGAGAGGAGAGAGCCCAAGCCTCTCTAAAGCCTGGCTTTAGCTTGGGGTCAATGAAAGCACACCCTGGCCGAGGGAAGGAAGGCTCCCAGCTGGAAAAAAAGGGCGTACGGGAGCTGGATGAACCAGCTGGCATGGGTGGAGGGTAACAGCAGGAGCTCAGCGCTGCGGGAAGAGCCGGGGTGCAGGGCGGACCCCTGCCCTGGGGCAGGAGGGCCTGTTCTGGGGGGAGAGGGCTGCTGGCTGGGGAGGGACAGCGTTGTCACTTCAGAGGGCCGGGTACATCGAACAGATGGAGCTTTCATATTCCTATTGAAGAGTTTTAAGCCCAGCTGAGCAGCTCCGTTCAGGAGGGAGGTCCCAGTGCCAGCTTTCCAGGAGCTGTAAGCTCTCATTCGATTAATTATTAACGGTATTATTTGGGGAGGGGAGGGGAGGGGGAGGAAAGGAGGGCTGACATGCTGCACAGTCCTTTTCTTTTTTAACCACTGTGGTGCAAACTTGACTGGAGAGACTCCAGTCTGCCCAGTAATCCCAAAAGGGAGGGCAGCACGGCTTGCGGGGGTGGGAGGTGAGGATGCTGCACACTTGGAGCCTCTTCACACTCGAGCTGTAGTCCCTAAAATGGAGCCAAACCTTCACAGCAGAAGGCCACTGGAGCATTGGGAACATGCTTCTCAGGAGCAATGCCCTGGCATTGCCCAGCCACATGCTGGGAGGAGGCAGGGAAGGCAGCCAAATGTCCAGCCTCTACCAGAAAACATTTTCCCTCCAGCATGAAGACCTGTGTATTATCCCAGGCAGGGCCAGGGCAAAGGCAGAACATCCCAGGCATGGCCCTCAACGTCTGAGAGTGGATTTAGTGTGTATTCTCCCCTCTTCAGTTTATCAATAAAACATTTTATTGCTTTTAGCCCAGGAAATGACCTTGGATTAGTGGATGCTGTCTGTTCTGGCTGACCTTGGGGAGTTCAGAAAGGCTCTTTAACAACCTTCTCTGCCCTGGAAGCATGGATCCTGCCTGTGCGTGTCTGCGAGGAGCTGGGGAAAGCCCTCCGTGTGAGCCTCAGACCTGACAGGCTCCAGCTCAGCACTGGGCAGGCAGGAGAAGGAGAACCAAAGACGTGGGAGGAAAAACAAAGTGAGCAGCCAGGGTGTCCTTACCGAAGAGCTGCCAGCTTCACTCCCTGCTTCCCCACAGCCACGAGGGCTCTCCCCACACACCCCATCCATAAAACCAGGCGGGAAAGGCTGTGGACTCTGCTCTGGTCCCCATGGCCAGCACGAGCACAGTCTGCCTGCAGTACTCACTGCTCGACTTTCTCCTGCTCACCACACTGGCATCTACAGACACACAAGGGTCTGTACTTTTCTCCCTATCTGCAGTGCCCAGAGCTTGGTTCAGGCCCAAAGGGGCAGAGAGCAATGCCAGTTCCCTTCAGCAAGCCCATCCTGCTTCCCTTTGCTCAACCTTCTCCGCTGCAGAGCTCAGCTGTAATTTCCTGGTGACAGTGAGGGGCAGTGCACAGAAATCAGCACTGGGCAGCGAGCACCAGGACACCCTGCGAGCAGGGGGAAGCCAAGGGCTCTGGAGATCCTGGTGCCCGGCGCTGGGGCTGCCTGGGCTGCTCCTGTTTCTCACCTGGCCACTCGCTGCCCCAGTGCTGCTGACAGGCTTTCTCTGGGAGAAGAGCTTATGAACACAGGGAGCCCCTCCTTTCCCCAAACAGAAAATAGCCACAGCATCTCTGAGCAGTGTGTATTTTCTGTGCAGAAGTGTAATTCTGAAGGGAGGGAATGGGACAGGAGAAACCCGAGTGGAATTTTCCTCCTCGGGTACTTCCAGACACTACAAGTGAAGAGTAGTGAGCCCAGAGCTGTAAGTCAGGGCCAGGTCCCTGCATGCCACAGGGCACAAACAGCCCACTCCCTCAGGCCACCCCCTCGCTGCCCTCCCCCGTCAACAGGAGCCTCCTTTTTTAGCCATGTCCTCTCCCAGTGTCCCCTGGTACTGGACACAGAAGGTTCCCATCCTCTCCTGCAAACATCTCAACCCTTCCAGTGCTGCCCACAGAGAGAACCCCTCCTGGAATCCCAGCCAGCAGGCAAGACCCCCTCCCCAGTGCCTGCTCCCAGCCCCCAGGTGCCTGTCTCCTCCAGTCGCATCCTCCTGAAGAGCGAGCCCTAAAGTGTTAACGGCGATTGGTGAAATGGCACAGCAGATTGCTACAATAAATAATTTACTGATATTTATAAATATTCAAATCAGCAAGCTTCAGAAATTGAAAGGGGGGGACTCAGTTGACGGGGAGGAGGGATGTTTAGGGAGGGGAGGGGGGTCTGACATTAATTCCCAGGCTCTCCAAATTCACTTGAGAACTGTTTCTCATTTCAAACAAATATTAAATCTTTTGGTGTCAAGCCTCCAAAAATAAAATAGCAAAGAAAAAGTCACCACCCCCTTGGAGGCCGATGCCTTGTCTGACAGGACTCTGGATGCCCTGGGTGGCCCTGTCCTCGCAAACAGCCACTTCCTGGGGGAACGATGGCAGCCTGCACTGGCCAGGTGTCTGGGCGAGAGCACACCTGTAATGCAGCCCACCACACCACCAACCACCACCCAAGACAGGAATTCCCATTACTATTATCTACAAGACCTTGCCTTCATCTTCCAGGACATTTTCTAAATCCCACCGGGAAGAACAGGCTGAATGCTGGTGCAATGAAGATGGAGTCAGGACTCCCAACTCCACCTGGGAACGCGGCTTTGTGACAGAAACCGAACAGGACGTCAGGCCTCCTGACTTTCACTCCTTGCCTCTGGAAGGGAATTTGGTTTTGGTGATTCAAGCTGGAGATTAAGAGCCAGAAATGCTGGCTTCCAGCCTGGTTTCCAATCACAGTGTAACTGTCAGTCTCCCCAGCTTTTTGTGCCTTAATTTCCCCTTGCAGGGGAGGGAGAATGAGGACGATTACCTACCAGTGAGCCTTACTCAGTGCTTTGGGGTCTCTGTATCAGCACTCTATCTCACTGTGCTGGATTGTTACAGAGTCTTTTCTACCTCTGAGCATCCTATTGACCCCTTAGATGGCCAAGGGAGATGATCCCATGTCTTCCCCTGGACCACCCCACCGGTAACACAAGGCTCCAGCATGGGGTGAACTTCCCCTAGATGAGTAATGGCTTTTCTAATGCACGGGCAGGCTGTCAGCTTCCCTACTCCCAGTGTTTTATGGGTTTAACTGAACGGCTCTGAACTCCCTAGTAAGAAATAAAGTTATCCCTCAGCGTCCCTTCTAAACATTTCACTCAGTGCAAACGGTGTTTAAGAAAAATGAGGACATATTTCTTCTTAAGGATGCAGTATCCCCCTTCAGAGGCCTAATTTATGCCATATATCACTGGCCAGGGAGAGAAAGGCAGTGCAGACCTCACACTAGGAGTGAGCTGGCCTTAGCAAAGCCGCTCCTGCTGCAATGGTGCAGTGGGCTGCAACTCAAGAAGTCCTCCAGAGTCCGCAGAGTCCCTGCTGGAGAGCCGAGCTGGCTGGCAGGCAGCAGAGCAGGATGGACACCTTCAAACGCTCAGCACTGTGCTGCCTCCTCGACTGCCGCATCCTGCCGCAAGCGCCTCCTCGCCTGCCCTGCCCTGCCACAGCCCAGCTCGGGGCCCTTCTCCCCTCCACGGCTGCACAGTGACAGCCTCCCCCGGCCCCTCTGCCTCACCAGGCTCCTCTGACACTCCTTTCTCACCCAACGCTCGCCCGCTCTGCCGCTGCTCCACCAGCTCTTCACAGGCATTCGGCACAGCTGGTGGGGAAAGTGGTTCAACTTCGAGCAAGGACAGGACTAATCCTTCTTCACAGCTCTTTAGTAACGCACGTCTGAACCTCTTCTAGGCAGATCTCAAAAATTACTCTAAATGTGCTTTGATCTTGTCTACCCCCAGCTTCCTCACCGGGAGAGCCACTAAGGGTCTGCTTCTCACCCAAGTGCCGAGGCAAAGCTCCTCATCTCTGCCCTTCCCTTTGCCTTGCTCTGCACTGATGTGCCCTGGAACCTCCAAAGGACAAGCAAAGAACGCCTTTCGGCATACAAGTAACACAGGAAGCTTCTACAATTAACAAAAGGAGCCGAGTGTAAAGAAGAGGGAAAAAAAGTGGGGAACAGAGTCAGGAATTCTGATTCTGCTCCCCACTCTGCTACTGTTCCTTCTCTTTGGGGAAAGGATATCATGTGGGCTCCCCTTCTGCCCTGGCTCCCTTTCATGGGTCACCCACTGGAAAAGGATTTCTTGCCCAGCTTAGTGGTCCCAGTGCCTTTGCAATTTTAGGTACTATTGTAAATCAAATAACGACAGAGGAAAAGCACTGATAGAGGACTGACTGAAGCTCAAAAGTCCCTTGTGTCCTGCCACAAACTTCCTAGTTCATTTGTCAATGCAGGATCTTCGATAAGACATTTCAGCAGTTTCCTTCCCATGAAAACCTGCTCTCAGTGCTCCAACCCAATGCAGTGAGCAGGCTCCTGGGCTCCCCAGGCTGAGCAGCGGCTCCCTGGTGTCAGCCTGGGCTGGGAGCCTTCTGTCCTCACCGTATTTCTTTCAGATAACATAAAGCAAAGAGGATCAGCTTTTCTGATCCAGTTTCTCTTCCTTACCTTATTTATTTATTATTAATTTTTTAGTTCAGTTAAAAGGTTTACTATCCAGAGGAGCATAAGTAGCCTCACTCAGCCTAAGTAACTCTATAAATCAAGCAGAACTGCTAACATCTACATCACAATCCTGCCATCAATCTCCCCACAGGTTGTGAGGAAAACCAAGGGGGAAGACGCAAAAGGGAGAGTGAAGAGTAATAGCTCATCACCCTTAGGTCCCTGCAGACCGGTTGTGGCCCTTAGAAAACTCCCTGTGAAGCCAGACGTGTTGTCAGGGCAACTAAATGCAAACACAGTGCCTAATTTCACCTCTCCACAGCTCAGAAACAAGGTTGGAGCGCTGTGCCAGGAGGACACGGTGGATGCAGAGAGGGAGGAAAAGGGTGGTGGAAACAGAGGACTGGGAAAGCCTCTGGAGCACAGCCTGCTAGCTCATGTGGGAGGCAGCTCCCCAGCCATGAAGATGAGGCCAAGACATGACTCCTGGGAACACTGCACAGATCCCTCTCTAAAGGCTGAAGGAGTCGAGGCAAGGGGTGCAGGGAAACACAGAGGTGAGATCAAAGGGAACCAGACTTAGCTGCAAATACCTGACACTGAGGGGGGAAAAGACCAGGGAGAGAAAACATCTCTTAAAGGACAGATTCAGAAGGGAATTCCTCAAAGTTTCATCAGTCCCTCTTGGTGACCGTCTTTAATGAGTGATTTTACAGAGAACCCAAAGCCACCATGACCCAGGTCAGTGGACAGCAGCTCCCTGGTGTCAGCCTGGGCTCATCCCTAACTGAGGGCAGGGATTAAGTGAGCCAGCTCCTAAAACAGGGTCCCTCTGACCCTTTTGGTAGTTGGTCGGCAGTTTAAGAGCAATTTGCAAACCCTTTCAGCACTATTAAGCTCAGACCCAACAAAGAATGCAGACTGCTAATTAACTGCATTGGGAAGTCGGAAGCTAAATAGGAGCTGGGAGCATGAATGCTTGTTGCACCACTAAGAAATGCAGGGCCAGAGAAAGTTCATTATTGTGGTCTTTCGAGGTCCTGCAAAGTAAATCAGTGTGTCAGCCTGAAGGAGGCAAGTGAAGCCTCAGCAAGGGCTGCATACGAAGAGCAAACCAGAGTATCTCAGCCTTCCAGCTCATGCTATGGCCTGTCCACAGCCCCTGGCTGCTGCCTGAGCTGTATGTGAGCAGGTGACTGCTCTGGGCTGGGTGTGCAAAGGGGGCACTCAGTGCCCTTAGAGGCTTCTGTGATCCCCAAGTGGGGCTGGAACTCTTTTGTGAATCCAGAGCAGGTACCCATTACACACAGCACTGGGAGCTCAAGGGCTCTTAAATCCCTGAAGATGCCTGTGACCTGCAAATATTGTGCAGTGTGGTTAGGAGAAATGCTTCCATCCCGTTGGAAGGAATGGTCAGGCCAGAGGAGAATGGGCTCTGGTGTGAAAGCAGTGGGTCATCCCTGAGTTGTTAACTCAGCAGTCCTGTCAGAGCGGCACGGGAGAGCAACCCCATGGCTGGGCCACGTGGGCACTCACCCCATGCTTCCCAGTGCTCACACCACTCTAATTCCCTGTCTTGCCTTTTGCTGCTCTTCCTTCTGGTCATTAGGGCTCATCTTCTTATCTCCCATGTCCTCTTGAGCCCATCCATGTGCCTGTGCTATCGCTGACTGCAAACACCCATCGGTGGGAACGCACACGTGTACAGAAACGTGGCTGTGCAGGTACACCACCACGCGCAGAGGCACGCATGACCCTGCACACAAACACACACGACTGCATGCACATGCTAATGCACGCCGGCCTGCATAGCTGTGACTGCACAGGTGTCGCACCCGCCCATGCATACCTGTACCCACAGACACAGCACCTGCACCCCGCACGCACCTGGCTCCGCTCGGCCCCGCACACGCAGCCTGCGCCCCGCAGAGCCCAGCGGCACCCACGCAGAGCCCACGAGCAGCCACACGTGCAGCCGCCGGAGTGAGCACAACACCCGTGTGCACTCACACCACGCACACGCTCAGCGTGAGCCCGCACGCCAGATGCAGTTTATTCTGCAGCTTGGAGTGAGAAGCCAGTGGACTCCCAGCTGGACCCTGCAGCCAGACTTGCAGCAGGGACAGACGCACTCTCCATCCCACCAAAGAGCCCCTCTGTACCCCCAGCCCATCTGCACCTCACACCTTAAGGCAAACAGAGCACCGGGGAGCGTCTCACTGGAGCTGACGTCCCAGCGGAGTGTGTGTGCTGGGCAGGGGATCTCTCCCTCTCCCTCTCTCTCTTCCACTCGCATCTTTTCATGAACTCTATTTCTCTTTCCTTTCTGAAAACAACTGAGCTGTAAATACTGTTTAACCTTCTTCCCCCCTTCCCCCTCCCCTCCGCACTATAAAAACACAAATATGCCATAACTCAGCTGGCTCAGCCGCCGCGCCTCCAACATGCCCTGCTCCAGGCCTCTCAGGAAGGTCATAACAAACGACTTTCCGATTCAGTGCTCCTGAAATAATTTTGTGTATTAAAACCTGAATCTGCACTTTCTGGACCGAAAGCCTCTCTTAATTATGGCAAGCGTCCTTGGGATGGACAGTGATCCTTCACTACAGCACCGCTAACCAACCGGAGAGGCAGTGGCTCCGGCTCCCCACCACCACCTCCTCCCGCTGCCCCCTCCCACCACCACCCAACCCACAGCCCCCCTTGCTCCCTCACCCCCCCGCCTTCCCTTTGCCCAATCTGTTTTCAAAGTGTGTCTGTCCTTTATTAAATTGTTTTCTTTTCCACATTATCAGTTGCCATGGAGACCTCATCTCTCGGATTATTTGAATTTCATTATATCTATTGATTTGGGAGCATTTCATCTTTTTTATTGTTTTTCTGTCAATTTTCAAAACGAATAACCATCTAATTTGCGTCAGTGCTGATTATGTTTGTCCCTCAATAGAGGTCGGCAGCTGCGTCGGGGAAACAAATCAATGGGAAACCATCATAAACCTCCCCAGTACAATCTCCAGGATATGTGGGTGACATTCCACGCCTGCGAGAAACACTCATCATATCCAAACTTCTTTCTTTCTTTTCTTTTTTCTTCTCCCCTTCTTTTTTTTTTTTTTTTTTCCCCTTGCAGCTAGCTCTGCTGGTCAGTGGTGGGTATCATTTAAAATCATATTTATTTTACCCACAGACATGTACAATTTTGGGCACATCACATTTTCAGACAGGGAGGGGACAAGGGTAAGAGAAGTCGGAAGGAATATTTTCTTTTTGTAGGAAAGAATGGAAGAAAAGAATGACGAGGGAAAGAAAAAGAGGAAAAGTAGATCGGGATTGCAAATTGCTTACTATGTTTTTTTTTTAAATAATTTATGTAATTTTAAGCATTTATGTATAAATTTTTTAATAAGCCACCCTGGAGCAAAATAGCCATTAACATCCCAACGTCCTTCTGTCCAATGGGCTCTTGTGCAGGATCAATTTCTGAGAGTACTTTCCTTTTTTTTTATGACATGATAAAATGCTTTTAAAGCAACTTACACAAATATGGAAATTTTTTCCCCTCCTCTTTTCTCTCCCTCTCTCTTTTTTTTTTTTTTTTTTACCAGCCTCTACTTATTCACCAGGGAGAGCGAGTGAGTGAGAGTGTGTGTGTGTGTGTGCTGGGGAGGGCAGTTGGCAGAAGGATAGACCCAGCCCTAACTGGAATGGACCTGCCTGTCCTTCTAACAAGGGCATAAACTTTCATTAGCGATGCACACAGTCAAAGGCAATTTAGGGAAACGCGCTGTACAGAAAAGGAAAACCTCAGCGTTTTTACTCGGTGGCTCCTTGGCTCCGTCCAGGGGGCTCTATCCTTGAGCTCTGCTTGCGCTCTCCAACCAAAGTGACCCCACTGGCCACGGGGGAGGCAGGAGGGAGGCAGGAGGAGGCCGGGGCTGCTCCGGGGGATGCATGTACCCGGCCGTGCCAGCAGCCTGCACGCCCCGAGCTGGGCCGGGGAAACCCGTCAATATTAATGTCTTGCTGGAGCACACTGGTCCTGCAAGAGGCCCAGAGGTATCTGTTGCTCTGCCCACTGCAGAGCTTCACCCTCCAAGGAGCCAGTTCTCCCCAAAGGTCTCTATTTTGGGTTTCTGCACACTGTCAAGGAGCTTGCAGCTGCTTGATGCCCCTTTGGGGCATTAGTTACAAGCCAGCTCTGCCCAGACCAAACAGATGTGTCGCTGCTGCTCCTGTTTCCACAGGATATACAGACTAGTTATTTTTGCAGCTGGGACATGTTTGGCCTCATGCAGGAACCTGGAAAATACCATTCCTAAAGGGACGGCTCCTGCCACTGGCCCCATGAGCAGGCACAGCTCCGTGGAGGACAGACACGAACGCGTGGCTGGAGGAAGAGCAGCCCAACATGAGGGGCTTGGTGGAGTCTGAAAGTCATGACCAGTGTTAGAAATGAAACAAAACTGTATCTCCAGCTACCATTCTCTTGGTGCTTTGGCTTTGGGGTTGAAGTTTATGCACCCTAAGCCAGCTGTAGGTTATACATGCCCAAGCGTGAGAATCCCTGTGCATGTCCCTATTATTTGCTCCAACATGAAGCCCTTACAGTGTTTTTTTGTACAAGAGCAGATTTCTTTACCTTTCTGTATGACATACATCCAGAGATAATACAGACCTATGATTTTAATCCTACCATCAGCAGTTCTACACATTACTGGTACCTTTCACGGACCCCTGCACTCTCCCAGCCCTGTGCGGCCCCAATGCAGGCTCAGCCCAGCCCTGTAGTGATGGCTGGCACAGAGCTGGGCATATATCTGCCCCATCTGCCATGTTTGTGGGTATTTGAACTAAAGCAGAGGAAAAAAAAAAAATTCCAGGGGCAGCCAATGCTCAGCTGGAAAAACACAAAGTGCCGAGAACAGCAAACCCAATCAATAATAATCACAACCCCGGCAGCGGGCGAGGAAAGCATGAACTGTTTTGGCCTGCTCCCTGCATGCTCACCCACTTGGGAAAACACACACTCCCCAGAGGCTCATGATTTCATCCCCTCCCACTGCACCCTACACTCACCCTCACCAAAAAGCTTTATGGAGTGCGAGTTGTCTCAGGCTCCTGTTCTGGACAGAAACCTAGCAAAGAGGAGAAAGGAGCCCTGCACAGAGGAACTGGACTCCTGTCACCTCAGGAAGGTTCTTCCTCCCAGCAAAGTGCTCCTTACAAAGCTCCCCCTCCAAAGTTTTGCCCTTTGTGCCCCCCTTCCCCTCCCAGTTGCTCGCCTTGGCCTTAGGGCTCCCTTCTTCTCCCTCTTCTTTCCTCAACTTCCCAGCACCATTCCACCTTCCTCCCTCGCAGCATCTTCTGCCTAAGCTCCAGTGCCCCAGTCTGCACTCCCATAGCCTCCTTACACCTCTCTCCCCTCATTCCCTGGGGGCCCAACAGCCAGGCCTGGCAGACAAAGCTGGGCTTCCCAGAGGATGAGCACTGCCAGGGATCAGTGACCAGCCTGGGGAGGGGGAACATGGAATTCTGTCAGGGAAAACAAGAACCCTTCTCCTGTTCTCGTGTCACTCCTCACTCAGACTGTACAGATTTGGGGGATTTCACTGTAGCAGCAGAGGTCAGCAGGAGTTGAAGGTTTTCAGATCATATATATCACTCTATATGGTCTTGTCTATAGTGAGTGCTAAATATAGCCAAGCCAAACCTGGAGGTGACTTCAGTGCTGTGGTGCGGCGACAGCAGCCGCTGCACAGGCACTCTCCACTACCTCAAAGCAATGCAGATGTCAGAAGTCACAGTCCAAAATCAAGGAAGCCTGTGAATCCTTTGTTCTCCCACTGCCAAGAGTGTGAGCCAGATTCTCTCCCCTTCCCTCTCTCAGGTCTCCATGATTCCTCATTTTGAGGACTCAAAATGAAGCATCATCTTCTTGCTTCAAGGTCCGTTTTTTCCATGGGATGTTGGACCCTCCTATCTATGACATGCCAGCATCTGTGTCAGCACAGCTACTTAAAAACCTAACCAGTGGAAGAAGCTCTGAATAGAAGGGGAAAGTCTCTTGTGTGGGTCAGAATAATTAGACTGAGCTCAAATTGGCTTTAGGCATCTGCTGCTGTGTCTGAGCAAAATCAAGCCATGCTGCTTCCATCAGCATCTCTCCGCTGTTGGCCTCGCCCCGCAGAACTGAAGGGACCACATACTGCCTTGTATAGGGCATCTCTGGGAACAAGACTTGCCTCAACTGAAGCCATAAAGCCTCCTTATCCAGATATCATTAAAGCCAAGAGAAAAGAGGCCAGACAGAGAGATTGAGATGAGCCATTTCCCCAACAAACTTGCTTCCCTTTTTCATTCACTCCTTTCTTTTTTTTTCCCCTTTAACTGTCATTAAAATAACAAGTTTCTGTTACAGTCTAAACATTCCCACATTGTATAAAGGGTTATGTTACACCAGAGTCACTGCCGGGCCCAGTGTTTGCACAGAAACCTCACTGCAGGTCCCCCCTCCTGACGAAGTGACTTATTAAAGTTTAAACAGTAATTAACAGAACAATAAAAATAAAGGGATGTTTGGGGAGTCGTAGTGCACACAGGGTTTTTGGCAGTGCCAGCACTTTTCAGTGCCCTGCGCTGGCAGAAAAATCAGCTGCAGAACCAGTGGGAGAGATCGTGTGCTGGAAGGCAGGAAGCGGCCGCAGCAAGGCCCAGGTACGAGGGTGGAGAGAGCAGCAGGATGCAAGGAAAGGGTTTGGGCAACTGGGGAAAGGATGCCGAAGGGTCACCTGGCAGGAGGCTCATCAGACTCGGTGGTCACCACCAGTCCTGCCCTCCGTGAGCACATCAGACAGCATCAAGAACCTCTGCTGCCTGTTCTCTCTGTTCTCCCGTTCTGCTGAGATGGCCCCGACAAGGCCCCAAAATCTGCGTTCGGGGAATTGTGTCTCAGGAACCAGAGCCAGGTTTTGGGGAAGCCGCTCCTTTATTTTAGAAGAGTAGTAGAGAGGAAAGAGCAACCACGGAGCAAACCCCTGAGCAAAACCTTGCAATAGTGAGACTTACACGGGAGACTCCAAGAGCAGCCCCCTTGGCTGGGAACTTTAAAAACAGACAGCAGACTTCTTGTAGGGACTGATCCTGCCCTGCCCCTGTGCAGGTGTGAGCTGCAGATCCAACAGCATTGTAGTAGTTCTGGGGTCATTCCCTCCTGAAATGCAGCCAGAGCCAGCATCACAGGATCATTCCCCAGAGTCTTGCCAGAGCCAGAACTTTCCCAACCGATGTGAAGTTGGCTAATCAGAGCTCCCTTTAGAGGAGAAAACCTGCTTTTCCTCTGTTTTGTTCCCATTTCCAGTAGCTTGGCTTGCCCAGGATGAGCTCTAGAGCATGTGGGTAGAGTTTAAGCTTAGGTTGTCAGCCCTCCCTGTTACCCAACGTGCAGCAACACAGAAAGATCTCATCTGAAGATATTTTTGGTGCCTATTGTAGCTATTCTCAAATGTTTGCCTCAGTAGCTCACAGTGCTAGCTGGCTCCAGCCCTGATGTGTGACTCAGTACACACAGCATTGTGCAGTCCCATGTTTGCTAAATCTCTTCCAGTACAATTGCTCAGTTTGCAAATAAAAAGACAGCTCCATGAGGGTGTATCTCCTGTGCAGAGGGAACTCAGGGAGTGCTGCCTTGAGCCTCTCCCAAATCTAGGACTTGGTTCCTGGTCTGTCTGGGGAGCAGCGTGGGTCTGACCTGACCTGGGGACTGCCCTACTGCTGTGAGCAAGCACATGGAGAGGTCCAGGAGTAGCTGCTCCCAGTCAGCCCACAGCCTCCCTTCCCTCTGCTGGGTGCAGGAGGAGGAAGCCTTGGGAGATGTCCTCAGAACTCCCAGTATTGCACAAGTCACCCAGGCGAGGACACTGGGACCCAGCAGGCCTGCTCACATTTCTTGGAGGGTAACTTCCATTGTGAGGTGGGCTTGGCAGTGTTGGGTTAATGGTTGGATTTGATGACCTTAAAGGTCTTTTCCAACCTAAACAATTCTATGATGTTTTGGATTCAGCCCAGACTTCCAAGGTGCTGGTTTATTAAGCCATGAGGAAGCCTGCACCAGCCATGACAGCCTTGCAAACGAGTGCCGGGGTGGAGGGCTGGCATGTCAGGGTCCAGAATTAATGAAACCAAGACCTGTCAGCCTTGGTGATTCTACTGCATTTGGGTGTAAATTGATAAACTTGCATGGGGCTCCAGGGAGGACATGAGATGGAAGCCAGGGAGAAGGGGGAGGTGGAGTTGAAGACACATCGATGCCCTTTCACCTGACACCTGTGTTTTAACTGGGCCCCAGCAGCTGAGCTGTGTGACACATGGCTCTCCATGCCTCCCTTGCTGCCTAAATCCATTCAGCAACCCCTTCCCTGCTCAGGATGTCTTCACAGAAGCCTCATGAGGTCCTTTCGTCCCACTGCCAGGGAGGTAAATGGAATGTGACAGATACACAGCCTTGTTTGGCCAGCAACACTGTGTCCTCTTATCCCCAAACCTTCTATTGCAACACTTTTTTTCTCTACTGCCTTTCTACCTCCCTGGGAAATTAAGTGCAACTGGCTCGTTCAGACTTGCCCTAGAGACAGTTTCGAGTAAGCCCCTGAATCCACTGCAAGTCAGGCAGTGCAGCCTCTGCCTGAAACCCCCAATCAGCTGAGCCTGGCTCTGGCTTTTTCTTCCTTTTGCTGCCCCAAGCCAGCTGGATGCACAGAACAGCAGCCAGGATTCAGCACTGGAGCAGGCTGCTGTGTGAGGGCCAGCAGATCACAGGAAAGGCAGGTACAGGTCTCTGTCTTCCTGACTCACTCCTGACTCGCTCTGCACATTCCCAAGGTTTCTCTGCACCGATGTTAGCTGAGCTGCCAGTCCCTTTCTGGAGGACTCTCCTCCCCACGGACTGAGGGTAGGCAGCTCATCTCCAGACACTCAGCCCAGTGCCTCAGCTCTTCCTGACTTGCTGGGCTTGATCCCTCTCTGACTGATCTTATGCTCATGTCACTCTGCTCAGCTCAGGAGAATAATTTCCCAGCTGACACCACATCAGTGACAGAAGGGAGCTTATGCCTTTCCACTGCCACTCACACTAAACTGAGAGAAAAAGAAACGCCACCCAAATCTGAACTTTTCATCCCATTCATCCAACTATGGGATGTTTCTCAACTCCTGGCCATGCTGGAGGCCAGGGTCTCCAGACTCCTCTGCAGTGAGTGGCAGTGCTTGAGAAGGGAGAGGTGTTGAACAAGTACAAGCAGGTGCAAATAGAACAACAGAAGGTGCCCCCAGGTCAGCACTCACGTGCATTTTCCTCGGCCATGTCTGAGGAGACTTGGAGTCAGAACAGAGCACAGCTTTGCATGGGGGTCTCAAACATGTTCACAATGCAGAAAGACTGTCCTGTGCACTTCCTTTTCCAACACGTCGTTCAGGATGTCTCTACAGCAATGCCAGTAACTGCCTGTAGGGAATGTTATGTTAGAAGATTATCTAATGCACTCTTAATCATCTGGTCTTGCAATCTACAGTGGGAAATCAGAGCAGCCAGCATGGTATGACCCTTCTTCCAGACACCACTGAGTTCAGATACCATTATCAGCGGTAGCCTGGTCCATGTCCCAGAACTTAAGCTCTCTTTTGGTTAACAGGCCATGAAATTATTTAGACTATTCTTCATGTTACATTCTGTTATATTTGTAATTAACACAGAAGATCAGCAGTGCCACATCCTGTATTTTGCTGAATACAGGGGAGCCAGTGCTTAGAAGCACTTAGTCTTAACCTAACTCTGTCCTGTTAGGTTTAGGGGAAGCCAATTCTTCAGAGCAGACCTGTCTCACAGGGAAAGGGTTGGGTATTGTCAGAGACCTTAACCCATGTATGTCTGAAATATGATATGGGAACCAGCACCCTAAAATCTGGTCTTACCTCTTTTCTTCGGAAGGGACTTTTAAACAAAAGAAAACAGTCTGCCAGCACACTCAGTGTTCGGCGCCATCTTCAATCAGGGAAGCCTAATTATACCCATTATACTGATGAGGAGGCACTGGCACAAAGCTATGCATTCACATGGCTACAGATACAAAGCAAATCAGTGGCAAAGCTGGAATTAAACCCAAGAATCATGGCGATGAGCTCATCACCCACCTCAGCACAGCCCCATTTGGCCAGTCATGACCAGTCCTACCCATGTCCTGCAGGTTACAGAGCTGGTGTGGAGCCCTCCACACATCTGCTTAACAGCTAAAAGTTTCCATTCCTGTGCTGAGATGCTTTGGGGTGCTCTGGGACACTCAGGGACGGGTTACATCAGCTGGCCCGCAAGGACCAGTCACTCAGCTCCCTCTATGAGACAGACTGGTGGGCTGCAGACACCCAACAGCCAGAACATCAGGTCTGAGCTACTGAGAGACCCTGTGACCATAGAGACCAGGCAGGGATGAATCATCTGCTCCTTCTGAAGCGGCTTAATCAACTCCCCTGCATGTGCATCCTCACAGCAGGGCCAGCCTGAGCCCTCTACATATTAATGATTCTCCGGGACATAAAGCCCAGAGATTTTCCTTGGCACCAGGGTCCAGCACTTGCCCTGCACTCTCCCTGCCAGGTGCTGGGTGCTCTGGTCTAAGAAAGGTTGCAGAACCCCTCGGGACTGAGAGTCATTACATAAACAATACAGTAGGATCATGGGCTGTAATTGTAAAAGCGCCAGAGGTCTTGGCATCAGAGTCTGCCTCAGCAAAGGCCTCTATATGGAGACCCAAACAAAACAAACAAAAGCCCAAACTCTCTTGGCACTTAATGAATAATAACAAATAATAACCCTAAGAGCCAACCTAGCAAGACAGATGTGAGGCACCAGGGCAGCTCTGAGGAAACACCAGCCCTACAGTAGTCACCTTCCTTCCCCAGTTTCCAGCATGCTGAGCTCAGGTCACAGCGTTCTTGCAGGGTTAGGTCCAGGGGGAAGTCTGGGATTTCTGTCAGGAATGTGCACCCCCCCACCTACCCAGTCAGATGTGTAGGAATTGCAGCCTTTGTATGTCCCTGGACTGGAATGTTCACCTGCTAAGTGAGCGCACACCAACTCATGCCCAGCTCCTTCTTACTGCAGATCTCTCTTTAAGAGCTAAAGGCAAAAAGAAGCAGATGGAGCTGAGCAAGGGAATCCAGGTAGGTGTGAGTCCGGAGAAGCCTCTCCCCAGCATCATTACAGTCTGGACTCAGAGTCCCCCACCTGTTCTGTGCAAGCTGAGCTCCCGGCAGGACACCAGGATAGCTGCTTGGCAGAGACATTGGGCTGAAACAAAAGGCCTAATTTAAGTATTTTTATAGCTCGGTGCTTGTGACAGTGGGTTTAGCAGTTGCCAGCCATCTGGAATAAAGAATTACAGCCACCTCCCCTAATCCTATATTGCCTAAACCCTAAAGCTGGTTATGGTGCAAGGATGAGGCAGCAGGTTGGGAGGAGACAGTGATGGGAAGGTGGGGGTGGAGAAGGGACCGCAGGAAAATTGTCAAACTTATTTCTTTTTCCTGCAAGGTGCTGGGTGGCCCCAGATATGTCAGAAGTATTTTTGCTAGGAATCAAGAGAAGAGAGTGAACAAAAACAGGGGAGAGAGGAGACAAGGAGTCCTCCATGACCACACAGTCTCATGCACCACACACACGCACACAGAGGCTTACTGGTCTGTGCAGGGCTGTCAGGTAAATTAGATCTGAAAGCTGACAATTTCTGACCATATTTCCTTGATTATTTCAAACAAATGCACACCAGCCGCTGTAAGGAGATTAAAGTGACATAAACGTCCCGAGTGGGAGGAGGGAGGGCAGAGAATTCAGGTCACCCCCATCCGTCCCCCATTTGACAGCCGCTATATCGCTATCCAATCCAATAAAAAAATCCCCCCCTTTTGCTTTAATTAATTTTACAGCTAGCTTGCTTAATTACTTTCAATCAAAATCCTCCTGCCATCGCAAAATTAGAGATGGTTGAGCTCCATTAGCCTAAATTCTTCATTTCCATATAGAAAGAGGCTCCCTCAGCAAAGCCAACAGGGCTCCCTCCTATTCAAGCTGCCATCGGACAGATGCCTGTCCCTCTGTCTGTCTTCAGTTCCTCGGGAGAAGGAAGGCGGGGAGGATACAGTCTTGTTCACACCCTCCCCTTACAGAGAGCATCTCCTTGAGAGCCCTGGACACGGAGGCCTCTCTGCTCACAGCAAAGCCCACAAGAGGTGAGGACAGCCTGCCCTCCCAGCCCTTCTATGGCCCTGCTGGAAGGAGCTTTTCCACGGCTGCACGAGGCAGATGGATGGCCCAGCCCTTCTGCTGTGCTCCCAGCACTGGGGACAGGATCTGGAAGGGACACTGCTCCCACTAAAGTTGGTTTGAGCACTGCCACTGTCACCCCACACAGGTGTGCAGGCATCACTGACCCAAGGTGATCTCTGTGAACTAATGGAGAAGACATTGAGGGGCCACACAGGGGCAGATCACCTTATATTTGCCTGCTGTGGGTTTGGAATCTTCCTTTGGAGCATCTGGCACTGTGGGCCACAGACCTGTGACATTCCTGGAGCTGCCAGAGGCATCAGTAGCACCTCTCTCCTGCAAACAAATCCTGAACTATCCCATTCTGGGGACAATGGAACCTCCTCTGAAGCACAGGGAGTGGCAGCAACAAGCCTCACGGCACTGTAGAGGAGACAAGAGGAGACTGGGTGGAGAGAACGGATGCAGGAGAAAACCCTGGAAGGAGCTGGACACTCTGGGAGCAGAGGAGAACCAGCTCCTCTCAAAGGACTACAGGAACTGGAATTAGCCAGACCATTCCATGCTTTCCTCACATTTTCTCCCATCTCCTATGATCTTCTCCTTTTCCACGTTCCCAAACTAATTGCAGAGCAATGGTTCTACTGGAATTTTAGCCATGCTCAGTACTCTGTGTAGGTACCAAGCCCTGGCGACCAGCCAGGGGAGCCTGGCCCCAGCTCCCTCCTCCCACCACCTGCCCAGGCCACACCTAACCTGGAGCTGTGGGAAGGCCACATCAGCACCCCAGTGTCCACACTTTCCCACCCTTCAGAAAGCTCACGGGGATTCATAAGCACCAGAAGCTCAACTCCTGCCCCCTCCCCAGCTCCAGGGAGGACAGGTCAAATCCTTCTTCTTTAGAGCAAAATGAAGAAGAGACAAACACAGACCTATTTTGTTTATAAGCTTAAAACTGAATCCAATGGCGCATCTACCTGGGGATTTTAGATTAAATGGTTTAAGAAACTCAAATAGGCTTTTTAATCCGGTCAAATAAAAAGAGCCCCAAAGAAGCAAAGAATTCACCCTGCTGAGCCTCACGCCTATGCAGACAGCCAGGCATGAATGGCTTTCTTGCTCTCTGCCACTCCTCCCCACTCTGGCATGGGACACAATGTATTTGCCAAAATCTGGATGCCTAGGGTACACCCTGTTCAGGACTTGTGAAGACTTCACTTTCCCATGGACAACCCACTTCTATCACACTGTATAACACCTTCTTCATCCTTTCTGGGTCCTATGCTGCTCGGCTGGGCCCTTCTCCCTAACACCTGGCAGTGTGAGTGCAGTGCCAGCCCTGGTTACATCACCAGTGCCAGCCAAAAGCAATCCAGGAGATGACACCAAAACCCCTAATCCCCATTCAACACACACATATAGGCACTGTCTTCCATATGAACTACATTCCTCAATGCTTCACAAGAAAAGACAAGAAGCCATGTGCTCTTGAGATGCAGTGGGGACCAGCAGGGTCTGCCAAGGGATGCAGCAGCTGGACAGTCAGCCCAGGTCTGATGGACGGAGACCAACCCTACACAGACTCAGGGAGTGTGATGAACATCTGGAGCTGAATCCTGACAGAAACCAGGATGCAAAGGGGCTCTGTTCTCTGCTGGGTAATCACCTCTCCAGGACTTCCAGCCTCCAGTATCACATCTCACCAACTTCCCAACCGAAACAGTCCCCTCTCCCCCGCTGCTGCTGTTTCACTCCGGAAACGCTCAGAACCAGCAGCCTTCCCCTGAACATGCCCTGCAATAAAATTCCCGACTTGTGTCTCGCCTGCTCCAATGCTCAGAGCAGCCGGGACAATAGAACAGAGAGGCCCTAAATCCACCAGACTCACCCTAAATAGCAATGGCCCATAATTTTGCCTGACATTCAGGAGCTTGTTATTCTTTCCCCTCGTCGCCTGGCTGGAGCTGTTCAGACCCATCAGTGTTATTCTATGCATTAAATGGGAAAAAAATCAACTCAACAACAACCCGGAGAGTTTCCAAGCCTGCCCAGTGAGGGCTGAAGGGACAGTGTCCATAGCTGAGCCGGCGGTGGGAGAACAGGAGGAATCAATGCCTCAAATCCAGACCCATTCACCCTGCAGGGGAACAGCACAAGTGGGTCCTGCAGAGACCCCCAGCAGAAACACACCCCCAGCAGAAACACATCCCTACCTACCAACGAAACTGTAATCTCTCCCAACCCTTTCAGTCTCCCACCTGGTGCCTGAGAAGGCTGCTGCCCACCCCTCCCCACCACCTGGCAGTGGGGAGCTTTAACCACAACAGTTTGGGGTTTGGGTTTTGGTTTTTTTTTTTTTTTCAGGCTGGCTCCAGCTGATTAAGGACCTGCAACAGGATGTAGGGATTACAGCAAAACCTGGCTGCAGATCAGCTGGGGCACAGAGCCAAAGGAGAGAGCGAGGATTGCCCCCAGCCTGGCTGCCAAACCGGCACTCGTCCTGCTGGGAGGCCACGAGGGCTGGAGCTCTGTGCTGGAACAAGGCCCCTGCCCTCGCTGGCTCTGCTGGGGAATGGCCTGCAGCCCACACTGACAAACATGCCCAACATGAAGGGCAGGACTGTGAGGACAGGGGATCTGTGGTGTACGGGGCTCTCTGGAGCAAGGAAGATCCCTACAGCCTCGCTCTTGGTGCCCTCACCTCAGGTCAAAGAGAAGTGTGAGGAGGCAGGCGCATCCCCACCTCGTGATTTGAGCAGCAGGAGCAGCCTGAGCTGGAGACGCCTCACGATTGCCTGGTATCTCTGCCAGAGTCTGCACCACGGTGAGCTTCTAGTGGGTATCCTGGAATAACACACAGCAAAATACTCTGTGCTGAGTTTTTAATCCAGGAAGAAGTGATCAGGGAAAGCAATAATCTCAGTTGGCACACGGAGCACAGCAGGATCTTGCTTCTGGGGAAGCATCAAGAGCAGAATTAGCTTCAAGGAAACTCTGGGGCTTCTTTTTTCTTCTGCTAACACTGATCCCTGCCTGGACCAGCAGCAGCAGCAGCAGCTCCCAGCATCTTTCTAAAGTGCCTGTCACTGCAATATCCAACTGCTGATATCCCCTAGGGGACATCCCCCCAAGCCTGGGTTTTCCACATCCCTCTCAGATTGGAGCAAGAGGGACAGCAGCAGCGGGGGCAGGCCTCCTGCTCTGACCTGAAGCTGTCAGCCTCAAGTCCTGTTTTAATCAGGTCTGGCAGAGCTGCTGCCTTGCTTCCCAGCCTGCCACCTCAGAAGGATAATTTGCCAGCGCCTTCTCGGAGAGCTCTGTGGAAGTGCTTTGCAAAGCTGGAGAACACCTCTCCTTCATGGCCAAACCCTCAGAGCTTCATGCTGGCACATCTCCCTCTCCTAGTGACCCCCAGGCTCTGTCTGTTTAAAAGAGATCATGAAGATGCCAGGATTTGGTCCTCTTTTCCAAGTGCTGCCTGGCAAGACCTGGAAGTAAGACGGGGAAGCTGCTTGGAGCATCAGGAGGAGGTGGAAATCTCTCTGGCAGCAGCAGCATAGAGATTTCTTAGTGCTGCCCACCAGACTCATTGTAGCAGAGAAACTCTGGAGTCAGCCGAGCTGGGGCTGCGGGGGAAAGCAGGAGTTGATATTGCAGGCAGAGACCACTGGGATACCACTGAAAGCTGCTAAATATGACCAGGTTAGCACTTTAGTCTTTAATGGCAGGTCACCATTAATAAACCCAGGGCCCCAGGGTGCAGTACACAGCCTCCCTCCCCCCCTCCCCAAAATACTCATTTCATTAACTTCTCTGTGCGCGGCGCTCGGCACCTGCCAGAAGCTGGGCAGCCAGGAGAGCTGGCAAGGGTTAAGGACATCTTATGGCAGAGCTAACTGCTCTTCAGGCAGGACGGAGCAGACTCCTCTCCTCCCCAGTGCTCCCCTCTGCGTCTCATTCCCCCAGTTCAGGCTGGAGACCAGCCCACAGCTTTTGGTCCCACATGGACGGAGCAGCCTGGGAAGCACAGTCCCAAGCCCATGGCCAAGGGGCTGAGTGCTGCCAAAGGACAGCCAGAAACGTGGCCCCTAACCCCAGCTCCAGCACCAAGTCCCTCTGGCCTTCAGGAAGCCTCTTCCCGTCACCGTACCTTGCTCTCCCCATCTCTGGAAAGACGACAACAGCACTGATGGCCACAGCAGGGAAGGGCAGGGGGGAATCACTCTGGATCCAGGCAGGGAAGACACACTAGTTAAATAAAGAGACTGTGCAAACAATAAAGGCCAAATACTGCTCTCAGGGAGCCTGGAATGACCCATGGGATTACCCCAGTATACAAAAGGGTGAACTTGGCCATTGCAAAACGCCAGCAGCAGAGGGGCCGGGGCAGCCAGCGCAGGATGGGACTGCTCTGTCTCCACACGTGCCCCACATTCTCTGCAGCCTCACAGATGCTCCTTCAGAGGCCTCCAGTCCCAGGGCTGCAGCACGGAGGACAGATGACAAGGTGAGCGGCAAGTCGGAGGACGGAACTTTGCTCCACCTGCTTTCACTGTGACACTGACCATTTCCCAGAGGGATGGTGGGACGGAAGGAGGAACAAATATACGTTCCAGCTGCCAAAAATCCCATCCTGAGTCTCTATCGATCTGCCCTACTTGGCAACTGAAGCTGCAGCCACCGTCTGTGGTGCTTGATCAATAAGACCTGGGCAGACAGGGAGGGAGAGGCCCTTTTATGGGAAGGCGGGTCTTTACGGGGAAGTATTTTGATTTTTAGAATGAGTGCAAAGTCAAGGAAGAGGAAATACTGGGACTGAAGCTGCACTTTAGTTTGAACTCATTTCAAATACCTGCTGAGCCCTTTACTCTGGGGACCTGGGGATCTCCTGCCCATGGGAGCTGCCCCAGCCTCTGTCCTCGCTGACCACCCACGAGAGCCTCCCACCCACCCTGGGTGCTCTCAGTGCAGAGGTGTCAGCCGTAGTGATGAGCTGGTACCTCCCTGATGTACCAGAGCCTGTGCCTGGTAATTCCCCAGGAGCTCGCTACAGATCTTCCCCAGGGACCTGGGGGGAGACAGAGACTCTGCAGCCGCGTGAGAAGGAATCGCTGTGCTGCTCAAAGAGCCTCTGGAGATGCCTCGAGTCCCCCAGGAGGCACTTTGTGATGACTTCTGCATCTGGTGGCTCTCACCAGGGCCAGCCAGATGGGAAGGTCTTGGCCTCGGTGGCAATAGCATGGCTGATTCAGCAGAGAGGACGGGCTCTGAGGGGCCTGCTCACACCATTTCTGTCCTGCCTAGTGGGAAGCATCCTGCCCTGCCACCCAGCCTCTGCATGAAAGGGATCACAGCCTGGTAAGACACAGGGAGCCAGGCAGGTCATGGACCAGGGAGCCAATGACCACCATTGACCCCTTTTATCCCTCTGTGCCCGGAGACCTCTTTCTTATGTTCAGGTCATGTAGATGGCCCATAACTACTGAGCCCTGGGGACCAGGTGACCTGCTGGAGGAGAGCCCTGTGTTTGACTGCTCTCGTCACTCTGGCATTTTGCTAATTTTGTGTCCATAACCCCACCAGGATAAGGTGGCAGAGGAGGAAAGGTTTTTTCTAATAGAGAGGGCTGAGTAGGGCCAACTCCAGTGGCAGAAGTGCCCCATTTCCAAAGCCAAGAACCAGCGGCAGCTCGTCAGCTCCAATTAGAGCTGGCTGCAAGGGGGACGGTGCGTTGGGCGTCACCTCCAAATGCCCTTTGGATAGATGGAAGCGGGAGGGGGGNACGTTTCTTGTTCAGCAGCACAACTGTTGCAGTCCTTTTAGTACAAACCCAGCAACTGTTCCCAAAAGCTCAGCCTCCTCAGCTCCTGTCCTTAAAAAAACCCCACCAGCCGATCTCCAAAATGACGGCTTCTGAGTCAGGGCAAAAATGTTATTAACAAAAACATCACTCAGGGGTGGGACACCTGCTCCCTGACAAGCAACTGGCCTGGCTGCCCATGGTTGGAGTATTACATCAGACCCCAAAAAGAGAAAGGAAAGGGAGGGAGAAGGGGAGAGTGGAAAAGAACAGACAGAGGGAGGATGGCAGCAGAAGGGAGTAACAAAGAAGAGCAGGAGAGGGGAAGCGCAGAAAGAAAAGAGCAAGTGCGAGCGTATGTGAGAGACGGAGCAGGAGAGAGCAGGAGCGTGGGGGGAGCAGGGAAGTGTGCGGGAAGTGGCAGTGTGTGTGCAATAAAGTGTGGGAGTGCATATGTGTGAGAGACTGCGAGCGTGTGCATATGGCAGAGACCGGAGCTCAGAGGAGGAAGAGAAGAGTAAGGAAGGGTGAATGATGCCATGAAAAGCAAAAAAATCTTGGAAAAGTGTAACAAGAAAATAGGGAGGAAGAGAGAAACAAAAGCTAAAGTGAAGGACATCGAACAAAAGAGTCTGGTGAAGCAAGAGAGCAAAGATAAGAGCGGGGAGGAAGGGATAGGAAATGGAGGTGGGGGCACTTGGGATGGGGCAGAGCCACAGTGAGGATCAGGAAGAGAGAGGAAAGGGAGAAGAGGACAGAAGAGAATAGAGGAATAAAAGAAACAAACAGGGGTGAGGGAGAGAAAGATGTCTATTAAAAACCTCAGTGCATAACACAAAATGTCAGGGTTTATAGCTTCATTCTTGGCATTGCTGGTACTGAGAACCCCACACAGAAATGTCACTGCTTGTCATGTTTAATCACCTGCTATTTGTTAACACCTTCGCTGCAAGGAGTCTGCCCCTCACCCCTTGCAGGCTCTCCTTTTGGAGAATAAACATGCCTCTGCCTTGCAGCTCTCACAGGCCAGTTTCAGCCGCACCCCAAGCTGGGCAGGGGAGGCCGGGCAGGGCCAGCACTCCGGGCACGGCTGCTCGACTTCCAGATGGGGCTGAGGGCACAGGGCAGGGCTTGTGCAGGAGCAGGGTAACACATCGGGGAGCAGAGGAATAGCACAGAGGCTGCTCCAGGGAGCGTGGGATGATGCTGGGAGCAGAGGGAGCAGGTGAGTGAGGTGGGTTTGCAGGGACAGTGACTTCAGGGAAGAGTAAGAGACAGGAGTGAGAGGGGAAGGCTCAGCTCATAAAATCGAGGTGCTCAGGGCAGGGAGGAGCAGGGTACTGGGCCCTTCTCCTGCTGAAACAACCCCTATGCTCCCATCCTGTTCATGCCCCGTGCTGATCACATATAAATAAAATTCCTGAAACCCATGCAAGTCTGGAATTCTCCAATCTGTTTGCTTGAGCAGCAACTGTCACATAAAAGCAAACATCCAAAGCTATTAAATGTACAGTTACAGTTCCTTGCTCTGGCATCTGCGCTGGTGACTTTGCTCCAATCCCTCCCAAAGCCTTGGACTGAGGGTTTTCCCCTGTGTCAGGCACTCGTGCCCCCACTGTCTGCACTTCCCACCCAGCCACATACTGTCTGTCTGACATCACATTGCACTGCTAGAGAAATTATTTTGAGGTCATCACTGGACAAGACTTTTCCCTACTATTTCACGCACTTCAGCTGGAAAGAAATCAAAAAATGCTCCCCTCCATACAGTAGAGCTCTCCCATACAAGCAACAAAGATGATAATCTTACTCTACAATTTTCAAGCTTATGGAAAGAAATCGACCCCCAACTAAATGAACTAAAATTTAAAGATATGTATATGAGGACCATTAGTGCAGCTATTCAGATTTAACCAACGAATGGTGATCAGTCCCGTTTCAACAGAAATGAGGGCTCAGCTTCAGCACAATCCTTGCCCCACACTCTGAACTGCTGTCCCTGTTATGTCAGTGTGCAGCATTTTGGAAGTGCTGATGCCACTGAAGTCAGACTTCCCGTCTTAAAAACGAACAGAATTTGGGGAGTCAAAGAAATGAGAATACAGTGAGCTGTAAAGGGAGTCTATGTGCATTTAATCTTTTTTCATGCATTCAAACAAAAAAAGTAGCAGAAGCCTTTAGCTTCCTGAAGAGCACAAGGGTTTCTGCTCCAGCCCCCGCTGACTGCTGGGTGCCAGGTCCCTGTGTGCCCAGATCCCTCCACGGGAATGGCACCAGAGCCAAGGACTGCAGGACCGAGTGGCTTCCCGGAGCTGGTGTCATCCAGATACTGAGGACAGGCTAGAGGAATACAAACCTGCAGAAACTTGGTGCTCATCTCTCTCCAATCCCTACAATATGATTTAAAAATCCAGTTTAGATCCTCCAGGACTAGATGTGGTACTGAACTAAAAACTGCCAAGTCCAAACCGGGCAGTTCGGGAAAGCCAAGCTCCAGAGCATGCTTGGACCTCACACCTTGGTCTCTGCTAGAGACAGAAGTGTGTTTCTACTCAAATTTTCTTCCTCGCAACAGTGTTTTGTTGGTCTTTTCTGACTGACATCTTCATTAGTTTTCAAAAGTGTCTCCATCTCAATCTCACACACTTGAGGAACTCTAAGGATGGTTGGGAAACCTCCTGCACTGCTCCTGTCCACTCCTGCACTGAGGACAAGAAGCTTTGCTCCATCCAGCACCTTCCCCAGATACCCACAGCCCCCCAAAAATTCCACAAATAAATTCAAGCCCAGCTTCTGTGCCCAAAGACAACTGGGCTGACACATGAGCCCAGCCAGCGATCGCTGCTTCCTGCTCAGCCCAGAACCTGAGGAGAGTGGGTTCTGCCCCTGCCCCGAAGCACAAGCTCCAGGAGCCACCCCAAGTCCTATTCTGGGAACGGGAACACTACACAGCAAGGCCTCCCGCTGGCCTTTTGCCAAGGATAAAATTCACCCTTCTGAACACAGGCCAAGATGATCTAAAGTGACTACTGACTTTTGTTGCCCAACTTGAGTCACCTTAAATGGGCCTATTTTTCAAAGGGTCAGTACTCAGCGCAACTTAGACTCGGGCTCTTTAAGATGCCTAATCGACAGGTCCAGTCACTGCTGTAACAAGAAAGACCATTATTCCTCTCCTGTGTGACTTCTTCCAGTCTGGCCAGGGCTTTTATCTTTTTTCCTCTCCCCTCCCTTCTCCTTGTTCTTTTCTTTTTCAGCTTTTTATGAATTTCTGTCAGCTTTCCTCCCTCTCCCCCCACTCAAGGTCATGCAGCTCATTTCCACGTTGAACATTTACTCAGCAAGCCAGGTCCTTTCACAGGCTCTCACCACAAATATGCTTCCTGATAAAGTCTGGAGAAAAGAAACTGTAAAACCCAAAACAATGTCAGAAATAAATAAAAAAATCCTACCAGGGCAAAACGGAGCTCTAACAGGGCAGCCTCTTTCAACAGAGAGAGCTAGCAGGTAAAGCACCCCATTTCCCTGCCGTTCTGTGACTATTTTCCTGCTCTCCTTTATAGTTTGCTTTTCTGAATATTTCTGTTTTGTTGTCAGTGCTGTGCCACCTATATGAGTGGGACTGTTATATTTAACCTCTTTTCATCCACAGTGAAACTCACCCTTATTCACAGGTCAGAACCCTCTCAGCCCATGGGCACCTGCTGTTCCGTGGCAGCGACCTGCCACCTCAAACGCATTTGGAGCAGGGGAGTTTCCAGCTACACAGTTTGCTTTGTTCTCCTAAGGCCATTACTCGTAAGCAGCTTGCACAAAGCATGAGGGTTTGTACCCACGCTGGGTAAAGCACAGCACAACACGGTGCGGGCAGACACCACTCACAGGACAGTCAAACCCCTCTCCGCACTCTCGGGAACGGAAGAGGCCCTTCACATCAGTGTGGTAAGAGGGAATGGGTCCTGGAGAATCATTTTCATACCTAATTACCAAGTCAGCTCCCTGACCAACCCTACAGACTGTCTGAAATGAAAAGCAGCTTCACATGGAAAATTCACATTCTCCAGTCCAAGGCAGGTCTCCAGAGAGTCCAGCCATCCACACTGCACTGAGATGCTGCAATTTTGATAAACCTCCAACTCCAAAGAAGCAAAAGTTGTCTAACACAGCATAACTTTGAAAATCCAAGCCTCAGCCTTGAAGTGTCCAAGGAAGTTTTAAAATTTTTTCTTAGTGACATCATTTCAATCTCCATTCAAACATCAGAAGCAGCTACTAGCCCTCACATGAAGTCTCAATTCCCTCATTAATATCTCATCATTTCAGATCCAGTGCTGCTTGGCCTCCATGACCACTGAGAAATTAAAGGGAAAAGTAACTTTGCTGGCTTTTGCAGTCAGGTCATGGTTTTCTGCCCAGGAGTACATCTAGCCCAAAATTTCCCAAGGAAGAGAGAGACCACCATCTCCTTGTTGGCCAAGTCAGTTTTGGGACAACAAGCATATGGCATCAAAAGGCTCCCGCCTCCCAAGAGCCCTGAGGGATTCCCTGGGGAGCACTGCCTGGAAAGAAGTGAGTTGAAAACAGTTCTCTTTCTCTTGAAACACCAGGGCTCTGCCTTCTCTTCACTCCAGAGTTTTAGGTTGCTTCATGTTGCTACTTTCCTTTTAGGAGCCCACAATGAAATCCAGAAATCTGGGGATTCCTCCTAGCAAGAGAGAGGAATTCCCAGCGATGCTGCCTGCCCTCCACAGCTCTCCCTTGATTTCTACCTATAGCCTAAAAGGCATCCCCCACTGCTCCCAGGTGAGCAGCTCCCCCCCCTCCCCAGCCCACCGTCCCTGCTGGCAGTGGCTGCTGTGGAGCAGGGACCTGGCTATCCCATTTCCATGGAATCTGACCTTCTCCTGGAGGCTGCAGAAATACGGCCTTCCATAAACAGGTATTTCTACCTAGGAAAGCCTCAAACCAGTGTCACAGTATTCTGGGTTGTGCTGGCTCAGGCAGCTGGCTGTGCACACCTCGGTGTAGCATGTGGAACAGTCGGTTCTGCTTTAGGAACTGTGCAGAGCCACGGCTCGGCAGGGCAGCAGCGCAGCTGGCACCAGCAAGCGCAGGTACCCTGGCAAGTGCCAAGGCAGAGCTGTTACACTGACAAACATTTGGGCCCACCAGCATCACCAGAACTAAACAGAAACAGCAAGTTACAAATTTTGCCAGACAGTCACAGCCTGGAAAGAAAATACAGTAAAAAATACACTGTAATTTTGAGTGCTTTTGTCTGCTTGCAGCTCTGCCTTAGCGGCACAGCAATGGGGAGAGCAGCACACTGGTGGCAGTGACGCTGTCCTGAGTGCCAGCAGACTCCAACAGAGCAGGGTAGAATGCTGTGGGATGCTGTAGGACACTTTGTTGGCAGTCAGGCCCCTGCAGAGGTTGGGCACTGAGCCGGGTGTCACCACACTGTGCACAGGCTCCTGTGACCCTTCTGTCTCCCTGGCATGGCCCGTTTCGTCTCACTGAGTGCTGCTCGCCCTCCCTCCCTCCCAGTGCGCACATGGCTTTAATGTTTTTATTACCTGTTTGACTCGCTGCCTTATTGCTTCTCCTCTTAATGGGGCTGTAACCGTGGAAACGAGGAATAAACGGCCACCAGAAAATGAGATGATTAAACAGGTCACCCTGGCAAAACAAACTCCGCGTTCACACAGCCCAGGCTGCGTGTGCAGTTTCTGTCCAGGGAAATGTGGGTGGGAGAGAGTGGAAGGGCTGGACCAGGCTCCTGGAAGGAGCACACCAGTGAGAGATGCCTCCTCAAAAAAGTGTGGAGTCTGCCCAGGAGGGATGGTGCTGTGAGCCTCCCAGCAAAGACACGCAGAAAACTACAAGGTTTGTTGAGGGAAGATGGAAAACAGCGAGGACAAGACACATTCATGTAACTGGGGAAAAAATAGCAACTATGAAGAGTATAAATAGGCTGGACTGAAAACAAAACACAAGTCTGAGACAAGCTGGTATCCTCCGTTGTCCCCATCTCTGGCATTACCCATGCCTGCCTCGTGGCAACTCCCAAGGGAGCAGAGAGGTTCTTCTGCTTGCAGTTCTCCAGGTCCCTGGTACACAGCTCCACCACTCTCCACGTCCCTGCCGAACAGCCAAGCTGCGCTGGTGCTGCCCCGGCAAAGGTATGGCACTGCCCAGCTAAGCAGGGCCAGGACCACAAGGAATGGAGGATCTCACACAGCGCAAAGTTGGCTTTCCCAGAGCTAGCTGCGGCCACTGCGCTCGCAGCTCCTTTTCTGAAGCCATGTGGCTGGGAGGAAAGGGACAGGGTCAGGACCATGACAGCCAGGAGGAAATGACCACAGCCTGGGCGGGTGTCCAGGCCTGAGCAGGTCCTCTCCACCACAGCCTCCTTGTTCCAGGAAGCAATGGTTGGTTCACACCAGTAAGACAAGGAGAAGGTGGGGGGGTGGGGGGGGGTCTCTGTGTTTCCATGCCCTGCTGGGTGCTAACATCTGAATGAGATCCCTCAGTCAAGCTGAGAGGTTCAGACCAAATTACTTTCAGACCAAAATGTTGTTGAAAACAAAAATAAAACCCCAAAATATGCACACCGCAATCAAAAAAGCACAATCACAAACCAACATTCAAAGCAGCGAGGATCCTGCCAGAATCCCCATCCTGTCCCAACCTGTCCAGATCCAGACTCATTGGGTGCTGGCAGTCTGGGAAGAACAGACTTACTCCACCAAGAGCAACAAATTCAGCAGAAGAAATTGGAACAGCAAAGCTTGGCGAGGTAGAGATGTGAGACAACTGCTTGGAGCACACAGGCGAGTGGTTGTGCTTTCTTTCAAAAAAACCAGCAGGTGGTTTATGAAAAGGGCCCTATTCTTTAGGGTAATTTGAGCCATATTTCATTGTTTGATAGAAAAATCCTAATATTCATGACCTCCTTTAACTGGAAGAAGTTTGCTGATCTGAATATCAGCCCACAGACAAATGGGAAAATGAAAAATAGAGTAAGACAATGGAAGCGGAGGGGGAAGGAAAGGGAAAGCAAGACAGAATCAAAGACAGAATGGAAGTCCAGGAGAGTGACAAAGAGTGACAGGTCTGTGGGAATATGGAAAGGAAGGAGGACATAAAGGAAAGCTATTTAGTAAGATAGTGCAGCATAAAAAAAGGCTGAGAAAAGCAAGAGTGAGTGACAGAAAACACAGCAAGAGTGAGCAAAGGAGCTTTTCCTTAGAGTTTCCAAGTGCATGGATCAACTCTGCAGAACTGGGATTCTTGTCCTCCTGAGTTTCAGTTAAAAGTATTCATATGCAGTCGAGAAGAAAAATCAGACCCCCTTTCCCCAGCCTCTGTTCCCTCACCCTCTTCCAATCCTGTCCTCCTCTGCTAACATCTGCTGCCTGCCTTCGGGACATGCAGATGGTAATTACTCCAGAAGCAGCTTCCTCTCCTTTCCCTGCTTGTGGAGGGCCACTTGAAGAGAGCTTCAAGCCATGAAAAGATACCACACACACCTTCACACCACACGGCCTGGAGAAGGGCATGTGGGAGCCACGGCCATGCCAAGAGAACTTGATAACACAGGATGGGAGGTGGGTGGGTGAAAAGATGTAGACATTTGTCTACCACACACACCTGGCCCAAAGACGGGGGCCTGGGGACAAGCTGGCTTGAGATGTGGAACTGTTCGTGCTCCTCCGGACAGGGGAAGGGGTGCTGGAGGAGAGGTGTGCTGGGGAAGCACAGGCAGCAGGAAGAGGAGGAGGGGGAGGAGGAGGGCTGCCCTGGGCGAGGCAGCTCAGGGAGTGGATTCATACAGGCATGGAGCTGGCAAACACCAGGCGGAGAGGTGGAGCTGCTTTAATGAGAAGATGCTTCTATGACTCAGGCCTCAAAGGGATTGGTACTTTATTATTTTATTTTTCCATAATAAATTATGCCCTGGGATGCCAGGTCCTGCCGGGTTTTTCTGGAAATACCAGACAAAAGCTGGTGTTGCTACCTGGCTTTTGACAGTTTCCCATGTATGGAAGCTAAAAGTTCCCGGTTCTTCCTCTTCTCTGCCCTGGTCCATCCAGTTTTGGGAGCAGGGCTGACACCACTGTCCCATTACAACAGAATAGCCCAGCTGGAGCTCTTCACCTCCCAGATACCGGAGAGGCCCCCCTGCAGGTCCACAACAACCCACCCTGCCTGGGACCCACGGCTGCTCCCAGCCCATGGATGCCGATGGTGCCATGGGGCAGATGGGAGCAGGAGCTGCCAGGAAGCTCCCAGAAAGTGGGAGCGGGCTCAGCTCTCCCACACCTCAGGCACCCCACCCCAGCTGGAGGGAGGAGCGCTCCTGCCCGACCCCCCACACCCATCCATGGACAGCAGCCAGGCCTCATTCACTTATCTCCATCCCTGAGCGCCCAGCCCTGGCTCTGGGCTGCACAAGGGAGTATGATTATGCCCACTTTTTAGATTAGGAGTTATTCATCCTACACCAAATCCTCAGACTCTGCCATGTCTCACAGACCTGTTCTGGAGCTCTTTGTTAGATTTAGGCTGAACTTGGCCCCAGTTCAGCCCAGAAACTCATGTTACAAAAACTCCCCGTACAGCCGCCTGTCTGAGGCTGTGGACCAAGCTGATGCCAAGGCCATCGTTCCCCCCAGCAGCAGCAACAGTGGGGGTTTCACTGCAGAGCAGTGGGAGCACAGAGACACCCAACACACAGGGCAGAGACCATACTGGTCTTCTCTTGCTGCCAAGAAAGATTCATTCATGGCAACGATGATGCAAGTGCACAGAACCAGAATGTTCATCGTGGCAATGTCTTGAGAGAGCAACCTGGGGAACATGAAGTTCAGCACACCACCAACACAGGGCACGTGAGTGTCCGGGAGCGTGGAGGTGGGTGAGTGTCTGGGGCAGATGTGCATGCTCAGGACAGGGTGACGGGGATGTAGGTGTTGGGTGTGGGGAACACCTCCAGAAATGCTCCAGCAGAGCTTGGTGTTTTTACTGATTTCACAAGAGAGGCTCTGCTGAAATGTCACCTCTCCAAAGCAAAACATGAGCACGTTGGTGAATCATCATTTCACACCCCAAAACCAGGAATGAGTGGCAAAGCTCTCTAGTGAGGCACCAAATCCTCAGGGGATTGTCATAAAATGCACCCAGTGACCTTAGTCTTCCCATCCTTTTCCCTTGTATCTCCTCTTCTCCACCCTTTGCTTTCTCTTGCCAACCTACATGGGTTGTTCAGCTTTTATTCCAAGCATGAAACTGCCTTAGGACTGGAAGCTTTAAGCAGTTTCCCAGCCTCCCAAAGTTTTCTGGTTGTGTTTCTCCATAGCAGAGCAAACAATTGCTTTGGTACCTAGCCACCACACCTAACTCCCAAATGCAATGAGAACTTGGAATTCTTCGGGAAACTTATACAAGAACATATTTTACATGAGTGAAACGCATGTTTTTTGATCGCTGTAACTATTTCTTCCTGAAAGGACTTGACAAACTGTTTTATTTTCCAGAATCACCACATGAAGAAAGTTGGAAAGTCCCTTGAGAAAGGGATGAAGACTGGTGCCAGGTTAATGCACTGGAAAGAGATGTTAACAACTAGACTCAGCCTCGGAGAGCTCTACGGATGGGCAACAAGGGGGTCTACAGTTTGGGTGAGGGAAAAGCATCACCACCCCTTCTTCAAAACACACTCTGCTCTGCAGATAAAGACTGTGCTTACATGGAGCAGCAGTCTAGCCCCTCACCTGTGATCAGCACTACTGCCTGTTCCAACCAGCAGCTCCTGCCAGGGACCAGGAGCCCACCCACAAGAGCTGCACAAAGGAGATGAAGCCCCAGGGCACCAATCGCAGCTGTAGCCCTGCTCTGTGACCATCTGTCAGCCCAAACATGGGCCCTGTCCAGAGAAGCTTTGTGTAGCCCCTGGGCTTTGCCCATCCAGGGACTGCCCTGTCACGCTGTCACATCCACCCTCTTGCGGCACCACAGCGACCTGGCCCAGCCCTCCACCCACCAGTGCCCCTCCAGCACCTGAGCACTCCTCACCTTCTACATCCTCAACCCAGTCCCTCCCGGATGCTGTTCCAGCCTGTAGATCACTGGTCAAGCAGGAATGGGGATTAGAAACCAGCAAGGGTTTTTTTTTGTCACCAATTTCTGCCTCCGTCTCCCCTGCGAGCCCTCGGAGAGGAAAACAGGGAGCAACAAGGTCCTGGTCCAAGGGGCTCTCAATCCTCAAAATGGATTTTACCTGTCTCTGAAAGCTGCCTCCATCTCTCACCCCCCACTGCTTTCTCCCTAGGGAAATCAGCCTAAAAGGGGCTAATGGAACAATGTCCCTCTCTCTCCCCCCTCTCATTTTCTCTCTTTTTTTTTATTAGCATTTGTGGAATTTATTCCCAAACTCTCCTAATCTTTCGTACACAACCATTTGATTTGCATAACCCAGCCCCCTCTCATAAAAACTGGCTGCTAGTTTAATTAAAAAATGTAAATTTGCTGTCATCTCGGGGCCTAGTGAATTAGGACGACATCGGCATTTTTTATTGCTGAAGACGTCCAAATTGATCCAGTCCGCATTGAACCAGAGGGGAGGAGACGGTGCCGCGTGGGACTTTTGGCTGGAGGTTCTGCCCCTCCCCTGCTTCCAGCCAAGCCTCCTCTGCCCCCTCTTTGCTTTGCAAAGTGCAGCTGAGGACGAGGACATTGGTTCTCCCAAACCTCAGCTGGATCGGCTAGCACGGCCTCTGCAATGTCAGCACTTCTGGGAGCTGAGCCCTGGGTGGCACCTGAGCTCTCCACACCTTGGGAACGGCTGCATCTCCAAACCCTGGGAGGGAAGGAAGGAGCCCAGGTAGAGGAGGAGATGTAGCACAGGCAATGGTTATCTTCACCTACTATAGGACTTTACTTTCCAGACACTTTCAACCAACTTTTCAGAGGACGCCTAAATTGTAGGCTGCACAGCAGCCCAGGGATACGATTTGATGTCAGAGGGAGAGCCAAAGTGGCCACAAAGACTCTCACTGTGAGGATAGCCAAGTGCAAAAAGTGGGACAGAAAAGGCTGTGTAGGCAAAGACCTGAGATAAATTCCAAGCTCAGATAGTACTTTCCAATTGCAGGAAAAAGGACTCAGGGTAGAAGCATAAATAGTTCAGAAAAACAGAAAGAGAAACTGATTATATGGAAACTGTACATTAAATATCTGATCCCCTCCAGTTGAGGTATCTGTAGCATTCCCAGCCAGTTTCAGTACAAGTTGCCTCTTCCCCTCTGGGACTCTGTGTCTCACAGCAGAACAGTGTAGTACCTGCACACATTAGCAGACCCCACTCTGTCAGTGGCAGACCTGGTTTAGAAGGACTCGTAAGACCCAGCAGACAGAGTGCAGGTGAGGAGTTTATCTCAGAGATCCACTTTCTGGTCTTTCTTTCTCTGAGTTATCTCTCTATAGCGCCAAAGCAGTAGAAACACTCCTATGGACTTCAAGCAGTTTTGAACCATGTTCTCCGAGTAATAGCTGGGCGCTGCTTATTTCATGATGGGAAGGTTAATCCCTGCCCTACTAAACCCTTCTCCCAAGGAACAATCTTTATTCAGTAGGCTTAAGCCCTTGAATGCCTTCCGCCCAACAAGTATGTCATAGAACTACTGGAAAGGGACATGAACACCCAAACCAACTGCCTGGGAACCTTCTGCATAAAATGAGCTCAGGAATGACACTAACCTTGACTGCGCCAATGTCTCCCCAAAAATCCGGTCAAAAAAGAAAAAAAAAAAAAAAAAAAGTTGCCACCAGCCCAAAGAAGGTGTTTCTACCCACTGGGTGTTTCAAACAACAGCAGTGATTTGACCCTTTGAGTGGGAAGTTAGGTATTCCTCCACCCATTTACCATAGGTGTCTTGGTCCTCATTTTGAGGTCAGTTCCTGTAATCTCATACCAAGGATAATTAGGCTGGGGAACAGTCTCCCAAAGGAAGTGACAAGTGCCCAGTCAGACAAGGTATTTAAAACCAGACTCGCAGAAAGTCACATGTAGGGAACATCTTGCCACATTCCTGCGCAGATGGACTCAGTCCACAAATTCTTTTCGGCCCTTAACCATTATTAACACTTCTGGCCCGAGAAGGTCCATGCAAGGATTGACTGAGCTGAGAAAGCCCTCAGCAAGAGCAGACTGTCAGACCCCACACACCGAGTCCCTCTGGGAAAGGAACCCCTCTGGACTTGCCTCTGCCAGCTGGCGGCTCGAACGAGCAGCCCTCGGGCACTGCCTCTGGAGAGTCACTGCCTGAGGGCTTGGAGGGAATTCAAGAGGCAGCGACTGAGGGAGATAGGCCGGCCCAAGTAGATACGGGTTAGAGGTGGTGATTACGGGGCACGTCTTTGCCCCAAGACCATGACAAGACGGGTTCACCCACACACAAACCGTAATGCTGACTTAAAGAGATCTCCCCGATCTTCATTTCCATGGCTTACTGCAGCCCCGGGTTCCCATGCCAGAGACCAAAACCCACGTGTTACCCGGGCGCAGCCGTGGCACGGCTGAGCACCCACAGCCCTTCCGAGGCGAAGGAGGGTCCCGTTTTCGGGGAGGGTTAGGCGCTGCCGGGGCAGGCCCCGTCCGGGGGGCGGGCAGGGCTCCCGCCGGCAGGGGGCACTGCAGGGCCGGGGCGCCGCCCGCCCGCCCGGGGCCACCCCGGCCCGGGCCAGCGGCCACGGCTCCTCGAGATGGAGATCGGCCTAAATCACTGTTTATTGCTCTGCAAAGCATTTGCCCTCCTGCAGTTTCACCACATCCTTAACTCCTGGGCTGCCCACGCAGCATCCCAGCTTCTTGATCTAGAAGGGAGGCAGCCGCACGCCCACGGCTGGACCTGAGCAGAGCTGGCACGTCGCGCTCACAGGTGGAAGTGGCTCCAGAGCCACTCGGGTCCTGATATCAATGGTAGAAGTAAGTAAATAGATGAAATAAACGACGACAAAATTATCCTCTCACAATATCAAGAGTACATAGTTCAGGCCCAGTCAATCATCAACCAGTTTATTGCCACCTTACTCCTTATTAAAAAAAACAACACACACACACGTACACTCTGGCAGTAATTACCTGGACCATGGCACATCGCCAGCACAGGCCTGTTTGGCTCATTACCGCCATTTGGTTTTTAAATGGCAGAGAATGGTTTACACCATTTTGGAGAGCAGGTACCGCTGTGTTAGCTGGGGCCAAGGTGGTGGGACCCGATCCCAAAGAGGGAGGTAACGTGACCCAAGGAACTCTTACCAAACTCTGAATTTGCACACTTTGTCAAATCTAAATGAGACTCCGACCCAACCAGTCCAAGGACTGTAAAACCCACCAACACCTTGAGCCCCGCAACTCCTGGTTGCAATCACACTCCAGCCTGATGGAGACCTGTCCACTATCACACCCAGCAGGGCCCCCAGCCCAACCTAGCCCACCTCAGCACCAGGCCAGACCCTACTCCCCATCTTGATACCTGATCAAAAACCAGTGGACAAGCCACAAAAAGCTACAACCAGAAACACACCCAACCCCAATGCTAGGGCCTGTAATCTAAAACCAAAACATTGCCCCAGCCTGGCCACCTTTCCTCCTCCCCGCATGATGTGAAGGGGTGGGGGAGGTCTTATACACCTCACATGGAAGGACAAAAACAAACCCATCCCAGATATGCCCAGGCTGAAAAAAAAAACCCAAAACCAACTCATTAAATGTAATAAGCAGCCTCTTCATCTGACACTGCCTTGTCCCAAATAAATTAAATTCCTTTTCATTTAGGCAGTACAGGAACCTGACAAGCAACCTTTACCACCGAGACGCCAGAGCTCAGGAGGGGGAAAAAATGAAAGAGAAAACAACCCACACAACTTACAACAAATACAAAGGCAGAATCATTTCAAAACCCCCATAAACTTCCCCTCCGCATCCTCTCACGGCCAGCCCGCTCCTCGCCCCGCTGCCCCGGCCCGCGGGGGCCGCGCTGCCGGGATGGATCGGCGGAGGGAGCAGAGCCCCCGGCTCACCTCGGAGGGGCCGGGAGAGCGGGGCCGAAGCGGCGGCGGGCGCGGGAGCAACTTCCGTAAAACAAGTGAAAGAAGCAAAGTGAAAGAGGCGGCAAGCCCCGCACCGCTCCGCACCGCACCGCAGCGCACCGCACCGCGTGCCGCCCCCGCGCCTCGCTCCGCCCGGCCCGCAGCTCCGCACCGCGCACCCGCCAACAAAAGTTTCGGTGCGGCGGCGGCCCCGCGTCCGGAGAGGCTGCGCTGCCCGCAGCGCCGGCCCCGCAGAGGCGCGCAGGAGCGGCCGGGGCGGACAGCGCTCCGCTCCGCACCGGCACCAGCGGCCGCAC